>OZ023161.1:6462852-6795352 GCA_963678695.2 Diplodus puntazzo
ACAGAAAATAAAAAAGATAAATAAAAAAAATAAAACAAGGAGAGCAAATGCGAGACAGCCAATCTGCTGTGACGATGAACAGACATCTCTGGGATTATCAACAATGGTGACAGCAAATGATGATTGTTGGTAATGCATGTGTGTGTGTGTGTGTGTGTGTGTGTGTGGAGTGGGGGGCCGTGGGGGTGGTGGCAATTATGTATAACTCCCCCCTCTCTTGCTACATTCCCCTCTCTCTCTCTACCCCCTACGGCGGCCCTGATGGGACACAACCTTTCATTTGCTCATTGCGGTAATTGGTGTATGTGAGGGGGAGGTACATGTGTTCTGCTCCCCCTCTGCGTCTGTCAGAGAATTAGAAAATGGAATTCTCTGAAGAGCAGCAAGCTTCTGCCTTCCTCATCCAAGATGACACATTTTCATTATTCGCTCTGTGACAGAACAGATTTCTCTGTCCTCTGGCCACCGGCATACATTATGATTTGCAATTTTGAACATAATTTATGTTGTGATTAATTTTGCAAAAGTACGTTTAAACAAATGAATGTTCAATTAATGGGCTCGCCAATTAGGTTGATTCTTGCAACAGGTCCTCCTCAGCTGGGATGGAAATAATCAGCGATAACGTCTCTTTACCGCTGCAAACAGTGTTCAAATTGGTTCACAATTGAATTAGCCCCGTTAAATAGACTACAAGGGAAATGCATTTCTAACTTGAGTATCATCAATTCTTGTCACCTCTTCCCTCTCGCATTAAATCCCTTCTTTTTTACCAAATAGCAGTTTGGCAATATTCATAATCATCATTTATACAATAAACTGTGTTTTAAGAACATATAGAAAATGTTGCTGCAACTTCAGGCTTCCGATATCTAATTTTGAATGCAAAACATACAATATATTACACCTATAGCCTATAAGCCTACAGAAACAAACATAAAATGCTTCCAGAGAGCTCGGCCGGGGAAAGCTCCATCTATTTCAGTTGTTAAAGAGAATTCTGCAACGCTGTTCTGCTGTGAAGCTCCAGAAATTATTTGTGGAGTATGAAACTTCACCCGACTTTCCATCGGCATGGCGGTGAGTAGAAAATCAGTGAATTTTCATTTTTGGGTGTACTGTTCCTTTTACTCCAATGTCCTGCATACTTCACAAATGCAGCAATTGCTTGCTTTTATCTATTTGGTATGATCATAAATTGAAAACAGTTCATCGCACTAACAAAACAATTAAGAACCACAGACATTTTGTTTGTCCTCGTCTGACGCATTAGCTTCAGAAAGGGAGAAACACTGCGGCACCATTTTTTGTGCCAGTGCCACATTCAGTGAAACAAGGTCTTCATTTTGAGCGCTAACAGTGCCACCGGTGTGCTATCATCATGTACACTTGTTTTTTTTTTTGTTTTTTTTTATAATTATAGTGTTTCACTGTTAATGTGTTTCGCCTGTATTCATGTTTAAAAATGCTACAAATCCATGTCAGAATATGAAATTACCTCTTCTGTGTCTCTGAGGGGACCAAACACGCAAACAAATAAAACATAAATCGCAGAGTGTAACTGTCTCAAATCATCTGAGGGTGACAATCTATCTGTAAAAAGACAATGGACATATAAATAAATATTTAACCCCTTGCCAGCCTATTCAAGAGTAAATGAAAGTATGTGTGATCTCCAGTCATGGTTGGAGAATCGCTGAGGGGGGGAACAGAGAAAAACAGCCAGACCAGTGACCTCTCACAGGGGCAGCATCCTGTACACAGCAGCCTGAGTCGAGGGCTCGCCACAGGGGGAGAAGCAGACAGAGGCGTGGGGGCGGCAGGTGGAGGGGGAGGGGGGGAGGCGGGGGGCGCTGCTGGAAGAGCAGCAGGGAAGGTGAGGAGGAGAGGCGAGGGAAGCTCTTGAGAGCCGAGGTTATTGGGTTAGGTGGAAGGAGCGCAAGCAGTAAGAACAGAGGAGTAAGGTGGAGGAGAGGAGGAGGAGGAGGAGTGCCTTATTGAGGGAGAAAGAGGTGAGGGAAGTGGTGAAAGAGAGGTGCGAGGTGGAGGAGAGAAATGGGGGAGTGACAGCGAGAGAAAGGAAAGGTGCTATGTGGGGCTTACAGCTGAAATGAGCAGCATATGGTAAAGGTGGAAGGGAGACCGAGAGAGGTGGAGAACATGGAGGAGGAAAGCAGGAAGAACGGAGAAATCTTTTATTGAAAGATTACATTTAGTTTCTCCTGTCTTCGCTTAAGACCCCCTTGTGCACCTGCCGTTGCTACAACCCAATGAAGTCGTAATCAAATAGAAGAAAATCAGATCAGCTGCAGGTGTAAATGCACCCGAGGCACAGTGGAGTTCAGCCCCTGTCTGCATGCAGTAATTGTGTATACGGAAATAAACTCACAAACAGGTGGGAGGCAGCTCAGACTCAACCCACTTGTCAACATGGATTTATGAGGATACTTGTCTTGTAGGCTGTACAGCTGACTGAACAAGACCGAGCGCCTCCTGTCAATATTAATTATCTTGTAAATACTCGCAGTGGAGGGACAGGAACCTAAATTGGAAAATGCTCATACATACAGAGGATGTGTTTTAATGTCAGATGTAGATCTGCTCGGAATCACATGAGACGTATGTTAATGCCAGGTGGTGCGAGGGAGGGGGGGTGGGGTTTAAGAGGTAAGGGCAGTATTTGGGGGAGCTTATGTTTGTCCTTTCAGGTTTATTAGATAGGATATAGTGTAGGCGAAGTGGAGGAGGTGTAGCCAAAGCCACGAGCCGCTGCTTTATCGACAGCAGGACGCCTCCTGACGACCTACAGTTAAAGTGGGCTGCACAGGGGCTGTGTGTGGAGGGGAGGTGGGAGGTGGGGCTGGAGAGGGAAGGAGCTGTGGAGAACAGCGGGGTGTGAGGTGAAAGGGTTAGGGTGTCAGCGCTGTCGGCACAGTTGCAGCGGGAGAGCGAGGTGAGCAAAGGGACGGAGGGAGGGAGGGAGGAGCGGTGCAAGTCAACGGGCGCTCAGCGGGTTCATGATACAATCCTCTTCTCTGGCAGTCAGATGTTCTCCGTCCTTTCATTTCATCCCCTTTCCTCCTCTTCCTATTGACTACGCCCTCTTCTGAACCCACATGTTAAAACTGTAGGAGTGAGTATCAAGTACATGGCATATATTGCAAAGAGCTCTTTGAATGGGAGTCCATTCACCCGTTGCTATGCAGGAGACTCAATTTGGATTTCTTTGTCGTCCTGACGTGAGATTTCTACCCGGGCAAAATTGGACTGAATCTCCAGCGTCTCAGCGAGTGGCAGCAGATATCGACTGCTGTTTGATTTGAATATTCTTAACAATCACCACTATCCCTTAATCGAGTCTTTATCATAAATTAGATAATAAAGAGATAAATAATAGTTATGTCACCATAAAGATAAAGGTGTGGATATTTTCTGCTAAGGTTAGCACAGTGTTAGTTATTTCAGATGAGACAGTTTGAGAGGGGCTCACTTAATAAAAGGTGACGTTGTGGATTTCTGTGCACCGATCAGGATTTGGCCGTATCTGAACCATGTCTGCTTCTGTTTCCAGACCACTCTTAATCAAATCCACTGACACTACTACTTTAGCATTTAGGAATAGTTCTGTAATGGTGTATTATTCCTTCTGTGGCTATAAAGAGAAAATTCAAAGTCTGATTTCAGATATCTGGGAGCGATGACAGACGCTGCTGAGTTGCAACATGGGAGGATCTGGTGTTTTCGAAGCTTCACTCATACCATATTTACACCAGAATTAACGAGTCTATGTTGGTTTTTTTAATGGTGGGTAAACCGGCTTCTTGGTCATCACGCACGTGCGGGAAAAAAAAAACAGGGAACAGCAGATCATAAACCTCATCAAGCTGCATCCAGAATGTGCTAAACTCGTTTTTAAAACGTCCTGATCGACAACACTCCAAATTAGACACATTGTTTTTCTTTTTTCGGAGCTGACGATGGAAAAAAAGGGAGTGAGACATCTCGCTTATTTCTCATCTCTGTTGTGAGATGCACATGAGCAGTACTGAGCAGGTTGTGGGTGAGGCTCAGCTATTACTGAGACGGACACATGGGCGGTGGGGAAAATTGTTACTTTTGAAATATATTGTAAAAATCTTTCAGGAGAACGAACATCACACACACACACACACACACACACACCAGTTCAGACTGGGACATCAAGACAATGTTTTTGCACTCCTGCTGGTTTTTCACTGGCGGCGACAAGCACCTGTGCGTTGTGTGCAACAAAGGTTCCTAGCAACAGTCGTCGAGGAGAGACATCGTCAGGATGCACACCTGTTTGATCTGCCGGGACCCTCTGTGATAAGTGGCCCCGGTAACCATGACGACCAGGATATGGGATGGATCCATGTGGTGCTATTGAATGGCCTTGGATTATAAACACACATACATAGGGAGACACGCAAGGACGCACACACAAACTTAGGGAACACAAATCATGCTTGAAGAGGACACACACACACACACAAACACACAAACACACACACACACACACACACACACACACACACACACACACACACACACAATGAGTCAAGAAATAAAAATGCACAAATGCAACAGCACACAAGGAACACAAAATTGCACAAAGCCACTAAAGTTTTATATGTAATCAGGCGGTGCATCGCCCCGGAGCATGCCCATTTCACACCTGCAATGCGGACTCGTAGCAGACTTCACGCATGGAGAAATGTGCAAAAATCAGTGTAACATTCAGAAAATAAAACAGGATATCACACACGTAGGCCCACATTCCCATCAGAGCAACAACACAATGCAGTGTGTAGAGGAAAACGAGGCGGCAGATGGCCGACATGCTGACAGTTACTCACAGTGTGCAGGTGGACGAGGAAGCGGTTTGTCTCTCACTAAAGAACTCTGCATCAACCTTGGAGTGAAAAATGTGAATCGTTAGCTGCGGCAGTCATTCACACGGAAATAGACGTACAAATCTGCGCGCAGGAACACAGAACAGTCTGCGCCGTTACATTCTGTATAGAGTGAAAGGCCTGATAGAAACGGGAGTGCGACGCAATCAAACGTGAACAATGTGCTCTGTGAGCTTTTCCTCCACATTCCTGCCTGGTACACGCCAATGTGAATAGTCACCAATTAAGATGTGTGAAACTCTTGAGTGCTGCTCTGATCTGTAGTTCTACGTATGTGTGAAGTGAGCCCGGTCCAACGCATTGAAATGTAAATGAAGCAACAGTCTTTGTTGTTTGTATTGAAATCATTTCATATATAGAGATACAACATGTCTGTACAGTCTGCTGCACAGATTAACCTGTGCTGTCCTGTACAAACACTGTGTTAAAGAAGCATATGAACCAACCAATTAATAGACTGCAGCTGTATAGTATTTACAACTACATATAATTACGCATAAATGATTCTTAGTCGGTCTCTAAGGAACGTAATCAGTGGATCTTTAATTATGCTTTCCCTCACGTTGTTCTCCACAGACTTGCTGTAATGCTGCACAACTATTTTATACTGAATGTGATTTTAAGGTAGATCTAAATGTGTGTGATGTCACTAATGTGCTTTTCTTTTCTCCAATCGAATATAATAGTTTAAAGATTAAGAAAGATTAAGATATTAGGAAATCTAACAAAACAAAACAATAAAAAGACAGCTTTGTAGCGTTTAAGGGACTTAAAGGTTCTCAAATGCATGCACTGTACTGAGTTGTTTGTACCACAGCAACACATAGAAGCACTCATGTGTACGATGCAGATCTTGTCTCTGACCTTCCGGTTTTTAAGCATGATCCTCTATTTGCATTAATCTGTATTTTCCTTTATGCCGACAGTCCTTTGTCAGCGCTATTGAAACGAATCCTTTCTTATCATTGTGCAGAGGGCGAGCCTGACAGCTCAGATGTTAGTCTGCCAGAGAACAGACAGACAGACAGCCTCATCCTCTATTCTGCACACCAATCATGACTCACAACCTGCATGTCACGAGGAGCGACCCGCTCCTGCTAAACAGCAGTATGCCTTTCTGTTCCGATTTAAACAACAGCACGGGTAAGGATAAAGCATTCAGTCAACCAAGCTTTTTACTTTGCCCTGTGTTCCTTGTAGAATGGTAGAACAACAGCAAAATGTGTCACAGCTGGGGATCAAATGTCAGAGCAGATGAGGAGACTTATGCAGCTACAGTCTTGAGTTATAAGAGAAAAAACCCATAAACAAGCCACGGTTTGATCTCATCGCACGCTCACTCGAGAGAGCGGTGCGCTTGGTTTGCTGCTCGTTAGTCCATTTGATACTCCAGTCTCGTTTTTTGCGCCGAGTGTCTTGTGTTCACTCCTGTTTTTCATTCCAACCACACATAATTAGGACATTCGACCACCTGTCAGTCCAAGATTCATTTAATTGAATCGCCTTTCAGATAAGTTCAGTGAATATTTTTTCCAGTCCGACTGTTGCCAAGGTAAGATTTCTACTGAAAAATGTTGAGTTTTGGAGACAACACTAAATGCCATACATGTATTCTGCGACAAAAAAAGTTATGATCGATTAAACTGAAATAGTCACTGACACAGTAATGCCTATTTTAGTGTAGTGGCTCATTTTTTTGTGCACAAAAACTGATGACATTTATATTTCCGCATTTTTGTTTGCACAGAATCAACAAAGGTTAACCTAGTTAGCCCTAGCATTGATTAGCTACCTCAGATAAATGGGAATAGGACAAAAAACACTGCCTTCAGCAAACTGAAGAACAGAACAGAACAGAACAGAACAGTGATTTCTGTTATGTCCTGTCATTATTAGTCAGTAGTCATCCTTTTTTCAGTCACAATAATTTCAAATGATTCTAATGATAGTAATTTGTGGCGGCTCGTTGGGCCATATTACACGGTAAAACAACATATTTGGAAACGCATAAGCAAACATTTCTAGCTAACATAACCATTTGATCGCATCCAGTCCATTTCAATTCCAGGCCAAACTAAATGTGTCCAAGATGTGCATTGATATTTGATATAATTAGTTCGCATCTTTATTGTGTTCACCAGGAAGGGGTTTAGTGCTAAAGTTAGCTGCTGTCTGACGCTTGCTAATGGGTTATCAAATATGTTGTTTTACCTTCAAATATGGCCTGTTGTCCCTCCAGATTTTAAGTATGCCTATTGTCTAATTATGTCTCTTTAGGTGAGAAATGATAACAATTTTCAGATTCACTGCGTTTTTAGGACTTGCAACCAGGACCACAACATTTGAGCTTACCACCGTGAGCGAAACGTCACGGGAAAATGGCCACCATGTATGTAGCTTGTATAGACTAAATTCACCAAAATTACTTCTCCATGTGTTTTTAAGGTGTTTGATGTGATAGCTGACTAGCTAAATTGCTGTCCAAAACCTAGCAGTGCACTTGTCCTCAGTTATTTAGCTGCTCATTCAACAAGCTAACATGCAGGACAACAACATGTCTGTAAGTCAGATGAGAGGGAGAGGGACAGGCAGGGGGAAAAGGAAGATATCAGCAGGAAAGCCAACATGGGTTGTTGTTCGAAGTCTGTGATTCCTTAACAGCAGGCTGCTTTCAAGCAGTTAGCCGCTGACTGTGTCTGAAATCACTCCCTACTTACTCGTGCACTGCCACTACATTTACCCTCTGTCTATTTATTTGAGTGTCTGAGTTCTAAGGCTGATATGTATTCAGTAAAAAAGTCAAAAGTCCCATAGTGGAACGTAATGTGTCCTTTAACAATCTTATGGAAAAAATGATAGGCGTTCATAGTGTGACTTCACACTGATAAAAAAAGAGCATGATTCATAGATATCCCAAATCCCGATTTAATACTTACTATAGAGTAAACAAGGCAACTGAGTGAGTATCATAGAGCGAGTAGTGAAAGACTGAATGAGGAGTGATTCTGGACACAGATGGTGTGACTCACTCTGTGATAGAACAGTGATGGTACTGCTTTATTCAGACACAGTTTAAAAAATGAAATGATTTGATTGGCTGTATGTGAGGAGTTCTTAATCTACATAGATGGGGAACTAATGGCTTTCGACAGTAAAATGCAACCTAGATATAAATGAAAAGAGGTCTTCGTGGTCTGTTCAAACCTCACTGCACCAGTCATGCTATACCTCCTACAGAAATGTCAGAGGTAGAATATGAAATTTTGTCGATATTAGGAATTTGATATTTGCCTTCCTTCTTAAAGCTAACAGACTGCATCAGTTAATCACTGTATGGCTGCTCCACAAACCCCTGGCAAGCATGTTGCTCCAGCACTCCCGCCTTCCCCTCCCCACCCCCCTAATATTTGTTCTCTTTTCTCTCCCATCCTCAAGTGACCCTCCTCACCTCTCTGTCCCTGCCCCCTCTCCTCTTTTCTGCCTTCCTCCAGCAAATGAAAAGGCCACATCAAACAATGGATTTAGCCCGCTCCCTAATAGATGAGGGAAAGGGAAACAACGGAAGAAGACAGAGAAATGAAGCTAGGATAAGAGGGTAAGGCTGAGGGAGTGGAGGTGGGGGTTGGGGTGTGAGTGGAGGTGTGAAGCAGAAACAGGTGGAGGAGGGGAATGTGAAGACCAGGTAGAGAAAGAAAGGGTGGTGGTGAATGGAAATAATGGCGCTGAACATTCAAAATTTGGCATCAGATCTTTAACACAGAGCCACATAGATGAAATGTGACGTTTGATGTGACTCGGCAGAGGAGGTAAAGCACTCATTCTCTGATCGGAGGAGCTCTGAGTGGTTGGTAAGGCTGGAAATATACCATATAAATGCAGTCCATTTACATCAAGTGACATCTGGTGACAGCCCTGTCGCCAGGATAAAATGTTGTCGCTTAATATTTCTGCAAACCACTGATACGTTCACATTTGTAGCTGTCAGATGCTTAGTACCGTACTGACATTTCAACAAAACGTGTAATATCAAAGTTCACATTATGTGGTTATGACCCAGGCGACAAAGCTGTCAAGCCACTGACCACAGTTCAAGACTGCATTTCAACATCTGTAATCATGAAACCACGTTTATGGCCACAAAAATTTTGTTTTTGTTTTATGACCACCCAAACAAGATGTTTTTTCCTAACCCTGAACAAGTGGCTGGTGTGCCTCAACCTAACTACAGCATAAGCACAGCAATGTCATAAGTTATGAGCCAGCTGTATTGATAACATGGTTACTGTTGGGCTACATTATTTTCTTTATTACTTTAAAAAACATTTTTTAATGTTCTTTCATTTGTATGTTTTGCTTTAAGCCCTGATTTATCAATTTAATAATCTAAAGTTAAAATTATTCTTAAGCTTTAAAAGTAACATATGTGAGGATGTAATCATCCTTCAGAAAAAAGAAATCAAGGAAATAGTAAAAGCAAATATTCCTAAAAGTTACTGAATAACTTAAAACCACTGACAACACGAGTTTTAAATGCATGACGTGATGAAGTAGCGTGGAATCATGGGAATTGTTGTCTTTGAAAATGTATCTGACTTGATTCAGGCTGTGAGTTTATCGACGGGGTAACGCAGGTTTAGAGATTGTATTGACATTACATTTGGTTCCACTCACAGACTTCCTCTCTCGCTCTCTGACTCTATCTCAGAAGTTAAAGCAACAGGCGAACAAATGAAACACACAGTTTCCTTGAGTAAACTTGCTGATTTGCCCTGTTCTCTTTCTCTTGCTGGAAACATGGGGGTAATCTACTCATGCGCAGCACAATATTTGGCAAAGGACAAGTCATTTTACACATTTTAATGCGGAAATGTTACATATCATATCTTTAATGTTATCTTTTACACCAATTCTGTCCCACTCCTGTTTGTTCTCATTTCTTTTTGACTTTTTGTCTTCTATATTTCGTTGCTGAAACCACCGAGTATCCCTACAGAGAATCATTGAAATGTCGTTTAATCATTCTCACAGAGTGTCTCTCTCATCACAGACAGCCAAACAGCATCAGCACAGAGGAAGCTGATGCTTTTTCTAGGCAGTATTGAAGAAGAGCTACACACGGCCACACCAGAGGAACAAGGACACCTTGTTTTCATGGCTTTACAAAGAAGCTTTTTGAAGTTGGATTGAAAGAAATGTGAAGCTGTAATAACTTTGCTGGGAGGGTGGAGAATCAATCCCGACTCGGCCTCAGCTGAGGTGGAACTGATGCAATGTCAGCCAGTTTTCACCGAACGAAGGGAGGTGGAGGAGCAACAGGAGGACAGGAGGCAGCAGACAGGAAGTGCGGGAGGTGCATGAGAGAGGGGAGGTCAGAGAGGAAGGAGGAGGATGGAGTGTTGAGGAGCAGAAGGTGCAGGGCGGAGAACGAGGGAGGGAGGCGAAGGCAGAGAGGCTCCCACCAGCGCTGTCACAACCACACGCTTGGCTGCTGTTGCCGCTGATTGTGATTGCTGTTCAAACAAGGCCGACAGCTGCCACAAACATCTCCTGCTTAATATGACACACACATGTACGCTCACCTATGGACACACACACACACACAGACACAGACACACACACACACAAACACACACACAAACGGACTGATATTGCTCAGATGTCTCGTTGCTGCCCTGCTTTATGGCACCCTGTCA
Source organism: Diplodus puntazzo (assembly GCA_963678695.2). Classification (NCBI taxonomy): domain Eukaryota; kingdom Metazoa; phylum Chordata; class Actinopteri; order Spariformes; family Sparidae; genus Diplodus; species Diplodus puntazzo. Next base: position 6,473,480 of record OZ023161.1, read on the forward strand.
TCTTGCCTTCTTGTGTCGTGCTCACTGATAAGTCTGCGGCCGCTGTGATTGCCCTCCGCTCTCTGTAAAGCATGACAGCTCAATCACTCATCAAATCAAGTTGTCCCCCTCATCATAACGGAATACCTGTGTCCTCCATCACACACTTTCTCCTCCTGCCATTCTCTGGCTCGCTGTATGTTTTGAAGACCTTCACGTTTTTCTACTCAGCTAAAGAGAAACATAATCATAGCCACCTTCCATCTCGCAATGTCTATAATCTCAAAAATGTGCAATTTAAATTGTTGCGTCACCCCTGTATCACTAATAGAGCTGCTGTCAGTATCGACACACAGGGAATTCATCTGCAAATATCTGGCAAGACTTTAGAATAAAGACCACATCGAGAATCACAAACAGTCCCAAACTCAAACATGTTCAGTGAACTATGATTTGAGCTGCAAAAATTCTCATATTTGAGATGCTGGGAAGTGACAAATGTTTGGCATTTCTGCTTGAAAAACAACTTAAAAGATTAATCGATTTTCAAAACGTGGGAGACACATAATAATCATTCATAAATGGTACATTTATAGTTAATCAAACATTAGTTAACAGTCATTTCAATGTTAAAAAAAACAACGAAATGTTTTATAAACCATTTATGAAGTAATTGTATTGTATTGTATTGTCCATCCACATAATGTCACTGTATTTATTAAACATTTACAAGGCATGATAAACATCAGTTGTAACTTACATTTTAAACAACTGCGGAATTAATAGTTTATGAAGCATTTCATTGTTTGTTTACTGTTAACCAATGTTTAGTTAACTATTAATTAACCAAATAATAATGATATATATGATTAATAATAAGTGATACCTACATTTTGATAATCGATTCTTACTCTTTCTCGAGTCTCTTGCGCGAGATGAAAAACATTTAACGGTTTCAGCCTCTCAGATATGAGAATTTGCCGCTTTTCTCGGTTTCATATTAATGGTGGTCGCAGTACTGTGATATTGACTGGGATATTAGAAATGACATATTACAATTGTGATAATAATTTGCCTATGACAATTCAGCAAAGATGTTCGGCCTTATGGGTCCAGTGTTCATCTGGTCGCCCATGCCTCCTTCCACTCATATTTTGTCGATTATTTATGTGCCACGAAGCGAGATCGGATCACTAGCATTTTTCTTTCAAATTGCTGTAGATATCGCGATAATACCGTTATCATGAATTTATTTGGCCCCGATGATCGTGTATTGAAAACCTGTTGGTGTGACAGTCCTTTGTCATGTTATAGTTAACTGAACACCTGTAGGATGGGAAAACAAGACAATCGAAGACGTCGCTTTGGTCTCTGAGAGATTATGTTTGATAGACCAAGAAATGACTCAAAAGTTTACCAGTTAATGAAAATAATTGTCATTTTCACTCTCCCAGACACAGCTTCACTCTAAAGCCTAGGCCCACTCCAATCTGTATGCTGTGCGTCTACACACAGACAACACAAACCCGGTAATAACACCAGTTTATCTAAAACGCACCGATCACTCTAATGTACCGAGGGATGCTGTGTTTTTATTCGAAACACTGTTGTCTGCTGCCGAGGCAAAAAGCCTGCGGTTTTCTAGACAATCTGCTAAAGCTGATAATGACTCAGGGCAAAAAGGGGATTAGTTATGCATTCACAGCGCGTTCACTCAGTAGTATATAATTCTCCACAGATAGCAACAATCGCCACATCATCACAAATACACTGAGGGGTTCTCTGTCTCTCCCTCTCCCTCTCTCGTGCTTTCCTGCTGTGTTCCCTCTATTTCTGTCTGTCTCTGTCATCCTTTCTCTCTCTCTCTCTCCCTCACACACACACACATGCAAAACACACACTCCTCCACAGCAGTTGTACATTATGGAGTGGTAACCAGGCAGCATCTAATTGCAATAATTGGAAGAACGTACCGAGCGGCCTGTTTGAACACCTGTTAGCACTGAATTTCTCTCATGGCTACAGATTGCATGAGCTGTGTCACACCATTTGGTGCGCGTGTGTGTGTGTGTGTGTACATGTGGGTGTATGTATGCATCCCTGTGTGTGAGCCTCAGATTGTGTTAACCCCTCCTCCCCCTCCCTCCCATAAATGGGGGGTTTATGTAAATATGAAATCCTGGCTGAGCTCCAGTTTCCATTTTGACACCTCAGACCCTGCCAGAAGGAGGCTGCCTGTCACTGACACATCCCAAGGCGATTCACCCAGAATAATTTGGGACTTTGACAAGAAAATGAATAATATGCATGATACATCTTGGCCTTTCACACCTCTCATGCTGTCATCACTGCTCTCCTTTAGTTCTTCTGGAGCCTTGTTTCTGCTCATTTCACCTGCTGTAGCGCACTGAAGCAGCGCGTCTTGGGCTCCGTTTTGGTTTGAGATCAGACAAAAGCCGTGTGTGTGTGTGTGTGTGTGTGTGTGTGTGTGTGTGTGTGTGTGTGTGTGTGTGTGTGTGTGTGTGTGTGTGTGTGTGTGTGAGACTCTCATGTCCTTGCTCTGGGGCATCTTCTGGCCACATGTGTGGAGCTGTCCGCCGCGCCGGTGCTGAAATCTCTATTCTGCCTGCGTTGCGCACACATCCATCCCCTCACAAAAAAAAAAAACAAGAACTAGAAATTAATTATTAAAAGTGAAATTATTGCGGTTACGAGGCCGCCCCCCACGGGAGCTTTTTATTTTTCATTTTTTCATCTTTTTTGGAAAGCGCACTTCATTTACACCGCAGCAGAAATCGTTTCACACTTTAAAAACAGCGTAAAGACAAACGAAGCTCCTCTTCCTACCTCTCTGACTCTCTCCTCCTTCTCTGTTATGTGTCCGAGCTACAGGAGACGACTCAGCTATCGATTCAGTCGGAGGGTTTCGACATGGAGCTGCTGTCCTCTGACCCCGGGAAGCCCGATCAGGGGGGATGCTGCTGATAATCTATCTGGGCTAACGACGCGGGGACCACGCTGCTCTTATCTGCAGGGGGGGGCGAGATGACTAACTTTATTTTCGATCTAATTACACTGTCGTTATTGTTGATTGGCACACCGTCGCCTCGGGATCGATACTCTACGCTGCGCTGCCGGGCTACGCTGGGATCGGACACACTTTTTAAAAAAAAATTTTTTTAGGTGTTTGCAAAGGACGATCGCGTCTTTCTCACTCCAAAGTGCAGATTGTGACACTTGGGAGTGTGTCTGTTATGTAAAGATCGCTGGGTTCACATACCTGTTGATATCTCTGCAGGTCGGCCGGCAACGTGCGTCGTCGCCGTCGTCGCATCTAAAGCTGGAAAGAAGAAGAAAAAGCAGGATCAGGGCAGGGAAAAATGATGAATGTCATAATGAAAAATCTTACCGATATTTAAAAGCGAAATATTTCAATCAGCTCTCCTCTAACAGCTCACCAAACACCGGCACGGTGCGCTCCTCTCCCCACAGCCCTCTCTCCCTCTCCTCTTCTCTCCTCTCCTCTTCTCTCCCCTCTTTCTGGCTCTGTTTCTCAGCTACAGTGTGACATGCCGTGAATGTCCGCGCTCACCTGGCTGCTGTCACTCCGGCTCCGCTGCCTCTGCTGCTGCGGTCGCGGATGGATGGAGGGATGGAGAGGTGGAGAAGTGCGGCGCGTCTGAAGAGGAGAACGAGTCACCGGTGCGCCGCTGCCTGCTCCTTTAAAAAGCCTCCACTGGGCCAATAGGAGGTCTGTCAGCGTGAAGGGGGCTGACGTCACCCCCGACCCCCCACTACATTAGAACTATAGGAGAAATTATAGGAGCGTTATTTCATTGAAGTGTCGGTGGGAAGAAGATTTTCAGCTCCTCAGTTCTACTCCCTGCTTCCATTTGGTTTTTCATATTACACACGAAACAAAAGTGATTTTTGAACACGATACAAAAAGACTGGAGGTATATATATATATATATATATATATATATATATATATATATATATATATATATATATATGTGTGTGTGTGTGTGTGTGTGTGTGTGTGTATTTATGTATGTATGTATGTATGTATGTATAAGAGCAGAATGTGCCAAACTCACGAACCCTTCGTATCTTCGCAATGTCCACTGAAGAAAAAAAAAAACACATCCTGATCTCAACACCATTGTTTGTCAGCTTTAGACAGACAGACACAGAGCAGGTGAGTTTCAGACTTTTTTTTTATGACTGAATAAACAAACTGACCTTAAAAGACTACACAGTTTCGTACTGTACTTTGTTTATATGTGGCGGACCCTGCCACCTTTCTAGCTTCAAAACAGCGTTCTGGGACCTTAATTTCCTCTGAGAACAGCTTGTTTATTCAGTTATGGGAACAATAAATACATATGTCTGAGTTTGAATAATTACCTAATCAATATTGTAAATATTAAAATTAAATATATGAATTCTTGTCCAAAACTACACATATCACCCCTTTAAATCCAACCTTTCTTTGTATGTATGATGCAATTGTGTAATGCAACCAAGTGCATACAAATATTTAAGACCCTCTTCAATGAAAATCAGGTTTTTAAACTTGTTAACCTGTTCATATGGTGTTTTTTATGATACAAGACATATAATCAGGAAAATAAGTAGTTAAAGCCATGGCGGAGCAGTTCTGCTTTGTTACTGGAGTGCCCCAGTGACCAAACAGTTTCAGACAACCAGGGTTTTATCTGCCGTAGACCTGAGGAACCAATCCTGTCAACTTGCATTCCATATCATTAGCATGATGCTGCTGGGAAACGAGTCAGGTGTAGTTTATCATCTGTAGTTTGCAATCCGAGTTTCCCTACTTCCAAAATGTGTCAGAGACCTGTTGGGTTTTTGACTGCAGAGTTGGAAAAGGAGAAATGGTGAGCATTCATTCATTCATTCATTCATTCATTCATTTGTTCGTTCACTAAATTTGTTTCATGTCTAGTGACTCATTCTTTTCGCAGTTAAGATTTGACATTAAGAATGTATGATGATGAATTGTTAGAGTAAACCTTCCACAGTACCATTATTTAGATGTGGCTCCAAGCTGAAAACATCAAAACGCTGCTTCCACGTTAATGCATCACTTAGAATCCGATCCCGATATTTGTACAATAAATATAGGCGTAGGTATATATAGATATGTCCCCACCACTTTTTGAAATGGGCAGATTTGTCCCCATTGCTTTTTAAAAGCATGACTTGTTACAAATGTTTTGAGAAATAGCTTGCACCAGGAAATGTTCTCAAACAAAGGAGCTATGGAAGGAAAAGAACACTTTGCCCTCAATCAGCACCAGCAGTTGAAACGGCTGCCCCTGAGTCTGGGGAGAAACCATGACAAAGTTTTAACCTAGGACCTGATGTGTACAGAAAGCTGTAAACCTTGGCAACAGCCTACAGCATATACAGGAAAATGTTATTGTTCAGTGGATTATAGACTGTAGAATCAGAGTTCACACATAAAGATCATAATATTTAGATTGCATCCAATTTCCCAGATTTTACAATACATAATTAGATAGTGACTTACAGTACAGTGCTGATTGCTAACCAGTGAAATGCCTATGTTGAGTCACATTACAAATGCAAATGCAAAACATTTTTTTCCATTATTGTCAGCTCTTTCAAGTAGTTTGGTGAAGCAGAATCTTCATGTCTTGAAAGTGTAATTCCAGGCCCGCAGTGCGATGAAAGCCTTGATTATCACATTATAGAGAAACATTCCATTTTTGAAGGTGAGCCTGCTGAATAAGCACGGCAGTGACAAAAGAAAACACTTTAAATCAAATGTGTCTATTTTAAAATCAAGAAGAAAAAATTAGTTCACAACCAGTTTGTGTGTATTCATGCAAAGCCTTCAGATTGTTTCATAAGACCAACATTAGTCACATTAATGCAAAACAACCCATAGAGGAGATTGTACACCTGTAACTGCAGCTACAACATCGGCTAGATTGACATGTTTTAGACTCTTAATTATCAAAACAGTGGAAGGGAGAGGATAAACTGCTGTGCCATGGACGCAATTGAGTGTCCACTCTAGCAAAAAATGTACTTTAATAAAAAACAAGGTAAGCAAGGACACAAATAATTCTTCCAGCTCTATCAGACCATCATTAACTTCCAAGGCTGCAACATAGTATGAGTGGCAACCTTGAGGGCCAGTTATGAATTTATGAATCCACCATGAACAACACTCTCTATCTGAGACAACAATGACAGTCTAAATTGACATCTTCAATGCGTTTTTTTAAATTGTTAAATAATGTTGGATATGTTTTCATGAGACCTGTGCTTTAGATTCATATTTTTAGTCCAGTGAAAAGCCCTTCAAGGCTGCACACCTTATGTAAGATTGTACATATACACTGTTGTTGAGTTCAACATTTGATATATGTAGAGGGATAAATACAAAAAAAAAACATTAAATGGCAGAGTAATTCATATGTATTTTGCCAAAATTGGAATAGTCTTACTGTCAAGGTTTTCATAAGCCTATACTGATGTGTTGAAAAAGGAACACATGCTCATAAGTAGAGTGCCAGACGTCCATACACCCACTTAACTCCTGACTGTCCCATTGTTGCTCTCCAGCTCTAAGCAGCAGCAGCAGCAGCAGCAGCAGCAGCAGCAGCAGCAGCAGCGCTACAACAGTATCTAGAGCCAATAAAGACACTGAAAGCGATGTTACATTTCATGTGAACTCTACCCGCTCAGCAGATGACAGCTACACATAATCTGTCACCGCGTGTCTCCTCGGCAGAGTGATGGCAGAAACGCTGGAAAAAGAGGTGTATTTTCACACAAATGAGCGTTTTGCAAGGCCATTGTGTGCAGCGTGCATCATTGTACTTTCTAATTTCCCAGACTCAGAAACCATTGTGGGAAATGCAATTGTGCCTCCATTGAGTGCTTGTTTTTTTGTTTTGTTTTCTGTGGGTTTTGTGTCCTGTTCTCTTTCCCTGCAGCTTTTGAAATGGGTCTGCTCTGCACACACACACACACACACACACACACACACACACACACACACACACACACACACACACACACACACACACACACACACACACACACACACACACACACACAGACATTTGTGCAGCCTGGGCGTTTTTCTGTCTTTTGGGAAACTTGATTGTAACCTGTGTTCCCTTTCATATAAATCTAGGTCAAGTCTGACTACTTTCATGTGACACTGTAGTAGTTTGACAAAGGCAGTGAGGACAGTGAATAGTGGGGGTCACAAGGCGGACTGTACCACCCAGCTAAACTACTGTGAACACAGGTGTGAACTGTACCCTGAGTGCTGCCTCTACAAATAAGATGGCTCTTTTGCCATGTGCAGAAGTGAACATGATGTCAGAGGTTGACATAAGAAGCCCATATGGCAAAAGGTGGAGGATGTGGTAACATATTTAAAACTTAACTTAACCTATGTCGGGTCAACTAGTGAACTTTTTTACACTAATTCAAATTTGGGAAATATTTGTACACATTCTTGCCAAGAGTTAGATGAAAAGATTAAACCCGCTCGTCTGTCTGCATGGTAATTGTAAAGTTGGTTAGCATAACTTAGCTTAAAGACTGTAAGCAAGGGGAGACAGCTAGCCTGGCTCTGTCAAAAGGTAACAACAGCCACCTACCACCATCCTTGCTTATTTCCTTGCAGGGTGCGGTAAGGTTGCCAGGCAACCAGCAGAGACTCCAGGAAACCACTGCTCCCCGCTGAGAAAAAAATCTGACACATAACTCCCACATGACACCAAAACTTGTCCTTTATACACAGCATTTGTTTGTTTGTTTGTTTTTAGTTTACAGATCATACCACCAACATAAAACATGTCAATTTGAGAGCCAGAGCCAGGCTACAGTAGCTGTTCCCTCCTTGTTTCCAGTCTTCATGCTAAGCTAAGCTAACCAGGTGCTGGCAGTAGTTTTGTATATAACAAAAAATGAGAGAGATGTCAGTCATCTCATCCGTCAGCAGTAAAGCTAACAAAACAGTTAACATACAAAAATGTCCAACTATTCCCTTAAAGCGACATTATGTAGAAATTGGCATTTTGTGCACACAGCTGTCGTAAATTCACGGGTCTGTAACAATTGGTCAGAAGTTATGTAGGTGCCAACTACAGATAAAACTCATTACGACATAACAATGTTATGTATGTACTAATGTATGTAACACTGTGATCCTCCCCTCTCACTGAAGTTACATAGTACAGAAACAAGTGATAGAGACACCATTCAACCTGTTACACTACACTGTAACATTAAAATCATTTTGAAGCTGTCATTCTAACGTAAGAAAAGTTACATAATGTTGCTTTAATAAAGTGGAAACATTGAACAAGAAAGAGAATTAGTAACTGAGAAACTTAAACTTATATCAGAATCCATTTAAAAACATAAAGTAAAAACATCCTTTATAGGCTTCATTTTTACTGAAACAAATAAATATAACTCTCACTCATTCATTAGATGTATGATTAGTAAGCAGAGGCACAAATGCCAACTGTGAGAAATAAACACTCTTAGGTATAATAGATTGTCATCATAAATGGACACAGACAACAATGCATGATTATCGCACGCACCGAATATCTACAACACACTCAACCAAGGCAACTGAAAATGATGTGACATTTGTTAGATAAAATAATAAAGTAATGGTCTCCCATGGGGAAATTTGGATAATGTTTCAGTTTAGTAAAATTGGTTTTTCAGATGTTTTGCGTGACCCGCTGTTATATTCAATTTTGAAAAACAATGCAGGGCTCAGGGAACATGAAATATAATCAAAACTGTCGTTCTGTGGTTTTATACGTTTTGATACAGACACAGGTTTGGTTAACTCCACTTTGACTTATTGTACGTTTGAAATTTTTGGTTAAATGTTCTTACTGAAGAACGGATACAAGTCCAATATGTACGACTGAAGAGCTATTATTGTTTGCAAACCATCCCTCCTCACCTCCCACCCATCCTCTTCTGCCACTGCCTCGAACGTCCATAAAGATACAAGTTCAACACGCAATGACATCAATTAACTATTGGAAAAGAAAAATCTGTAAGAAATGTAAAAGAAAGAAATTAAAGAATTAGAATAAAGCAGAAGCAGTTTAACTGTTTAGTAGCAGTGCTTGAGAGTGAATAAAATGAAAACTGAAGCATTCACACTTGTCAGATTTCATACCTTTTTTGGCAACTGCTACTCCTGCTTGCTTTCAGCTAAAGAAACAATTCAAATATATAAAATGTAAGCTCTTCCAGGACATTTATGGTTGTCTTCAACTTTTCTATACCTTGTGGGAGGGCACGTGATCACAAGGTTGAATGCAAGGCTCGAACCCCGACAGCAGACCCTACTACAACCTTTACCACAACTACTACCACTGCTGCTGCTACTATCCTGCTATTGCAACTACTATTACTGTGAATACTACTGCTGCTATTACTATTGTTACAACTACACTCAAAAAGCCTTTATTACTACCACTACTCCAACAGCTTACAAGAACCGACTATCAATGTGTTCAAGTCCGCAGCACAAATCATGGCTGTTGACAAGTGCAGTGCATTTGAGTATTTGATTTCACCTGGAGCTCTTTCACTTGCTGTGTCTCTATCAAGATCTTTTCAACAGTAACTGCTGCTCAGTGGCATAATGGTAAGCACATATAGCACATGTTCAACCGGTCAAGGCAGACGGCCGCCCACCAAAGGTCCGGGCCTGCTCCGAGGTTTCTGTTAAAGGGCAGTTTTTGCCACTTTTGCCAAATACATGCTCATAGGGGAATGTTGGGTGCTAGACTGTCTCTAATTGAAAAGTGGGTTGACAGTTTGACTCCTGACCGGTCGCAGTGCAATGCAGGGCAATTCATTTCTGCATTCCCAGCAATGGGCATTTCAGCTGTTAGCAACCTTCTTATAACCCTTCTAACTTTTACCCTATTCGGGAGGGGAGTGTTAGAAGGCTGTTAATCATTTATCAAGCATTGCTACTAGAAATGTCTACAGACCCCTAAAAGTGAAATATATCCTTTCAGTTTAAAGAAAAATACCAACTCTTCAGACTAGACAGAGGATCATGGGGGATTAATCAATCACACAATTACAATGAACTCTGCGTAGAAAAAACTCTGCATCCCAAAATAGCTCGCAAAAAATGTTATTTTTATTTTTTCATCATGTTATTTGAAGTGTGTTTTGCGATGAGTTAACAAGGCAGTTAAGTTTGGAGAAATTTGTGTATGGTTGTATTTTTTCTGTGAAGGAAAACAGGTACAAAAATGTTCCTTTCTTGACCTTTTGTGAGTTTATTTAGTTTGATTATTACATGTGACACACAGCAAGGGGCCTCAGGTCGGCTCAAACCCCGGGCCACTGCAGCGAGGACAAAGCCTCTGCACATGGGACGCCCGCTCTACCAACTGAGTGAGCTAATGGGCACCCCCTGCCCATATCTTTCTAACCTGAATTTCATCTTCAATTGTATTTATAAAATAATGAAACGCTTATGCTAATGCTAATGCTAACGATTTCACATCAACCGCCAGCTGCCTACCCGGAAAAAGACTTGTAAACAGGATGGATTCAGCCTGCAAAGACACATTGTCAACATTTACATAGATCTTGGCATGCTTTGGTCTGCTAAGGTGGTCATGGTGCATAAATAGTAAAGCTTCAGAAGATAATTTTGTTTTAAAATGAGAATGTGCATCCCATGTCACAAGATGATCATTTGTAGAATTATACCATTCGAGTTGAGCAGAATCTCCAGACATTTTGTCCAGGTAATTTGTTTGGTTGCACATGAAAAAGATGTCAAGTGAGCTTGGAAAAAGTGTCTCACTTGAAAATACAGTTAAAGGTAATCTTGAGATAGCCATGTTTGTCTTCTGAGAGCTGGAAAAAACCTCAGACTCAAGACGAAAGGTTTGGCCCTGCAGCTGTGTGAGGAAGCCCAGTTCTATGCTGCAGAAAATGGTTTATAGTTTCATTAGAACAAGATATGTCCAGTCACAATGTGGAACTGATCTGACAGATGCCAACACAAACTTTGGTGCGGCCACAATGATGTGAAGACGTCCCGCTCATCAAAATTAAAACATTTTACCATAACATTGCCGTATGCAGCTTTGAATTAAAAGCAATACTATTTTATATTATATAAGTAGTTGTGTTGTGGGCTGAACACTTTGTCAGGAATACACACAGTTAATCATGTTGACAGATTGCTGTATGTTCATAGACATGAACAGGACAGAGATTCAACTCTCTTGCAGAGTGCAGTTTGACTGAAGTGGGTCCAATCATCATTACAGAGACCTTCCAAATCTGTACTTCTTCAGAGTTTATACAGAAGGTCCTGTAAGCATGGCAACCACTCCAAATATCAGATACACACACACACACACACACACACACACACACACACACACACACACACACACACACACACACACACACACAACCAGGTATGTATAATACACCTGCACTCCCAGACACACAAACAGACAAACACCCACACACATACAAAACTAAACTTTGTGACTGAAAAGCCAAATAGCATTTTCAAAATAGCATCCTAATGAATTCTCTGCAGGTACAATGTGAAATAGAACTCATACAAAACCTAATGTATTTACAGCTGTCTGGAAGGTAAAAGGTACATTCCAGATAAATTGTTACTTCTAGAAACATTGGAAAACGTTAGGACGCTGGCAACAGACAACCATTTTTGTTTTAGCCTGTCATTCTGAAGTAAATCCTGATTTCACACCGTAATGGCTGTAGAAAAATCACACCATCCATGTATAGATTGGTTTCCTATAAACCTCGCTTTCACAGTGCTTTCCTGTCTGCCACTGGGCTGGACTTTGGAAGGGGCAATGTTTACCTGGTAAGTATAACCAGGTGATGGTGGAATAACTGGAATAACTGTGGAGACCCTACTCTGCAACAGAATAAGAAGCCCGCTGATGGAGGAGGCAAAGAAGGTGAACAGATGATCATAGAAACAGAGCTAAAACAAGAGTGAACGGACGGGCACTCACTCGATGGAGAGTGTTGGTGTCAAAGTCTGTTCCCCCATGGAGATGTGTTTCCTCTTCCACCAGGACTTGAGACAGTTCAAACTGGCTTCTTTCAACTATTTCAGTAAATAGCAAAACCTGACTACATATTAAAACAACAAGGGTGTTTAACTCAGGGTTTCTAAGTGAAATTGGGATTCTAGCGTTTGTAAGTGTCAGTAGCACGGCTGCTAGCGGTAGCCACGTTTCTAATGCTGTGTTTGTGACAGCGGTGCCAACAGTAGTGTTCTATGGACCCTTTTGACGGCAGACATTTTGGCTTATCAAAGCAGGAAAAGCACAGCTGGAGTTTATAGCAGTAATGAGAGCTCCATTCTACTGAGGTGAGCTAGTTCCTTAGCTCTGGTATTGTGGATGCTGATTAGCTGTCATGGTTTACAGGTAAACTTGATAGAATGGTTCGCATTAATGGTCACACTTGTGCTTTTCCTGCTTTGAAAAGTCAAAATGTCTGCCATAAACAGGGTCTGTTTCTGCGTTAATGAATCAAATACACTGAAGGGACATCGTCAATACCACTAATTGAACATTTTCAATATCAGACTTCTGGACTACTGTTTTGATTCACTCTCACTGCACTCGCATGGAGTGTAATGTTTGGATGCAGCTAGCAGCTGTCTTCACTCTCTACCTGCTCAGCACCAGACAGACAGAAACAGTTAGCGACTAGCTGGTGAACATAGTGGAACAATTAGCAGGTACAGAGGCAAACATTGTTCTCACAGGTTGGATAAGCTAAGAGATAATATAATATTATAATAAAGATGATACAATTTTAACAATAGTGGAAGTACATTTGCCAAAAAAACATTATCAAATCAATGCTAATGTTGCTCCATAGCTGGTGGGTGTGTAACATGCAACATTTTTTATTTATCTATCTTTAGCTACTTATCTCACATATATTTTTGTATTTTCAAATAGTATGTTTTCACCTCTTAATATTACAAGAGACGAGGCCTTCAGGATGAGGCTCCCTGGGGGAGGGGTTCAGTAAACAGTCTGACAGATAAGCACCAGTGTAATGTCGCAGTCAAAGGTAACCTGACCTTTGTCGACCCCAAACATTAAGCTTTCAAAAACATTGTCTAATGCTCTGTACTAGTGCTATATGTATCATATGTATTACATGTATATGGTCAAGTTATTTATGTCATGTTGTGTTTTATGTGGCGTCCGTTACCCTTTTCCGGGGTTCTGTTTCCCCTCCCCTTTTTCTTTGCGCCCCTCACACCTGTCCTGTCTCTGTCTGATTAGCCCAGCCCTGTTACCTGAGTTCTTCCCCCAGTCTGCCGTCCCTCCACACCTGCGCCACATCACCTTCATTAACTCTTCCCCTTTCCCAGTGTTTTTTCAGCCTTTCAGCTCCTTGACCTGTTTGTCGTGTTTTTCCATTCATTACCCCCTCACCTGTGTTCCTCCGCCTCGTCCGCCTCGCTCCACCTGCACCTCCACCACCTTGTTAGTTTATTTTGTATTGAAGTCCAGTCTTTTTTCAGTGATCCTGCTGTTGTTGTCTCCTGTTCCAGCTGTTTCATTTATATAAACTTCATCCATTTAAGCTTTTGTCTGCTGTTTCATGCATCTGGATCCACCTTCTCTTTATGTTCTTCTCCACCGACCACGACCAGGGGAAAAGCAAATTATTAAAGAGCTCTCAAAATAAAGTCTCAGACATTTTTTTCACATAAGATGGGTAACTGGGGAGCAGTGGGAAGTCCAATTGTGTTGTGAGTCACGCTGTTTAACCTTACGCTGTACCTCAGAACTTTTCAGATTGCAATTCTTCACACCTGTCATGTCCAGTGAAAACCTTGTTGGTCCAAATGTGTTGATTTTGAATGCGTGTGATGAACTGAAGGATGAGGTGTTCCTTAATGGGCTAAGAAAATTCCCTCACTTCTTAAGCTTAAATAAACTGTTTATAAACCCTCTTGGATTAGAGATACAAGGTTCTCACAGCAAAGCCAGGCTGCAAACAAAAGATGATCCTATAGAATAGAATGCATACCACATAGTACCATGTAATAGCTGCGCCATTTACATTAAAGTGTTACATGGTCAAAATACAGGAGACTGAAGTTGTCCAATGTTAAAAGAATAACGCTGGATGTTTAAATCACATGTTGACCACTAACCCCTCTCATTGTTTTTTTATGGAGGCATATACCCACCCACACACAGTCGAATGTGTACACACATGTTCAAATCCACACAGACAATTGTAGAAGTCCTGATGTTTTTAATCAGCAGAGAGGCCCCACCCTAGCAGATAAGCGTCTGGTTACCTGTCTGTTAAGAGCAGTGGGGAAGGCAGAGTCACCTCAGCAGATGGTCCTATCAGTGTTGGGTAAACCAGCGACCAGCGCAGCCGTGTTTGGCTTAACGGCCTATAAGTAATTCATTGTGTTCACTGAGAAGGAGCATCTGTCGACCCCTCGGCCCTGGAGCCGCACACATACACACACAGTTATGCATAGATAAACAAACTTACATGAGCATTTGGTCACATGCACAAATGCAGGTACACACACACGAACAGGGCTTTCGAGCTCATTTGCAGCGGGCGGTGCAGGTGGCTGGAGGTAAAGGAGAGGCCTTTGTTCCATGTGACATGCTCTGATCAGATAACCACCACTGATCTTAGTTAATACTCACTAAGAACTCATTTACCTGCAAACATCGAGGTGGGTCTGAAAACACCAGGGAGACATGGAGGGAAAGAGAGACGATAAAGGAGGGAGAGCAGCCATGCAGCTGCAGCTCAACAGGAGGTCTAAAACTGACGACTAAAAAGAGTCCAAATACTGGATTGACATGTTTACGCTGACGATTTAGTCAATTTACAATGTCGGTCTCTTATGTTTTTGATTGAATCAACTCGTGTACAATCACACCTCCCTTTCGCACTATGTCTTCTCAGTCTGTAAACAATTTTACGACTCAACAGCGAGTGCTATCATAATAATAACACACAGAGGCCGTTTCTTTCAACAAAAACATCAGCTTCTATTGCATTACTTTATTCATAAGCATGGCTGATAATACCAGCAACATGGCAAATCATCTTAAAACCAGTGTGCTGGTGATTCAATAGCGATGTCTTTTGATGAATGCAGGCTCAAGATTTCCACTTGTTTTTGTAGGATATAGGAATAAAAGGTCATAAAGCTTTACACATTTCAATTATGTCACTAACATAAGGGCTTACAACCTAAACCAAAATCTGACAAGAGAACCACTTGATATTAAATTATAGGATAAGTCTGGTGATATTTCATATTGATCTTACTGTCAACACATCAAATGACAAGACTAAAACCAACAATAAAATCAGCCTATCAACAAATAGTGCCCAAGTAGCTAAAGCCTGATTATTCCTCTGTGCCATTCAGCTCCACTGTTGTCAAAAACACATTAATGAGCCACATTGCACTGTGTGTCATGTTCTGTCATTACCATGATTACACATACATACATACACACACACACACACACACACACACACACACACACACACACACACCACACACACACACACACACACACACAGTAATTTATTTTGACTGAATCCCACATACACTGTACTGTTGCCGGAAATAAATGCCAAATGTATATTACTCCGCATCTTAAAATAGTACCCCAATCCATGCAAATTGAAAAGTATTGAAAAACAATCTGAATTATCAGTTTTGTATTTATGTTTAAAAATATTAAATCCTAACAGAAAACAGTAGGGCTTCACCTACAGCTGCTGTAACAGATATTTCAAGTGTTCTGTAGCTCTGTATTGAGTGTTTGGTCAGTAACCCGTATCCCTCCTCCTCCAGCTCATGCAGGAAAAAAGGAAAGACATTTTCTGATATCCCTGCCCACTTTATCCAATCAGGACGGAGAACTCCATAAAGAGGCGGTCCTGCCTGCTTTGCCTGCTTTCCAGCAACAGTGGAACAGCAACCAATTCCAGCAGTCCTGGTGATAGCTCATACTAACAGGCCAAGTGATGTACAATTAATAAAAAAGGAAAGAGAGGAAGAGAAAAAGATAAAGAAAGGAGTTGTACAGGTGTGGTGACGTTAAGAGGAGGGAGGCGATTGCTAACCGCAAAACGAACAGGAGATTAGCTAAAACGGAAAATGCATGGGTTTACACACACACACACACACAAACACACACACACACACACACACACACACACACACACACACACACACACACACACACACACACACACATAAATTGGCATGCATGGCATCAGTTAAAAGTGTTGTGGACAATAAATCTCTATGATAACTTTTTAAAACACGCCATGTTGATAATAATACAAACTTTTATCAGTAGCTTTTACCTTCTAGGCTTATTTAATCTAGCTAACACACTAAAACCGGCAAGCTACTATCATTGGCGATGAATTCATACAGGTAAGCAGAATGGGAAGAAAAGGCTTTTTTAAAAATGAATTACCAGGTCATCAAATACTGACTCTTCCGGCTGGTTTGTCGGGCCGGGCACCGATGAAGAGTATTCGAGGGTCACCAGTTAACTATCACAGTGCAGACAAACTGAGCCTTTAACATGTCTCAGGAATGAATTGTGGCCGAGTTTCAGAACACTTCAGTTTTTAGGATGGTTCATACTGCCATGATTAAATATAATATTCATGAATCAAACAGATCCATCATTAATGGTATCAGTAACACCTTCTACCTTTCGTACTTTAATGAAAATATCATGTTCCTGTTCCTGTTATTCTAAACTTTGAAGAATCATGGTCAAACCACATGGAAATGGAAATGATAAATTAGCTATCGTTTTTATGTTACATACAGTTGTTGTAGTTGTTTGTCAGATCAGGTTCAAACTGGACTGTTTCAAAGATAATATCGGATTTTATTTTTGATGGTCAGCGGTGGTGAGAGATAAGTCTGGCTTTGGAATAGGAATCCAATTTCTTTCCCACTTGGCCTTTTGGGTGAATAACCTGAATTTTCTATTTCCAGTAGTATAAATGATATGACAAACACTTACTGTCTCCATTACAAAAACTACTGCCATGATGTTACACTTTTCATCCGCAAGGTATGTTTTAGCAACTTTTTAGCTGTTTGTCAGTCATGAATCAGAGTATAAAAAACACCAAGTTAGACTACAGCAGCTGCTGCAATATGAGGCAGGAGGCGAGGACGGGGCATTATATGTCCAGCTGAACTTTCTTTTCAAAATTGACAATACAACATGACAGAGTTACTTTTCCAAATACTATTTCCAAATACTGCTGGCAGCTGATGGACATGTTCTTAAAGCCCGGCTGTTTCCTTCAGCCAGCACTCTGCAAAAGGAATAATAACAGAAAAGTGGCCATCACTCTGCTTTTCACCTCACACTCTCAAATGGCAGAAATTACAGGCCTGCCTCAGCTCTAGCTGTTGAGACTGGGCTGTAATGTGTACAGCTGCTCATTCCCCCACCAAGGCCATTCGTCTCTGGCTGAATTGGGAACGTGAGAGGGTAGTAAGGCAAGTTTCGGTGACCTCTTTTTAAGCTCTTCCTTTGAGATTTGAGGTCTCTTTTTCTTTGGGGAGAAATGGCAAAATAATTGTCTCCCTGACTTCTTGTGTTGTGCTGGTGACCTGAGTGAGGTGAAAGGCTTGACCCCATGGAAAGAATTGGCCATGCTGTGTTCTTGTGATTATAAACCACTGAATGAACGAACTCTCACCAAATTTTTTATGCTTGTTCACTGTTCTGAACTCACACACACATAGACACACCCATTAACACCTCATCCTCTGCTCTTATTTCCATTATTATGGAGCCTGGTGAGGGGAAACAGAACAGGAAGTCAACAGCAGAACGAACAGAGGAAAAGACTGGAAACTGAATTAGAACTGTGATTGGAAAATTGCAATGTTTGGTTGTTTATCATGATCATGATCAAGAGAAAGGAATGGATAATTGAAAATGTTCACAATACGCTAGTATGTGCATGCGCATGCAAATGCAAAACCACACACATTGACAAAGCAGTGCACTAGCAGTTGCTTTTGCTCTCTCCTTCCTTTCCCCCTGGTAACTCACATCTAAAATTATGCCTCACTTGAAGTAAACTGAAATTGAAAATGTGGAACATTTAGCAGGAGGGTTCCCATACAACCAATTACACACAAGAAGCAGAACAAAGCTGTGAGGCTGAAGACTTATTTTCAGCGAAAGGAAATAACAGGAGGTTTGATAAAAATGTATATAATTAATTAAGAGCCGTGTTTTTTTAATGTGAAAGTTAATCAAGCTTCACAAGAAAATGATGTATGTAGTGATTAACCAATCGGCAGTGAGATTTTTTGTGACTTTTTAGACCCACCGAATTATTCGTGTTTAAATGACAAGGATGGAGACAAACAGCTGTGTGTGTGTGTGTGTGTGTGTGTGTGTGTGTGTGTGTCTGTGTCTGTGTGTCTGTGTGTGTCTGTGTGTGTGTGTGTGTATTTAACCTCTGAACCATTCTTGTGCATGTCTAAATGAGATGTGATTTGTGTGGGTGGGCTCACTGAAAAGAAGAAAAAATAATAATTTCCATAAAATATCCAAGTAACAGCAGTTGTCTCTTATTCATGCTGTTGTCACGCTTGGCCTGTGCCTCTCCACATCACACACTGTGTGAGGGTAAATATATTCAGAGTGTTAGCAAAGGTCTGGGCTGGATACATTTCAAATGCTCCTGGCTCAAATGTATGGTTGGATGTCATTTAATGTGACTTTTATCACATGCACTTGCATTTTCTTTCATACACACACGCACCTTCAGCCAAGACACCGAAGGCAGATTATGAGACGTATTTCATGTCAGCATGTACCGCAATTTATGTGACTGCGTCTTATTCATAGGCCTAAAGGGTGTATATATATTCAATATCAATGTGTAAATGTGAGTGATTTGTTCACAAAGTCTGCTCTTAGTGGCTATGGTATTTTTCAAAGCTCATATGCTTAACATGAATATATGTTTTTTGAATTCTATTGTAACACTGCTCTATTGAAGGACTCCACATTCCGTTATTTCTACTCATAGCTACACTTACATAAATGTGATCTATCTGTGAATCTGTGATTCTTTTAGATTTGATTTGATTCACTTTGTTTCAATTTGATGCCGCCTAGGGCCCCTTCTTGATAATAACAATGATAATAATAATCAGCTCGATCTTGACCATTAAAATCAGTAAAATCAGAGCAGCTGTAGCCCAGGAGGTGTGTATGAATGTGTGTATAAATGTGCATATGAATGGGTGAATGTGACATTATTGTTGTAAAGCGCTTTGAGTGGTCAGTAGACTGGAATAGTGCCACAGAAATGCAAGTCCATTTACCAAAATTCCATTTAGCCATTCAAGCATCAGTAAAATATGTGAAAATGTATAATATAACATAATATTATATAAAAATATATGATAATATATACCAACTTAACATAACATTATGTAACAAAAAATAATATAATAAAAAATTGAATAAAAAAATAATTAAATATTATATATGATTTTATGTATTATATTATATAATGATATAATTTAATAAAATATAACAACTTAACATAACATTACATAACAAAATTAAATAAAAAAAACGGAATAATGCATTATATTATTTATAATTATGTATAATATTATTGTATATTATTTATAATTATTATTATATGATATAATACATATAATTTAATATAATATAACAACATGCTATTGACATAGCATAACAAATATGATATAATACAATATGATATGATATAATATAATATGATATAACATAACATAATATCATATAGTATGATATATTATAATACAATATAATATCACATAATATAATATCACATAATATCATATCATATCATATCATATCATATCATATCATATCATATATGATATGATATGATATGATATGATATGATATGATATGATATATGATATGATATGATATGACATAAAATGGGAGCCATTGTTCTGCATTCTGAGAACTTTTACTTTTTATATGTATAGAACATTTTGTTAATGATGAAAGGCCTACTTATGCTTCAAGTACTCTTTTAGTTTCAACCCCCTAACAGCCAGTTGTGCAGTACTTACAGTGAGGCAGTAATTAGCAATTGTTCTTAAGTCTTAGGCTCCCTCCAGCAATGCTTCAACAGATAGTATAAGACTATAGACCTTTTTGAGATGGAACAGTAATCGCTGCAACACCTGTCAACATGTTCACATTCCAACCCAGACTACTCGGTACTCATTACTTCATTATTACATGAGTGCACAGTACTCATTGGTAGGACCTCACCTATTTTCCAACTCAGCCTTCATTTTGATCTTAACTACACACCTGTGAAGTTTTGTGACTGCATCTTGCTCAGTTGTGACACTACAACAGACGGATGACAGACACCTGGCAAAGGACTAAAACTGTTTCTGTGTTAGTTCTAGACTCTAAAGTGCATTAAAAAAAATCAATATCCTAACATTTTGGTGGGACTGAAAGAATACATGCTGCCTTTGAGAAACACAGGGGGTCCTGCTTTAGGACCCATGACTCTTTGGATCCCTTGACCTATATCCTGCACATTCATTAGTCTATCTGTGCTGGAGACGGAGAAAAGTGTGGCCTGTACGGTCGCTGCATCTTTCTCTCGCCTGTCTCTCTCTCAGTGCGGCTGCTCACACTTTGCAGCGCTGAGGAGACTGTGGCCTGCCATAATGCATTTGTGATCACTGTAATTTCTCAGAAAAAAAGTGGAAATCATCCACTGCCATGCTAGACAGGAAAAGTTCATGCTGCATAACGATTGGAAAGTTGCAACGTTCTGTTGTGCTCTGAAATTAGGCTGGATCGAAAAGTTAAAAGCTTTTGTTAAATGCCAAACAGAACTGTCTGAATGTAAGATGGAGGAAACGGTTAAACAATGTATTTGTATTTGCTCTCCATGGTTTGAATAACCTTTTTCTAAGTGCCTTTTATATAGGAGTTCTATCAAGTCAATTAATTTGCTCTATACCTCCAGATGTCCTTTGATGCAAAAGCTATTTTAGACATTTCTGTGTGTCATAATGATCATAATAAAAGCATTTTCCTAGACTTTGCACTCCGTTCAGCTCCTGTTTAAAGAAAGGGTGTCACGGAGCCCCGATCTTTGTCTCTATATCTTTGTTTTCTTAAATTTTTGTACCTGGGATCTGTTGTCATTGGTTGCATTTCTTTACCATCTTTTCTACCCTCTGACTGCTGAGGAGAGAACAATTTAAAGTTTTCCAGTAACTCCATTTTGGGGTTGGGTGAAAGCATGCAGTTAAAAGCAAAATGTCTGCGTGCTTCGCTTGAAAAAGAGTGCAGGAAGAATGGTCTGTCCACTTTGGACTGTAAAAAGCAGAGAAGGATGAAAAAATGATCATAAATAAACCCTCTCTCCATCTTTTCTCTACTTCATGGGCAGATGCTAAAAGCTGAGGCGAGGGTCCTGTGTAGTGAGCAGTTTACTTTCTATTTATTAGAAAATAACAGAAGAACAACCGGAGGATGGTACATCTCTATGCTGAATTACTCCTGTGTGAGTTACTGTCGTAGCACAGAAACAGCTGGACGTATACACACATGCGCACAAGCACGCACATGCACACACACACATCCACATCTTGAAGCACAGGTTTAATCAGGCATAGTTGAAATGGAAAATGCCATTAGACTTTAAAGTGGATAATTTCACATCCTTCCATCCATTCATTTCTTCATTTTTCTTTTCAAACCGGCCTTTTATGCCCACTACATGTGCTTTTATGGAAAATTACAACATTTAAGCCAGACTCTTTGGTCAGGGATAATTACACAAAGATCCATTAGCAGTCTTCCAAGACAAATGTACTATGAACATTTTTCTTTTTTTTCTTTTTATAATGCTAATCTCAATCTGTAAGAACATGCCTCGTAAGAAAGGGGATAATTATGATTTAATTATCTGTCATTATGGGGAGCAAAACGTAGGTCACCTCAGGTTCATTTATGCTACATGCTTTTATAAACAAATCAATTAAATGAAACAGGCTAAACAAACAAGACAGTTGTACACACTCTAGGTACAGTGGCCAAAGGTCTGTCGTGTTTTTTTTTACCCTGCCATTTTAGTGAAAGCAATTATAATCATGTTCAAAGCTTTCTGCTCCTCACCTACTGCTCAGTAAATTGACCCTTTACGGAATCAGCAGGTGGATGTTGGGCTCATGAGAAGCAACTATAAGGGTTACCTTAAAATAAAGTCCACTGCAATTATCTACTTACAATTATATTGAATAAAACTTTGCACTGTAGTGCTCAGAAATATATTGGTAATGTGTTTGTTTGGTGTATTAGTTCACCTTTTGGGTTATTAGCATGTAGGTTATAAAGAAATACACAGGTTAAAGAAATGTTTACACTTACAACATTACTAATAAACAGTGCCACGATGTCCTCTTCGAACAATTTCATATATAATGTATCAAATTACATTCATTTATCCCTGTAATCATCTAAGCGTTGTGTTACTATGCTGTAACCGTTAAGAAGGATTGTCCCTGGAACATTATTTTTCCTAATTTACATGAATGATTTATGCAATGTTTCAGACAAACTGTCAAAGGAATGATACAACTGTTTTGGGTTCACACGAAGACTCTGATGAAATAGCTAAACTATTATACTATATCCTACCCTCTCACTGAACTTACATCCTGCAGAAACATGTGACAGCGGGGCTGAGACAGAGACACCTTTCAGCCTACCATCAACATGATTTACAGCTGTTATTTTAAAGTAGTGACATAACGTGTCGAAGAGTCATCTATGAATATATAGCCACATTTGTTTTTAAGATCAGGCGTCATCATTGTTTATCAGGTCAACCAGCCACAGGCTGCTTCTTCTGAATTCAGCTCTTTAAACAGGATGATCCTTCCACCATTCTTTCACAAACAGTGTTTCTACTACCACCAATTTCATAATTATTTAACTTAAAACCACTATAAACTCAGGTCTCCTATCTGTTGAACATCTCAGTTACAGTTTGGTTTCAATAACAGAGGTTCAGTGATATTGAATGCTATCTCATTTTTTAAAAATTAGCTTTAAAGGTGCACTATGCAGTTTAGGGGATTTTTGAATCAGAAGATAAAGGCCTTCGTCTGTTCATTTTTTTAAAAAAAATTTCTGCCTAAACAAGCTAAATAAATAAACTCTCTTCGTTTCCATGAATTCCACTGAATAAACTGAATATATAAACTGACCTTAAAGGACAACACATTTTCATACTGTTTTACTTGCCACGTTTCTAGCTTCAAACAGTGTTCTGGGACCTTATTTTCCTCTGAGAACAGATTGTTTGTTCAGTTATGGGAAATAAGTATTGTATTTCCAAGTTTGTATTATTACTTCATTAAAATTGTAAAAATTAAAATTAAAAGTTTTAATTTCTTCTCCAAAACTACACAGTGTCCCTTCAAGAAAGCTGTTCAAGGCTTGTTTTTTTCTCTGCAATGCTGTCTGTATGGATTCACTCTTTACTTTGTGCTCCTATATATGTATGTTTGATCGTGTATGAGTCAGCGCAATCTTTTCACTGGAGAGTGCCAAGATCAATCCCCTCTGGGAATTTTTTGCACCTCTCAATCACATCTTTTGTTGCTTATGTGTATTTTAACATGCATTATAGGTATATGTGTGAATCAAGAAAACTTTTTTGAAGATAAAGATTAAAATAAAACATGTTCGGCCCAGTCATGACTAGCCTTGCACGTCGCTGTGGGTTGCCTTTAGTCTTCATGACAGTGATCCAAATCCATCTGATACAAATAAAAACAGTTTGCAGTACCATTTCCGACCTGAGGAGGATGTGGTGGCGCTGTTTGAAACAGCTCTGAGCTACACTTCGGTCCAGCAGCACTGCTGTCTTCCTCCTCTTCTTCTGCGGTTCCTTCACGGCTCACTCACAACAAACATAGCGGCCGTTTCACCTAAATCCTCCCGGCAGTCGCACGTTTGAATACATGTGAGACATTACAGTTACTTTTACACTTTGTGAAATGAATAAAGCTTGACGTTTCCCACTAACGTGAGGTGCAAGCTAGTAGCCGGTAGCTAACTGTTCAGTCAAACTTAACTGCTCTTGCTAACACAACCAGCTGAACTCGGAGGACCAAGAAAGATTGCAAATAGCGGGCTGGTCTGCTTTTTAAAACAACATGTGAGTAACGCCTTACAGTGTTAAATGTCTGGTAACGTAAGTGAATTAAATGGTGGCTGTTATTTTTAGCTCTCTATTAAACCAGAGACATGTAGTAGGCTCAGACAGCGAACAGCAGGAGAAAGCCCTCCTGTCCCTGCTGCTGTAGAGCGGTGATTTACATGTGTATCTGGTCTGCGATGCTGTATCTCCACAAGTAACTACCTGAAAGTGCAAAGTATTGTGAAAAAAGCTCTCTAATCTCACCAGCGGAGCTTCCTCTGGTCTCGAAGAATAAGCCTGTTAATGTCAGCGAGGTTATCTCAGCATGGTCTAAACATTTTTCACAGAACGCCTGCCATGTAAACTGAGGATGTAAAGCTATTAAGACATATTCATCTTCCAGGCTGAGGAGTTAATGTCAATTGGAAACTGCTGTTACGTTGCATTCTGGGAAAAGTCTGAAAGTATTTTTGAAGCTTGACCAAGACCAGGGACTGAAAGTCAGAACGTCTTACCTCTGTTGCAATCTATCCTGATTGAAATCAATGACGGCTGGTCACAGACCAATACACGTCCTTACTTTAGTTGATTTATTGATTTTTGGTGTAGCTTTAACAATACAGATCAATCTGGTGTGTTACTCTTCCATGTTTAGATGTATTTTATTTTACATAGGTAGCACACAATTTGTGGTTCCTCTGTGTCTTAATTGTATAATCCTTACAAATTCTAGTCCCAGTTCACTGGCCCAGTAAATACATATTTTACTATACATTGATGATAGGCCTGTCACTATAACAAAATTTTGCTGGACAATAAATTGTCCCAGAAATTATTGTGATAAACGATAATATTGTCGTTTTGAGACCATTTTTCAACTAATATGGGTGGGTATTGACTGCAAAAATTTGCAGTTCATGGAATTCGTCTGTCTGAGACCTCAACCTGTCAAATTTGCGCACTCATTCTTCACAAAAACAACATTTTCTGCCCTTTTTCGCCACACTTGTGTCTTTAGACTCGGCCTCATCCTCTGAGTTAGGATTTGACTCTGGCACACTACTGGGCTTATTGGGGAGAAAATAACCCAGAGATTCTACCAGATACGTGTTCGCTGCGTTACGGCTCAGATCCAGTTTTGCAGTACCGCAGTTATAGGTATGTGTTATAAAAACAACAACACAAAGTGTTCCCGACTGAGGGATTGGTAGATGAGCTTGTATTTGTCTCTTTATTGAGATTTGTGTGCTGGCGTCAACAAGGGTTGTTTTATTTTTTTAAAGTAACCGGATGTTATATTGTTGTTTCGGTGGATGACTTCCTGTCTGTGTCTGCTCGATGCTAAATTCAGCTCAATTGCTGCGTAGAAGTCCTGCGTATCTGCTCCGGAGGGCTTCGGGCTGCCGGAGCTGGGACGGAGCAGATACGCAGCGCAGGTGGACCTGGTGGAAGTTAACAGACTAAACTTCCATTAGAAGTTGTTGGTCTTTGTGTGTTAGGGATACCACACACATATTTCCGCTTGAGCATTTTTCTGTCATCTTGCATTTCTCATTTCTACTTATCATTTACATGGCAAATACAATATATATATATATATATATATATATATATATATATATATATATATATATATATATATATATATATATATATCAGTTTACATTATCTGACCAGCAAATATTTTGTCGTTTTGCACGATCACTGACATAAAACTGGTAAATTGGGCGACTGATGTTTTCAGCACCAACTGTTGTTTTACTTGAAATCTGAGTACTCTTATTCTCTCTCACCTTCTCCAGAAAACACAGGTAACATGACTGTACTTGTGATGTAGTCGTGTCACCGTACTGGCTGCCAGACTGACTACCTTTTGAGGAGGGGTTTGAGAGCTTTATCTGATCCCAGCGATGGATGAGGACACCCCAACCCTGAAGCCCAGACGGATTCAAAATCAAAATGTGGTTCATCGTCTTGAGAGGCGCAGGATCTGTTCGGGCCGACCCGGAGCTCACTGGTACAGAGTACGCTGCTTCCACCAGAACCTTTTCCCCAACTTCACTGTGGTCAATGTGGAAAAGCCCCCCTGCTTCCTGAGGAAGTTCTCACCTGACGGGCGTTGCTTTATTGCCTTCTCTTCTGACCAGACTTCTCTGGAGGTAAGATAGAAACTGAACTGCTAATCATATTTCCAATCTAAACATATTGTTTTACCCAGACTGAAACAGACTTGATCCGTCCAGTTACTTAATTATAAACAACGAGATTTGAAAAAGATGTTCTTCTCGCAGATATATGAATACCAAGGCTGCCAGGCAGCTCAGGACCTGCTGTTAGGGCAAGAGGGAGAAACTCTTCTAACAGCCAATGACCAGCGTTCCCTCAACATCCGTGGCCGCCTGTTTGAGCGCTTCTTCTCCTTGCTCCATGTCACTAATGTGGCCTCAAATGGAGAACATCTCAACCGGGAATGCAGCCTCTTCACAGATGACTGCCGCTATGTCATCGTAGGGTCGGCTGTGTACGTCCCAGAGGAGCCGCCTCCTTACTTCTTTGAGGTAACAATGTCATCAAACTTATTAAATAAAACCAAAAGCTACTGGTTAACTACGAATTAACTTCCATAGTTTTGCTCAGACTGTCCCTTTAAATCCATATTCCATCTCCAACCAGGTGTATCGGAACAACGAATCTGTGACTCCCAATCCCCGGTCTCCTCTAGAGGACTACTCGCTACACATAATTGACCTCCACACTGGAAGGCTGTGTGACACCAGGTCCTTCAAATGTGACAAGATCATCCTGTCCCATAACCAGGGCCTCTACCTCTACAGGAACATCCTGGCTGTGCTGTCGGTCCAGCAGCAAACTATACATGTGTTTCAGGTGAGCTGATTCACCATTTACATTTTTTTAATGCAAATGGCACTACTGGTGTCAGAAGTGGTTTCCTAGTATCACTGAAAGGCAAAACACATATAAATTGGTTGTGGACAGACAGTTTGCAACCCAATCGCCAGAATAAATGTTGGCAATGAATGTTTCTGCAAACCACAGATATTTTGAAACTTTCCATTTCTTTATGTTGTAACTTCACCTTCCTTTGTTATGTTATGACAATGTTGTGCTTATGTTCTGGTTCACAAAAACTACTTGGTAAGGTTAAGGAAAAAGTCAATCTTTTGCTTAAAATTAGGGATGCACCGATCTGACTTTTTCAGTCCCGATACCGATGCCTGGGCTTTGTGTATCTGTCGATATCCGATACCGATCCAGTACCATTGTTGAATTAATAATAAACTGTATACCTTCCACCTTATACCTTTGAATTTGAATTCTTATTTATTTGTTATTAACTGCTGTTATTAAAAAACAATTGTGCATTTAAATCTAAAACAGAATGTAATAAAACTTCTTAAATTAAAATAAAATAAAATGTAGCCGCAGAAAACAGTGTATTGGTTGAATATACAGTAGTAATCAAACAGTAACCAAACATTTTAATCATGTAAAAAATATATTAAGCGCAAAGTCCTGCAAACAGGAATGCAAAATAAAACATAGCAGCTGAACCTGAGAATACACTAATAAAAAGTTGGTCAAACTACAACTTGTGCTCTTCCAGCATGCGACACACTTGCTGCTGATTAATGACGTAGAATGTGCTGCGATGGAGGAAAAAAAAAAAGCTGGATCGGCCCGTAGATCTGTTTTCTCATCCCCAATC
Source organism: Diplodus puntazzo (assembly GCA_963678695.2). Classification (NCBI taxonomy): domain Eukaryota; kingdom Metazoa; phylum Chordata; class Actinopteri; order Spariformes; family Sparidae; genus Diplodus; species Diplodus puntazzo. The sequence goes on from OZ023161.1 coordinate 6,501,543, forward strand.
CAGCTATTTTGTCAATATCAGGGCGTATATCCAATCTTAATATCGGATTGGTGCAGCCCTACTTAAAATAAGTAGGGTTAGGGTAAAGTATTCAGTGGTAACAAATGTCAAAACACAGTCTCGAACAGTCGTCTCCAGCTTTGCTGCCATCTTGCCCAGCTGTAACTCCACCGCAATGCTCTCCACCCCTAGACATAAGTCTCAGTTCATAAACATGTAATGTGAAACTTGATAGGGTTTGAAAAAGGTCCTGATACGTACCAGAACATTTTCAAACATCATATACAATAACCTGTTTAATTCTATCTAACTTGGGGACCAACCGCTGCCGAAAAAACAGATTTAAACATGAGAGAGTCTTCCCTCATCTCTCTTTTTCCTCTCACTGTTCTAGGTCACTCCAGAGGGAACGTTTCTAGATGTAAGAACTATTGGGCGGTTCTGTTATGAGGATGACCTCCTGACCCTTTCAGCAGTTTACACTGAGGCTCAGGCTGAGAGTCAGCCGGGGTTCCCTCGCCTGTATACAGACAAAACCATCAATTCACTCAAGCACAGGCTGCTGGTCTACCTGTGGAAGAGGGCTGAGCAGGACGGCAGTGCCACTGCCAAGAGGAGGTACAGAACATTACTCTAATGCTCTGTTGACTTTTCTTTTCATTGTACTCCTACCTAAAAATGTTCTCATTAAACCAGCCGAGCTGGGTGAACCGAAGGTATTGCTTTTGTTTCATCGATGAAAGAAGTGTTTATTTTCTACAGGCCGCCTCTTGGTGTGTTTTTTATCAGCCCTGTCTAATTATAGGGGCCTGATTTTGAGTATATTATCAATATCAGTGATTTTTCTGACAGATTGCTGATAAGTTAAATTTAAAATGGCACTTTGGATCCTAAGTAACTAAATCTATCAAAAAATGTAGAGGAGAAGAAGTATGTATGTACATACAGCTGTATGTCCTATATATGTTGAAAAGTTAATTAATGAATTATTTGCTTTGAGTGCAATCCTTAGAAATGTAAAGAAAAAAATAATAGTGCTTTAAAAGAACTTGAGTCATTGTGTTGAATGTCCTGCTAACAGCTCCTTGAGTGTTTGGGAGCCAGCAGTTTGAGATGAAAAGGAAAAATCCTAAGCAGAAAAGGGAGACTGAAAACTCCAGAGTTCCTCTCTCTAAAGTAGATGATTTGTTGAGTGTTCGATGGTGTTTATCTCGTCTTTGGAACTTAACTGCCATAAACTATCAAAAAATGAACAATCAGTCCCTAGCTTTCTAAGCTGACAATGCTCTCGCCCCCTCTGCACAAACTTTTTCTTTTTATCCCAATTTTTTTTTCCTACAAAGGCGTGGAAGCTGATATAAAAAGTCAAAATATGTATTTTAACGTGAATAAACATGAAGACATCTCGACCTCTCATCTTGATATCTATGCTAGAACACTTACTTGTTTAGTAAATTAAGCAGTATTCCAATAGGTCCATGATTACACTGGCTGTATTTGCAGCGGTGCCTGCTTGACCAATCGGCAACAGTCAGCCCTTCGAACTCTGCCTCCATAGATGCTGAACCATCAGAAAGTGCTTCCTCCAGACCAGGAGCTTTTATTATACCTGGAACTATATACAGGAGCTATTTCCATCCCCTGGAGCCTCTGTTTGAAACTCAGGCTGAAGTCCGTGGTGCCTGATAGGGTTCTTGGTCACCTGAGTGAGTTCCTGTAGTGGTAGCATCCTACATGTGACCGCTGCATACTATTAACAAAGCAAAAGGAGTACACAGTCAGCATCAAGTGTTCATGAGCCAAGTAAAGCACTAGTGTGTAGTGGTGACTGTTGTCATTAGGATGCATTAATGTAAAATGGTAATGTTCATGAGATGACAAAACCAAATTAAAACAAAATTATTAGTATAGCTATTGATAACTCAATAAATTGCTTATCTACAAAAAATAGTGAACAGTGAGTGTGTCTGACCAACAGTCCAAAGTCTAAAAGATGTTCACTTTACAAAGACATGCACCAAGAGAGCTGCATCATCATAATGGAGAGGTTAAAAAGCAGTTAAAATGCGTCATTTTAGCATAATAAATGGTACATACTGATTGTTATTATTCTGTCAACTCATCAGTTAATAAGTCAGTTGTTTCAGAACTTGTGTAATTGTGTACAAAAACAAGACTAGTTGGAAACCAAATGTAGTATATGTTTTGACAGTGTTTTTTTTTTTTTTTTTAAAAAAGTCCTTTGTTTTGCTCTGTAGACACGTTTTTGATAGTTGTTGTAAGTGCTAAACTCACTGAACACATTGCATTTCCTGTGACCAGCCTACTTCAAAGTAAAAGTCAACCTGCGGTTCTACCAAAGGTTGTTGGGATTGCATTTGTTGTAAATGAACACAGCACGTTTCACAGCTCACCTACTGTGTAGGGTAACAGGTGTTGTGACGAGTTGGTGGGAAATTCTCAACGCACTGTAATTACAATTCTCCCCTTGGCATTGAGTAGGGCTGCACAATATGGTAAAAAAATAATCATATTGTAATGTGATTCAGGATTAGCGGGAATGATCATTTCTGCATCACAATTTTAATTTTTGCTGAAAAAACTATAAAAATCCTGATGATGTGACATTTATTGGGGTCTCTACCAAACAAACACTCTTTCTTGAGAACAAGATTTGTAGGTCAGGGCATCTCTGCAGCACTGCAGTACTTCATTATAATGCTGTTACCTTTGTCAAAAATTTGCAGCTTCTTGTAATTTGGATATTGTACTTGGCCATACTTAGATTTTGATTAATTGATTAATTGTGCAGTCCTGGCATTGAGGAGCTTTATCGCAGAGCAGGAAACTTTGTTCGGTCTGTTGCATTAACACTTGTTGACTTCTTGCTTCTTCACAGATTGTTTTGTTTGCACACCCCTTGACATTTCAGAAAATACTGTAATGAGCATGTTGAGCATGAACGCCTCTGTACAAGTTAATAGTTTATTAAGCACAGCTTCCATGTTTTACTGATGTTAGATATAATTTTAGCGTTCACTTCAGTTCACCCACACTTGTTTTTGTCATCAGATTCTTCCAGTTTTTCGATCAGCTGAGGAGGTTAAGGATGTGGAAGATGCAGCTGTTAGATGAGCATCACCTCTTCATTAAATACACCAGCGAAGATGTGGTCACACTCAGAGTCACCGACCCCTCACAGGTAGAAACAACACACACACACACACACATACACACACACACACACACACACACACATATCTGAATTCCTCTCTGTGTTCGCTTGGTTGCTCTCCCATGCCTTTCTTGTGTCCTTTTTCTTGTTTGTGCTGCATAGCAGGGATTCCTCTTTCAGGTCTCCAAGGACACGTTTCTCCTACAGATTTTCTTCAGTCCTGTTACTCATTTGTGGTAACAACAAATAGATCTAATTAATGTAAACATCTTTTATCTACATGAGGTGTCAACTCTCTATTTTTCTTGTCTCTGTGTTTGTATCACCAATGAAGACTATAGAAAGCATTTTGTATTCATTATGAATACAGGTGAAAGCTAAAGCCTGAAATGCTTATCTCACTATAATAAACATTGAATCGACTGTCCTTGGTTTATCACTCTGGAAGTGCCAGTGTGGATTATGTCATGGTTTGAAATAACAAAATACCTTTTTAAGGAAGAGGATACAACAGAATTTTACTTTTTTCCTCCAAACCTTCACCCCCTGCTCCTCTTTATCTGACAGCCGTCGTTCTTCGTTGTGTACAACATGGTGTCTACAGAGGTGCTGGCCGTCTTTGAGAACACCTCCGACCAGCTGCTGGAGCTGTTTGAAAATTTCTGCGACCTCTTCAGAAACGCCACGCTGCACAGCCAGGCCGTCCAGTTCCCCTGCTCCGCGTCATCCAACAACTACGCACGGCAGGTCCAGAGAAGGTACAGCAGAGAAGAACTGAAATACCATATATCTTTCTGTCAACATTGAAAATATTTCTTTTTGGACATAATTGTGCTGGCAAACTGCTGGGTCGAGAGGACTTTTCTTACTGAAAAAAAAAAAACGGCGCCTGATGGAGTGCAGCCAAATGTCAGGGAGGATTTGAAGACGGTTGAAGGAAGGGAACCAGATCAGCAGCAATTGCCTGGAGGAGAAGGAAGGAGTTTTAGGACTTAATCTGGATATAGAGAGAGACATTAAGACAGTCAGCATGGCCGGTGGAGCTGTGATTGAATTTGGTTTGTTTGGTTTGTCTCGCCAGCATAGGAGACAAAATCCTCCGTGGAAGGTGAAGAGTGAGCAGATGGAGGGGGAGGGTACAGGAAGGAGGCGAGGATAAAGGATAGTTAGAACAGGGAAAATGAGCTTATAATAGGATTTCAGAGTAGTGAAAATTGATATGTGGAAGAAGGAGAGGAGAAATTGAAAGCTGGTGAGCTAATTCAGCAAAGAGGATTTATACCACTTAACAACTGGCTAGCATTAGCCCAGTTCACGGGGTTTTAGACAGCATCAAACCAAGTATAGTGAGACAGGCGGGTCTGCAGTAGCAAACAGGTCGACAGGAAAAACTAAAAATATGGATGGAGAGTGTTGGTCGAAAAGGAAGGAAGAGGGAATGTGAGACCACACAGTCACAGAGTGTTGGTAGTTTAGCAAGACTTGGGAGTATAATTTAGCCAGGCATGTTTGGAAAATAGTGGCTTAGAATATTTAAACAAAAAAGTTTTTCCTCACCGAACTCAGACTTTTATGACATCTCGTGGAGATGAAGTACAAACAAGGCGGTTCACTGCTTTCTGGCTTTCAAACCAGAATAAGTGGAACAATACTTGAGGATCGTAGAGGCACTTCTGTGGGAGTTTAGCCTCAGTGCCAAAAGAGAATATTAGTGTTGCTACGTAATGTTATCCCGCTGATATCTGTCTGTCTGTGCTTCAGATTCAAAGACACCATAGTGAATGCCAAATATGGCGGACACACCGAGGCGGTGCGTCGGCTGCTGGGTCAGCTCCCCATCAGCGCCCAGTCCTACAGCAGCAGTCCGTACCTCGACCTCTCCCTCTTCAGTTATGATGATAAGTGGGTGTCGGTGATGGAGAGACCCAAGACCTGCGGAGACCACCCCATCAGGTACGCACTCTGTCGGGCTGAATTTGCATCCTATCAAATGATATCATAGTTTTACATTGTCAGTAGGTGACATTCACAGTTTTGTAGCAACATTCACTACTCAGTTTTCTGGAAGGAGTAAATAACAACATGTATCCCTGTTATACAGCAGTAGAAGCCTTTAGAAAAAAAACAGACTGGACCGGACTGAAAATTTAATGGCACTACTTGTTATCCCTGCATCTCTCACACACCAGGTTTTATGCACGAGACTCCGGCCTGCTGAAGTTTAAGATCCAGGCAGGCCTGCTGGGAAGGCCGGTGAATCACGCAGTGCGACGCCTGGTTGCTTTCACTTTCCATCCCTTCGAACCGTTTGCCATCTCTGTCCAGCGCACCAACGCAGAGTATGTGGTCAACTTCCACATGAGGCATGTCTGCGCCTGAGGAGCCTGTGTGTATGTACAGCAATCTAAACTCAGAGAGCCTGCGGACTCACACTTGGAATGAAATTGCAGGACCGTTGGGCTTCTGTTAGCAGTTACTGTCGACAATACAACAAACGTGTCCTCCATCAGGAGGCACAAAACTGCTTGTTCTGTTAGTCGCCTTCTCCTCCTCCACAGAAATCAGCAGTCCTTTTTCTTCATTCTCCTCCTGATGGAAACCACTGTTCCTCTCCTCTTGCCCCCTCCATCACACAGTGGTCACTCCACTTCCGCCCCTCCTCCCCCTCCGCAAGAAGGCAGCAATTCTGCCTTTTTGCTTTCGTCCGCACCGCTTCACCTCCTCGTTCCCCCTTCCTCGGCAGAACAAAGAGGGAGCAGTAGGGAGGAGAGGCTGGAATAAGTGTAAATGGAGATGTAGAGAGAGTGATTGATGTGCGACGGAGGTGGGAGCCGCAGGTAGCCGAAGCTCTTAGAAGAAGGAACCAGAGGTGTTTTCTTTTTCCTGCTATGCAGTGAAAGCTGCACATTCATATCATAATTGCTTATCCTGTTGATTCAAGAGGTAATTTTATAATATATTGTTTTACACTTTTTTTTTATACATATTACCACTTGTATATATTTTATGCCAATAAAATTGTCTAAATTTTGCTGTTTTTTTAATTTACTGTGCTTTGAATTTGAGGTTATGCAGTTACTGTAGCTATAGACGGAAACTATGGTTCAATTCTGTTGAAAGCCATTTTTATGTAAGAGTGCTTGAGTAGTGGACAGGGAAAGGCTTGCTGTGGCGAGAAGCCTGAACTAGTATTGTTTCTGCTTCTGACCTCTATATATTGACCTATGTGTATATACTTGTTGATATGAAGAAGACATTTCTTTATAAACTGTGTGTTTGTGTGTGAGCTTATGCACATGCAGGTATGGGCGTTTTTTCTTTTTTTTAAAATGCAAATGCGAGGGACAGCATCGGAGTAGCAAAACAACTGCAGACATTGTTCTTCTTGGATGCAGCTGTGTTTAATCGTATAGCACATTCAGTATTTTTCCTATCATAATCTTTCTACTTATCTATTTCTTAACGTGTCTTATACAGGCAGTGGAATCTAAAAACGAATCGCACTGCATATCTTATTGCCTCGGAGCCTTATAATGAACCTGAAATAATGATAGCACAGGGTTGTATTGCATATGGAGCGCAGAAAACATGCAGTGCAAGTGTCGTCATATTTAATTTGACTGCTGTTCCATGCAGTCTGTTCTCCTGTACTGTATAGGCTCAAAACGTCACCTTTTTTCACATGGGGTCCATCTGTTCTGCAGGCGAAAGCACCGGACATCTGTTTACATTAGAAATGTGTTATAGTAACACACAAACACACACACAGATATAAACAAATCTACGCATATGCAAATAGTCTGACGCCCCCTCTCCCAACGTGAACGCACATGAACAGGAGCGTGTATGATAAACAGATATAAAGGCAAGAAAGCACACATGGAAGCAGCTTCAGAGAGGTCATGGTGGCATGGAGAGCAGGTGCACAGGGATTAAGTGTCCTCCTAGCCTCTGGTTACACTCTACAGTGGACCTGGGAGGTGTGTGCATGAGAGAGAGGGAGACTAACAGGGGTTTTAGGCGGAGGGAAGTAGGTATTTACAGACAGAAAGATGATGGAGAGATGAAAGAATGGACGAGATGTGAGGATTGATGTCTGAGTGCGCAGACTGTATTATGCAGCTGCTTAGTTTTGCTCAAGCACAACAAATGCAGCGTTGTAGATCATGGATTAAGGAAGCCATGTTATGTCATTGTCATTATAGTGTGTTTGTGTAAGCTGGTGTGTGACAACATGCTGTGATAATCAACTAATTGCATGAAGCGCACACAGCAGGTGTAGAAAGGCCTACATACAGGATGGGAGGACACGTCTGTTGTCCTCGCAACAATCAGATTGCCTATATAAAATTGTGTACGCCTGAGTGCTGGCGAGGTGATGAGTAAGTGCGGCTCTGTTTGTGCCCACTCTGGTGCTGCTACGGTTAATATGTTTTTGGTTTTCTACAGGAAATGTAAGCCTTCACTTCTCTTATAGGTCAAGAAAGCAACTATCGGCTATTCGGTTTCCCCACAGATGTTCAAAAGCCAATAAGGACGCAGCACACTGTGGAGTTAGTTACCACTGGAGTCTTCAGTGCAAACATATCTTATATTACTACAGAGCCTTCGTATACCTTGTACGATAACAAGTACGTTGTATCGGTTTTCTTAAGAATCAGGTAAACCCAGAGCCGTCTTCCTGACCTTGGTTGCCAAGGAAACATAACCGCTCTCTGCTTGGTAACGTAGTCTTTTCTAATTGCTGTTGTCTTGGCAACAGTCCAACCAATGTACTCCAGAAAAGGCCACAAAGTGTTTCCTGTTGCAGGGCTTGTCTTCTCGGAGCAGTCTCTAAACACACATCATTTCAGACCACAGTCACCTCCAAGAACAGTGGAGCTCCACAGCGTGAGGTTCTGTTGTTGGGGGACACATGGACGACACAGTGGACACTGACGTACTCACGGATAAAAGCACATATGAGTCCGCAATGTAAACCACACGGGCTCAGTGGGCTCAAAAGGAACATTTGATGCTTTATTTGATTTTTTTCAGGAGCTGCTTCTTTTGTTAGTTTATCCTCAAAACATAATAATTCAAGCTGAGTCTACTTTCCGAGGTTTAAAGGGCTCCTTAAATTACACACACAAAAGGGGCTGGCTGTCCTTCCTGCTGTACCTGTATCTGGACTATTTTTGGAGGTGTATTTCTGCAGTTGCCAGGTAGTACACAGGCGATATAAAGGGGCATGCACCCCCTTGTTAGTAAAATTATCAAAATGCATCCCCCTTGTTAGCCTGCTACCCTCCTCTCCATCCTTTTGTTTAGAGCGGCAGAGGGGATGATCCTTAAGGGGCTGCATCCCCCTTGTTAACCTGCCATCCCTGTCTCCATCGTCTAGTAGCAGAGAAAAATGCAGGGGCAGGGCGGTTGTTTAATTAAACAGGACAGTTCAGTCTGCCTGGTTCATTGATCCTCAATCAGCCTGAGGTTTGTGCAAGTTTCAATCTATGACCCTGCCATGGCTCTGAAGTATCAGCAGCCCTGTGCAGCTGTGCAGTGTTGTTGGTAAATTCACTGTCTGTGGTGGGGAAGCAACAGGCGATTTATAACGGTGTCGTTGTCACTGTCCCCGCCACACACCTGTCTACATCAGTGGAGCTGGGGTGGAGCAGGTGAACAGTTAAAGGTTCCTGACAATCACAGAGAACCTGGTCAACCTGTATCATGGTCATGACACATCACCGCCCGGGTAAAAAAAAATACACACAAAAAACAAAGCACAGAAAAAGCCTCGAGGAGCTCCAGGGAAACTTAACAAGGCTAAATTCTGGCGCAATGTTCTTGTCCGCTTTTACAGTGAAGCAATAGAAAGCTGACCGGACCTGGACACATCACAAACTGGCCCAGGACAGGAAGGCTCTACAGCGGGTGACTAAAACCACCCAGAACATCATTGGTAACATCAAGTGAAGTGAGGTGTCTGAGCGGAGCCAAAAAGATACTTACCCACGGTCCACACTGCCTGCTGGTTTAGTGCGTGTTGGCTGCATTGCTGAACGGCTGCGGCTTGTGTTTGTTTGTGTGTGTGTGTGTCTCCACACAGGCAGCATTGCTGCTGCAGTGTGGCTCCTGCCTGCCGGTCTGTTTACATGGAGTTTGCCTTCGATACTTATCAATAACAATTATGAGGTGATTTTTCTTTATTCCCGTTGAAGAGAGTGCACAGGATAAAAACTGCTCTTCACCTTCATTCTGTTCATATCTGTGGCATATTCTACAGATACAGACATGAAAACGGTGGTTGATATGACTGTCTACAGGACTCAAAAATAGTCCAGACTCTGAGCTTGTAGCTTACGCATCACTGCAGCCTCACTTGACATGTGTGTGGCTGCGCTAACCTGCTAACATGGACACCAAAATGAAAATCGAGATGTTTCGCCACCCACATGTGCACTCCCGCAGCCAGTGTGTTCAGCCCATAAAAGACAACACCCACCCCAGCCACAGTCTGTTCACCGTGCTGCTGCCTGGCAAAAGATAGGTCCCTGCACAAGCTGCCTGTATGTGTATGATTTCTGTATGGTATTTGTATCCCAGGTGTTCCTCTGCAGTTCCCAGGTGGTGCACAGAGAATGAGGAGTAGCTCAGCTAATTGTAAAAATTGCAATTATATATTTATACAAGATATATGTCCACATATTCAGCTGTGACAGCTCAACACTTCATGTTACGAGTGTGTGTGAGAACTATTCCCGCCTGCTCCTGTCCTGTTTTCTGTGTGTTTGTGTCTTTAATGTTGCTCTGTATATGTATCCCAAGTGGCTCCTCAGATTTTTTTGTTGCTTAAATAAATTTATTACCAAAAATAATGAAAAATGATGTGTAAAATGAATTTACAAAATGAATGTACAAAACATACATTATATCAAATGCTTATTATTTATATGGCTTATTATACTCAACATGGAACAGAGTGCTACAAAAACATTTTTTTTGAGTACATACACTTTTGCACAAACTGTCATAGAGCTCTGGGTTGTAGGTCCAGGTGGTTGCGGTGGTGTACTGTAGACACTGTAGACGCAGCAGCAACAGTTGCAGTAGACAAACTGGCACCTTTATTAGCAGCAGGTTCACTTGGTTGTATTTTTTCTTACCACTGTACTGATGGATGTACAGTTCTAATGTACCTGTGCAGGTTATTTGTAGAGCCTGCTCCACTCATTTTCTCACCTTTCCAGCATGTTGTCTCTGTGTCTGTTCTCTCTCTCTCTCTCTCTCTCTCTCTCTCTCTCTCTCTCTCTCTCTCTCTCTCTCTCTCTCTCTCTCTCTGTGTGTGTCTGTAAGCCCCCCCCCCAGTGCGGACACACAGACACTACCACACATCATGTAGTTGACCAATCACCTGCGGCTTGAATAGAATAAAAAAATAGAGGAAAAAAAAAAACCAAAGCGTATATATATATGTATGTATATATATATATATATATACATACATACATACATAGTGTATAAAAAACCTAACCTTCAACTTGCTGATGTGCTCCAGTGAAGCAGGGACATCTTTGTTCAGGCTGAGGTTGGTAATGATTCGGCAGAGTATAACCTTGCTACAAAAACTTCTATTTGAATGCTTAAGTACAAATTTGCCCATCTTTCATTTGTACTTCACTCATGGCTCTTCATTTAAATGTAGATTGGTAGGATTATTCAACACTTTTCATTGTCTCTTTTCATGTGAGCATCGGAGACTGTGTTATTGTTCTATTAGGATATTTCATTTGGGGGACATGATTGAACAAGCTGAACCAGTGCCATGCTGTTCAATATGATTTTGAGCTATTGGGCCATAGACGTAGATTTCAGGGGAGGTTGAAGGACAAGTCTCCCTCAATGTTTGAAACAGGTGCATTTTTTGAACCTGATGCTCCAGATGGTTTGTTACATGTCTTGACAGGCGCTGCTAGAAACTGTTTGGAAAAGGGCAGGCACTTTTTAAAAAAAAGACTTGGCAGGGGATTGGACGAACCATCTGTCTATCACCATCTATCAAGGGCTAATTTTAACCAATCAGATCAACAGCAGGAGATCACCACCACCAGCAGAGCCTGTTGGCAAACTTTGACTCCAGCCAGTCGAGAGAAGAGCAAAAACGTGTTTTCCATTTAGTGCTCTCCTTCCAATCAAATTGTCCTGTTCTGATGTAACTGATGCTATAACAGCATGTACGCTAACCTCTTGAGGACAGCTATTTTCAAACAGTTGTTTTTCTCCCAGCCGCACCTAAACCACAGCCATAGCTGACCAGTAGTTCCTCAAAGGAGGAGAAATGATTAGTTGAACCACTGTGTGTTCAGCCACAAGCACGTAGCTTGAAGCCTGGTGAGAGGGACACTCAAGATTACACGATCACATGACCTCCTGAATCCAGCTGCCACGCAAGGTAAGCATCTCTGCCCTCTGAAATAAGAACATGAAAGTAGGTGAGGACTTTTATTTTGATGAATTGCCTGAGAGCCTCACTGAATTATATTCCATTATATTTTTGAATTGTCTCCCAGTGGCTTTTGTGTTTTCCTTTACATAAATGAAAACATTTCCACCACAGATGGATGCACAAATTGGTGCATAAAAAAACACCAGAAGGCAGGAAATGAAGCGTTTGACTCGCCAAAATTGGAGAGGGACTTGCTTTTAAACAAAAAGTGAAATATAACATTCAGCTCCCTCCCCCTAACATTACAACAAGTTCATTACAGAGGAAGCAGTTTCTGGTTAATAAAAGGCGGGCTTGATTTAAGTCACTTTTGAGGAAAACTATTTATATTTTTCAATATAATGGTGAAAAATGTTTTTGATGTGCAGTAGATTATTAACAGAGCTAAGTTTAATGTCACAATGCATGCCTGACCACCTTTTGGTCAAATTTTGCTAAGGGCCGAAGCCCCAGTCACCAGAACAGAAACAGTGATGCAGTACTTCCCAACACATACTCCCATGTGCTCATCATCCTGCAATGACGCAGAGCAAAAATATTTCCAAAAACTTTCCTCTCCAACAGAGGACTGCTTGGTACTGTATTTCCCATAATCGTGACATCAGCCACATCTCTATGGTCAGCCGGCTGTGAGACGAGGGCGCAGGGACCGTCTACAAAGTGCAACACCGAAAAGAGATACAACAAATAATATTCAATAACTTCACTATTATTCAGTGTAGTGTCACCAAAATCACTCCACACATCAGTGGTCTCCTGCTGGTCATTATACAATTTTTTGTTTGGAAAAAAAATGTGCTTTGGCATAATTTGGGGGAATTTCTATTGGGAGAAATATTCAATAACTGAAGTACTTTTTCACTTATATGACAGGTACATAAGTGAACTTCTGGGAGGAGAGAAGTTTCTTTAAAGTATTAAGAGCATGATAAAATACATTAAGATATATTTAGAAGAGAAAAAAATGTGCCAAAAAAATTGCGATTAATTTGCGATTCATCGCGAGTAAACTATGGACAAAATGCGATTAATCGCGATTAAAAAAATTAATCATTTGACAGCCCTAATATATATTACATATAGTATAATTTTTCATATAAATAAAGTTATTATTATTATATACCCTTTAGAACCACCATTTAGTAGTCACATACGTGAAATTGAAAACTGAAATATGCATGCTCACTCAGAGATCACTGATCATTGTGTAACAGAGAGAATCATTGACTGAAGAAGAGATGTAACTCTCCACTAATAGTTGCACATCATGAAATAATTAATTTACATTTTATAAGATCACTTTAAAATATTTTTATTTACACAAGAAGTACTTTTGTAAGACCTATTTCGCCTCAATGTAGTGACATTTTTCAGCTGCTCAGGGAAGCAATGCCCTCCCGCCTCCCCACAAACTCCACCTATGGTTATATTGCATATGAACAGATACCACAATTGATATAAATTTCAATTCAAAAATACACATGGTAGATTAAAAGCTAGCCTTCGAGTCGACTGCTAGCTTGTATTTATTTGCAATCAGAAATGTGTTGTGAAGCATTTTTTGACGCAGAGAAATCTGTGCAGAAGTCTGACACACCAATGAGAACTTTCAGCTAAATAACAAAATAAATGTAGCTTCCGCTCAATTGCTCCTAATGGTAGCTCGAGTGCATAGAGTTTGTAGATGAGCTATTCAAAGTGGATGGAATCGTGTTTGTTCTCCTCAAAGCACTGAAAACATTTTATAAACTCAACGGCACTTAGGCTTTCGTCCTGGATACTCAGGAAAATCAACAGACCTTTGAGTAGTTACATTGGGAATGCTGCTTTTATTATTCAAAAATAACAAGGACATTGTTTCTTGAGGGACAAGTAGTTGGTGAGTTTGTTATTATTTTTTAAATTCAGCGCTGATACATCATAACCTAAAAAAATGTTCTTCCCTGAACACTGCTTCTGCTTCTTATCTGCATCATTTCATTTGATTTACAGTCATACGACTAATCAAAGTAAAAGAAATTCTAAATTTTCTTTTACTTTGATTGATACATAAAGGGAAACCTTTCACATAATGTGAACACACACACACACACACACACACACACACACACACACACACACACACACACACACACACACACAGAGAGAGAAAACCCAACCTCCACCTTTGCCCCCTTCAGATCCCTCACCTCTTATTGTTATCGACCACTCTGGTATTGTTCCTCCCTGTCATATATGACACTACAACAGTATCAACATTTTATATCACATGGATTAGCGCTTCAGCCGTCTGTACAGCTGAGTGAGACCAGTTCTGCTCTACTGAAGCCTCCTGGCGAGAACTGTGAAATCTCAACGCCACCACCTAATGAGTGGAGGGAACAGGCAGGAGCACACTGCGGAGGGGAGGAGATGGACTAAATATTGACAGCAAATATTTGATTGAAGGGTAGGGGTGTCCCCTGACTCATAAGAGTGTGACTCAGACAAAGAATACACACACACACACACACACACACATGCACTCACCGACTAAAAATTTCACGTTGTATCAGCGTGTACAGCTGTCGTTGACTTGAAGAGAGAGGGGTGGGTGCTTCATATATGCACCTACACACACAGTCCTCAGGGTCTGCACCATGCTGAGACAAATACACAGCTGACAGTGGTAGCTGAGGCTGCAGGTGTGTGTGTGTGTGTGTGTGTGTGTGTGTGTGTGTGTGTGAGAGAGAGAGAGAGAGAGAGAGAGAGAGAGAGAGAGAGAGAGTCTTAGCTGCAGATCATTTCTAACTGACTTCATGTCTATCAATGACACACCCGGTAGGGTGCCAGCAGCACGTTCACACGTACTAACAGCAGTCTCTATCCAACCCTTTGAAACACACTCACTCAGAAACACACACTCACACACACATACACACACACACACACACACACACACACACACACACACACACACACCTGACTGAGCATCAGTTGGGGGGTTTCAGGTGGAAGTCCGCGGGGAAGGCTTCGCAGCATGGCTGGCCTAAAAATATAATGCACTTGGCGGTCCTTTGTGAATAAACAAACACACTGTGACATTAGCCATTCCTCAAGAAACACGTGGAACAGGAAGGTAAAGGGAGGAGAATTAGTGCTGCACAGGAAACAGTCAAATAGTCATCCATGCATGACTCCATGCTTTGTCAGCATGTTATTAGTGTCTGATGACACTGAAGCTTTCGTTATTATGGTAAAACACAAATTGAGTCTCAAAGTAATTTAAAGGTTCTGCAATCTCTGCATGAAGTAAAGTGTGTGGTCAGGTGGCCCTTGAGCTGTGCACCAGGCTTTGCCCCCAGGGCCGACAGCACAGATCAGCAGCAACAGGTGATCTGAGTTCTCCACCTGCTGGACTAAAATGAAAACCGCATCTAGTTCGTGGCCTACTTCTTCTAGACTACAATTTACATCAATCACAATGTCCATTAGCAGAGATTAAATGTTTAAGTAGCAAGTCTTGGATTTAATTAGGGTATGAAGGTGGTTTAGGTATTAATTTGATGTACCTCTATTCTACTACAGCTCAGAGAAAAACACTGAATGTTTGATTCCACCACATGTAGGCCAATTTGTATTTTTACCAGAACACATTCTGATCTCATAATATCGATGAATTGCTTTTTTTCAAAATACCAAAAAATAAACAAAGTAGCTGAACTCACCACCAGACGCTCATCACCAGTATCAGCTACAACAATACAATTTTGCTTATGTCAATAACTCAAATGTCAATTTATTATTTATTGTTTTTAACAAATACCTTAACACTGGCTGCTTAAGTACTCTAAATGTATTCTCCTGTTAATACTCAAGTATACAAGTAAGTACTATCCTACCATAAGTGGAATTTAAAAACTTTCCAACCACAGTTACATTTTAAGATGCACCGGCTGACAAAGTATGATGCTGTCCATAATGCTTCTGAATCAAATGGGCAAAAACACAAATACAGTGCGTAGGTCATCACTCTCAGATCACTAGCTGTTTTAACTAAAGGCTTTGTCCTCCGGCTCAGGTGAGACACGAAAATGCCTTTTCTCAGCGGCAAAGCTTTTGCAGTGCTCCCAAACACTATTAACATGCTGTTTTATTATTTAAAAAACATTACACATACTGGCTATAAGGCTGCAGTAAAAACTGTAAGGTGAAGAATGGCAAGGTTAGGGTTAGGGTTCACACTTGTTTGAAAAACCACAGATTTTAGTATATTTGGCCAAAATAAAGGCAACAGAATGTAACTTCCTGGAGATAGGTAGTTGAACGTTGAGTTTTATCTCATTTATTAGTTTGTAAAGACACTTTGTAGTTTGGGGGAAGAAATTAAAACTCAAATTTTAAAATCTGCAATAATAATGAGGTAATAATCAAAATACAAATATTTGTTTGTTCTATAAGTGAATAAATAAGCTGTTTCTTACAGGAAAATAAGGTCTGCATAACACTTTTTGCTGAAGGTGGCAGGGTCCGCCACATATAAAGTATCATATGAAATTGTGCTGTTCTTCAAGCTCAGTTTGTTTTTTCGGTTTGTCCACTCATGAAAACTGAGTGTTAGTTTATTAAGTTTGTTTAGGCATAAAAAAAATCAGTCAATGAAGACCTTTTTCTTCTGATTACATTTTTTCCGCCCCAAAACTACACAGTGCACCTTTAACAATCATCCATCGTCTTTCACCAGGAAGTTACATGTTGTTGCTTTGAGGGTCTGGGCAAAATGCTCATTAAGAGTAAGTGAAGAACTAATAATTCGGGGTTAATTCAAACTGTCAGACAGAAAAACAAACAGACTAAATACAAGAATATACTGGTAAAAAAAAGAAAATAAATTGCTTTCGTACAAGAGTGTTTTCAGTCAATTTGCCGTGTTCATCAAAAGCTGCAGTTGTTGTTGTCTCCTTCAAAGATCTGGAAGAAATCCTTCATGTGTTTGTGTACCACCGTCTTAATTATTGTAATTCACTCTTCACCACTCTGAGCTGTTCGTCTGTGTCTCAGCTCCAGCTGGTCCAAATGGCTGCCTCTTAGTTTTTAATCAATGCAGGACGCAGGTCACACATTACACTGCTGCTGGCCAACCTACACTGGTTACCCATAGAAGTGAGGGTAGAATTGATTTTTAACAGTCTTTGCTTAGAACTACACTGGCTACACTTTATATTTCTGCATTGTTGTCCATGAAGAACACTGAAGTCTAAGGACCAAGGACTTTTGGCTGACCCAAAATCGAGGCTTAGAACCAAAGGGGACCAGACTTTTGCAGTTGTGGCTCCCAGCCTCTGGTTCTGTCTCCCTATGTTCTTAAAGGAATGCAGAGTCAGATGATCATTTTAAGACTGTCTTTGTCCTGTAATGTACATTAACCATCTTTGTAGGTTTGATTGTTTTTTGTAGTTATTTATTTATTTATTTGATCATTTCACTTTTTCCTCCATGTTTGGATTGTACAGCACCTTGTAACTCTGGTTTTAAAGGTGCTTTATAAATAAAGTTTATTATTATTATTAACATTATTGCTCTGGATTTCTTTTGGGATGAGAATATTATATCTGCAGTTTTTTGTGTAAAAAAGGTTTGACTAAATGTCTCTGTCACTGAAACGGACAAGAGAAGGAAAAAAATGATACAATTAAGGACGCACCAATTGTAAAATTCTGGGGCCAAAACCAAAACCATTGTTCAGAATATCATTTTGGCCAATACCTGACGCTGATACCAAAGTTACCAAAAAAATCCAAATCAAATCAATCACTACAAAAAAGTAAGTGAACCATTCTGAGTCATTCAGCCAATCAACAGTATGTATTAAACAAACTCTAAAGGGGCGCTATGGAGCTTCTGTGTTGTACTGGAGGCCGGTCGATGTAAGCGGACTCCATTTCTTGACTAACTGTCGCTCTCTGTTAGTGGAGTGGACAGAGGCACTGAGAGGAGGCACTCGATAAAATACATAAAGTCACATCCTTTGGACTATGGCAGACAATCTGAAGTCTTCCACACAGAAATGCAGATTCCAGCAGCATTGAACAACTTCCACAGGCTTGTCTAGCCAACCGAGAGAGACGGGGAAGGTCTCATTTATCACATCATGTTGCAATGTGCTTGCATATGATAATAAAAAAAAGATTAATACATGTAGATAAATGAAAATTGTTAAGTAGAGCCCCTTAAATATAGCATAGTTCATATGAAAAAGATGCTTGTAGTGAAAAGTAAGTGCTTCAAAAGCCTCTTCGCCTACTCAATGATAAGATTTTTTTTCAGTGCTTACAGTACTCAGCCTTACAAACTGATGGCAGAGATGACAAGAGCCAGGAGCTGATGAGCCTGCACAAAACTGATGTGACACAGCAGGTGAACATCAGCCGCTGCCATGTGGACCGGAAGAGCCTTGACTTCGTCTCTCTGTCTGCATATTCAAAAAGTGTTCAGTAATCAGCAAGGAGAGACTAATATATTTTTTATCGCGTTTGAATTGTGCCAAGAAGCACAAATGTTTGACAATTAAAAAGATACTTTTACACGTCAAGAAATCCCCGTTTGTTATAAAGAGAGTAAGGTACAAACCGTTCAGTGAGTGACGTCATCTCGCTCAACACATCACCCACACCAACATGGTCGCCTCCTCTGCACAGAATAAGTATCAACGAAGGTGAAAATCCCAGTAAAACTGTTCATGTTGACAGCGGCAGTTATGTGAAAGGGTAGTTTCTTCAGTTCTGCGAGGCTGCACTGCAATGTTTAAGTTACGAGCTTCGTTGACCGTTCAGTGAGACGACATCACTAACACGACTATTGGCTGTGAATTCTTTATAATTACATTTTTTTCACAGTCCTTTATTTCATTATTTTTATGACAAACTGAAACTATTTCAAATTGAAATAATATCTTTTAAATTGACAAATTCATGGCACTTTTCAAACGGGATCAAGAAACAATTTGTCTCTCTCCATTCACTACCAAACTTTTTTTTATTTTTTTCTTCACCAAAATAAGGTCCCATGGGATCCAGGGGAAGGGGTCTGACTCTGGCTCTCTATAACAGTCAACATGGTGAATATCGGCTGGCACAGTGTCTGGACGATTTATTGCTGTATTGTTACTAAAGACTTCAAACTGTGGGCATTTTCAGCATCTCAGTGTGCAATGGTGTGAATATTTAGTTTTTGTTTCTCATTTATATTGTCAATATTGTTTCAACATCATTACTTATATTTCCTATATTTTTTAATTACTTTATATATTGCTGCTGTTTTAATTGATTCTCTATACTCTCTATATTTGCCTCCCTTTGCTGCTGTAATAATGCAAAAATGTCCCTATTGTGGGATTAATAAAGGATGATCTTATCTTTTCTTAGATGCTTGTATGAAATCATCAAATTTTGGTTACTGACAATTACTCTTTAAATAGTGATGCAATATTTTGTGTCTGCAAGTGGATTAGAGGGAGTGGGAGAGAGGGACAGAGGGGGAGAGAGAGGAAGAGAGAGTGGGAGATAGAGAGAAATGGGGAGGGAGAGAGAGAGAGAGATGGGAAGAGGGAGAGAGGAGGCGCATGACGTCAGAGGTCAGCTGACCGGTTTGTTTTGCTTGCTCGAGCTCGCTCAGATAAAAACACAGCGAGAGGAAGGAAGCAACGACATCAACCCATCTTTAAAGTACTCCTCCTCAGTTAGCGTTTTTACCGAAAAGCTGCCCGCTGGACGCCACGGAGAGTTTTATAAACCCTTTTTAGCTTTTATATTTGTGCTTTGATACAGCCGCTACCTCCGTCTTCATTTCTACTACCAGCTGGTTGACTTTGACGCAATGCCTTCAGAAAAAACCTTCAAACAAAGAAGGACATTCGGTAGGTGTTATTATCACAGCCTCTTCCATATATATATATATATATATATATATATATATATATATATATATATATATATATATATATATATATATTTTACAGAACTCCTCCGCTTCTTGTCTTTCCTGAGCTAAGTATGTTTGTAGCTGTCGGTCGAGTTTTCCCCTTGAAGTGGACAAGAGCGAATTACGACGTTAATGTAGACAGGCCCGCTTGATGTCCCAGTTGCGAGTTCCAGCGTTCATTCTATCAAAACTACCTCAGTGTAGACGACAGTTTAAATGTTGACGTTTCACATAAAAGAGATACTGCAGGTTTATGTGTACAGATAATGAACGTACAGGACATCACCGTCGGCGATGGTCGTTTCAACTTGTCTAAAATATGATACAGAAATGTTAAGAATCGTATACAGAAAGGTTTAAAATTGAATAGAATAGAACAAAATATGGTTGTTTGCTACAGGCCTGTCTCTCCCTGAGTGTGTCTGCGTGTGCGCGCGCCTATGTGTGTTTGTTTGCATCAGAGCGACTGGAGAAAAACAAAGTGGTGTCGAAATGCAGGGCAGAGAAAAAGGGAGCTGCAGGATTGGGGGATGGGACAGTTTGTGGATGAGAAGAGAGGAGTTTAGAAGAGGAAACAGCTTCAGATGGTGCCCAGAAATGAAGTTTAGCTCTTGTTTGGAGGCTAGGCCACAGCCTCTATGCGGATTATAGTTTTGGTTATGCTCTCCCTTCCCCCAGAGCTAAAGACATGGCCTGCGACGCTTTTCAAACTCGTTTATCTTCTTAACCTCTATCTAATTGCATATAATTTGTGTTTTTCTGTAGGTAGCTCAGTGTAATTCTATAAATTCCCATCAGGTCGTTAAGCACGCCATTAGTTGTTTCTTAATTAGTGTTATGTACCTTGAACAAAAGATGGGAACTGTTGCCTTCAGTCCTGGAAATATAATTCCCAGAATGACTGACTACAAGTACCCGACTTCCGGTTTAACGTCACGTTATTAGTCCAAATTTACACCACCATAGCACGTGAGGGCCAGGCAGCCAAAAGAAACATCGCGTCACGTGCGTTTAACGTTATTTGAGAGCGAGCCAAAGTGAAGCTCTCTATATTAATTATGTGTTACTGTAATATCGCGAGATAAAGAACTAACTGTAGCTACATGCATTACCACTTCAGGAGCAGACAGGCATTTATTAGTGGTTATTTACAGTGTGACAGGGCTCACCAGCTTCTGTAGTCATAATGAAGTTCTTTGTGTATACATGATTATCTGGCCCACATGTTTGAGTAAATACACCTCTCCACCATGTACATTACATTGTCATTAAGCCTGTATGAATCGGCAGGCCCAAACCTGAGTTCACTTTCCGAGTATTAAACAGTTCAAGTTGTGTGTCTGTGGAGTAGGTCATGACATGACTCATGAAACCACAGGGAATCTTCCACTTGTGCTGGGTGGTACTGACTATTTCCATATCGTGACAAAACAGATATAGGGAGAGAAAAAAACCCACATGCTTTTAAGTCAACTGCTTCCCTTTTTTCTCTTTTGTTTGATTGAAATCTGATGACTCGAAGGCTGTTGGTCTGGTCATGAGAACCAGCTGTGACACATACAGAGCTTCCTTGTTCCCCAACCATGAGCTCATCCCAATTTAAATGTACAGTGCCCTACATTTCCTCAAATTTTCTATGTAAATAGCCCCCAAGATGATAAACATATGTCTTTTGATGGAGTTAGTTATCTTAACAGTAGGTGTTAACATCTATTAGTGCCTGATGTCACAAGACTGGATACCAGTATAACACAAAGTGACTCAGAAGGTTGACAGGAGCCATTGTACTGCCTTTGAATGCTTGGCTCCAGCTTCCTTGATACTATTTCTACCAAACGTTTCATTGTACGTCGAAGTGCACAAACAGATGAAGATGACTGTAATGATGTTCAGACAGTTTTTTACCCCACATGTTCAAGTTTGTTGATTGATCCCATGTTGACCAACAGATTGTTGTTGTTGATGTTGTCAGTACAAAGTGCACTAAGCCCAAGGTGTTATCTGTGGCCATTTATTATGGCGCAGTTACAAATCACTTCAAACTGGGTTAAACCTCAGAAAGGAGGGGCCTGCTGCCAATCAGCAGCTGTTACTGACCTGACCTTCTGAGTAATCATAGTGGAGGAGAAACCTTGTGTTGATAAGGTCCATCTTTAGCTGACACTCTAACAAACCAATGTGTAGAAACTAGAGATAGACGGATTATCTGTATAGGTGTTTGTGTCCAATCGCAGATTAAATTAAATTAAAAAATACAATACTTTGGACCTGATGCATTATCTGTTCTCTGTCTGCAGTCACCATTCTATATTCTCACTCAATGACCCACCCACTCCACTGTCTGATTGGTTACTCTTTGTGAGTAATAGCCTATGAACACTGAAGAGTCTGAATCTGCACAATGAATACTAACTAAAGTTATCACATAAATGTAGAGGGGTGGAAGAATACAATAGCATTAAATGGAAATACTGCAGTAAAGTATCTCAAAATTGTACTGAAGTACAGCACTGGTCATTCTAAATTTTGTTATCAAGATTTGTATTTTTACTGCAAATATATATCGGTTCCAAATATCTGTTATCAGTTATCAGTCTTCTTGATTATTTATAATCGGTATCTGCTCTGACAAATTATATTGGTCAAATCCTAGTAGAACCATCCAGGCCCACATGAATATGATTTTGAATTCTGCAGCCCATACTGAGAGCATTTAGTGGCTGCACATTGTTATATTATGACAGGCATAAACAGAACAAATCTTCATTATGTAAGTGACACATTTTTGCTAATTTCGTGCAGTTTTGGTGTGTGTTAGGGGATGTAAACTGTACACACTCATGAACACACACTTGTGTAATTGAGTAGAAAATGAGTGACTCCTAATTTTATTCTAATAATCTGCTAATCACTGTGAAACAATGTGGTTACACTATGAGTGGATTTTAGGAAAGCCCATTATGTTCTTTTTTACTGCAGTGCCTTAGTCGACTAAGCAGTCTTTAAATACACTGTTCCTCCTTTTATTCTGCATTAAACCCAAAGAATGTAATCTCATTGTGATTTTTTGCTGAATATTATTTCAAGTAGATCTGATAAGAAATAGTGAAAAACAAATTACAGCTGGGACATTCTTTGGTTAAACAGGAATGTGTGATAACCCTTCCACAAAGCTGTTGAACCGGAGATTGTAATTACACCATGACTGCACCTTGATCACGTGATCACAAGTACATTACCTGACAGTGGAGAGTGGAGGATATATTTTGACTGTATTTCTTTTTTTTCTTTTCTTTTTAGGTGGCTCTGTTCATGTGTTTGTGTCTGACGTCTCTGACCTCATTGGTGTTTGATCAGTTCTTGCTGATACTGCTGACCTGCTAATCTCTTTGTCTGGTTGTACATACGTACCCATTAACCCGAGTCTGTTTGTCTGCCCTACAGAACAGAGAGTAGAAGATGTCAGACTGATCCGAGAGCAGCACCCCAACAAGATACCTGTGAGTTTACATTTACTTGCTATGGTTGTGTGAGCACCGAAGCCTGCTGTATGCAGAAAAAGGCCCAGAATTCTCAAAATGCTTTGAGAACAAAACTGAAAGGGCAGAAATGTATGAGCATGATGAGTGTAACAGGAAGACACGAGTAAGAACAAGACAAACTCCCTGCAACGGAAAGTGTTACCACATATTTCCTGATCTGAACTGTCTGTGAGATCGTTTAAATGTTATTTGATAGCATCAGACACATAAGTGCATGAGCTCTCATTAGGAGGCTGTCTGATCTAGATGTCTGTTGCATTGATTCAGCGGGACACAAACTCTGTAAGGTTTAATGGAGTTACATCACAACAAATCTAAAAATGGCCTATTACACATGATAACAATCTTTAAGTAAGTGAATCCTTTTTGCAATCACAAATACTTGTTTACTACACATATAGCCTGTATCCAAACAAGAAAGGAGATCCATCGTAGGTTTAACATTATATAAACTAAATTTTATTATTTGTTATCACTTGATTGTATTCATAATATTAGGTTACAGGATGTGCTGCTGCTCCCTTTAAAAGGCAATGGAAATTACCTTCTCTTAAAGCACTACTTTAATTTGTGACTTTTTCCGTTAAAACAAAATAGAACATAAATTGTCTATTTATTACTAAACCCTCTCCCAGTTATACAGTTCATATGGAAAAGAAATGACTGTATTGTGCTGTGTATATGGAAGACTGAAATTGCCAAATTCGAAAAATGAATTATTAAATAAGTAACTCATAGATACATTAATAAGCAATGAAATGCACCAAAAGTAAATTATTAAATAATTAAAAATAAATGTAGGCACTTTACAGAATGTGACACTATTGGAACATTTTATTTGCTCTTGTATTTTTTTTAATCTTGGTATTAATTCCCCTATATTACATTCTCCCAATTTTTTTTTTCATTTTATTTGATGATTGATTCATATTAAATTGTACTTATTTAGGACACACTCTTCAATCTTAAAAGGCAATACATATGTTAAGGAGAAATTAATGTCATAATAAAATGCACAGGGAAAATGACCAGCACATCAGAAGCAGTTTGGGGTTCAGTGTCTTCCCCAAGAACACCTCGACATGCCAGCCAGGGGATTTGAACCAGCAACCTTCCGACAACAAGAAGATTGTTGTACCCCAGAGCCACAGTCGCTCAGAAGCAAATTGAAACAAATATCATAAATACATGATAAATATAATGAAATATACACACATTTTGTTTGGCCAGGAACCACAAATTAATACTAATTCTGGCATATTTATAGTAATGTAAATTAATATTCAAAAAAAGTCATTCATGCCTACTTTTTTTTTTTTATAATACTTTTGGTCCTTTTAGATAAAATACTAACTTATTTATTGAGTCATGTATTTACTCATTTATTTTGGATCTTGGCCGTAACTTCAAGCAGCCTTAACTTTAAGCAGCGCTCTTAAATTTTACGCTGGTGTTCCTGAGATTGTCAGTGAGGAGCACCGGTGCTACTAGTGCAAAAAGTCTGGAGTCCTGTCTTCTAACTTTATTTCATGTTTAGTTTCTGTGGTCAAGCTTTATCTTCCTGCTACCAGTGACCACAGCAGATGTTTCAAGTTCTTCTTATGAGAATAAGGCGTGACTGCATCTGCTAATGAGTGAGGTGTCTTAGCAACCAGCCATAAACAAACACACACCTCAAGTTTCACCTGCTCGTTTTATCATGTTGAGTATCAGCACAGTCCTCCATCTGCTGCAGCATGCAAGGCCTCATCTCATCTTAAAAGCATCCCAGTGTGTGTGTGTGTGTGTGTGTGTGTGTGTGTCCGTCCGTGTGTGTGTGTGTGTGTGTGTGTGTGTGTGTGTGTGTGTGTGTGTGTGTTTCCTGTGTACTCCCCTGGGGTTATAAACTGCCATGTCATGCTAAGTGTTGAGACCAGAGGCAGATGCGCTGTGTCACTGTAATATAACTCCATCCAGACAGGCTCAGTGGAGCCTGTGGGGGGTGTGGGAGCAGAAGACTGTATGACAGACTCATTATAGCTCTCAGACAGGCCTCAACTCACTGAACTGTAGACCTGCTCTCATGCCAAAAGGAAGTGAACCCACTTTGAAGGACTTGCTCAATTTTCAAAGCAGCAGTTGCATTTTTATTTTTCATTTTCGTAAGGATTGTTTTTCTGACTTGGAAATATTAAAGAAATGAATTCTCCCGATTCAGTCGAACTCTTGTCAGCATGCAGATTAAACAGTAAACAAATGACACATTAAAAATGATTAAGTAATCAGCGGATATATTACAGATACATGTACATTAGAGCTGGGTAGTATCCTGTCAACATCCTGATATAAAATTGAGTATCGTCTGGACTGTGGTCACTATAATTGAATATCTCTTTCACTCCATCCATCCATCCATCCTCCGCTATCAGTTTATCTGCTGATTATTTTCTTGGCAACTGGTTTTGTCGATATTACATCATAAAATCTTGTTTTGTTCGACCAACAGTCCTAAACCAAAAGATAATCAACTAATTATAATTATAAATATGTTAAATTTGGGTAATGTAAACAAGATGTTTTGATTTTATATTTAACATAGATAAAAAATAGAAAACCAAATTAGTTGCAGATTCATTTTCTGTACTTAGACTCATCGATTAATCACCAGAACCATTGCAACGCTAATCTGAAATGCTGTCCGTTCCAAGTAATAAACAACTTCTCATATGAATTTCCTAGAAATGTTCCCTTCCACAATGTATATCACCGTGGCGATATAAGATCACACATTCCATGGTAGAATACCAACTACAGAATTATTTTCTGGGTGTATACTTGTTTATTGTATGTAGCTTACACACACACACACATACATATAGATGTACATTGTGTGTGTGTATATATATATGTACATCTATAAATAACAAATGTATTACAATGTTACCTTGATAAAGACAAGCATTACAAGTTAGCACATTAAAGAGCTCAGATAAGTAATAGAGTCTTTTCAGATCAGTCAGAAGATTCTCTGTGGCAGCCGGCCTTAATGGATTAATGTTACAGGCCATGAAGTGGTCAGTGTGCTTCTGCAGGGCTGTTTGAAAAAGGCTTATTTGAAACACATTTTTTAACTTGATTAAATGTCTTACTGCCGTAAGAAAAACAGTCTTTGTTTGTAGGTCGAGCAAATTAGCTTTGGACCAGTAAACATGGACTTTAGACTCACAAGCAGAGGACTGGGTTCTTTTTCCTCCATATACAAATATCCATGACCTCATCCCCCTATTACATCTCAGTATTGACACTGCTCTGCTGTCAGGGCATCAGGTCTAAAAACAGCCCAGGAAATGTTGCCTTCATAGAATTTCACCAGCCAGAATAAAAGTGGAGAGACTGATTCTGTTTCTGCCTTTGCCTGTAGGTGATCATTGAGAGGTATAAAGGAGAAAAACAGCTTCCCATCCTGGACAAGACCAAGTTCCTGGTGCCAGACCACGTCAACATGAGCGAGCTCATCAAGATTATCAGGTAGAGCTCAAGTGTTCCACTCTGGGTTCATCTCTTCTTCTCTTCTCTACTTTTCTTTCTAGCCTTTCCCATCCTTTTCTCTTTTCTCCTCTCACCTACTCTCCTTTCTGTCCTTTTGCTTTCCACTTTTTTATTTTCTTTCCTATGCTATCCTTAC
Organism: Diplodus puntazzo; assembly: GCA_963678695.2. Lineage (NCBI taxonomy): Eukaryota > Metazoa > Chordata > Actinopteri > Spariformes > Sparidae > Diplodus > Diplodus puntazzo. The sequence goes on from OZ023161.1 coordinate 6,528,368, forward strand.
TTTTTTTACCCATCTTCCCTTCCTCTTCTTTTCTGACCTTTCATTATCCTTATTCCCTGTCCTTCTCCTCACACTGTCATGTCCTTGTCTCTCCACCAGGAGGCGCCTCCAGCTAAACTCCAACCAGGCCTTCTTCCTGCTGGTCAACGGCCACAGCATGGTCTCCGTGTCTGCTGCCATCTCCGAGGTCTACGAGCGGGAGCGGGACCAAGATGGCTTCCTCTACATGGTGTACGCCTCCCAGGAGACCTTTGGCTCTGCCTTGACCGCCCAGTGAACAGCCTGCCTTCTGTTTGGCAGGCCATTGGACAATCAGTAGTTCTAAGCCCCCTTCATGTTTCCTGCGACACACCTTTAGTGTAACGACTAAAACACAAACTGCTAAATCTAAACACAGCGTGTGATAATTTCCCAGCTTGAACTGGTCCAGGTTGTGATCTCTAAATTATGATTGCAGCGAGCGAGTCGTCTGTTTGTGTGCCACCACACTCTCCCAGTAGCATAACGCCACAATGGTTGACCAGAACACAGAGTTTAAGTAAAGAAATCCCTAAATTAGACCATGACTCAGGCCAAGAGAGTCTTCGGTGTCTCTGCCTCTTTATTGTCCTCTCTGTTGATTCATGTCCGCTCTCATGGCAACGGCAGCCTGTTGACGGCAGTTATTTTCAGTGTTGTGGTTGAGGCTGTATTTATGTTAATGTGTATATATACATTTCAGGTAGTGATATTACATAAAAGCGGTGAGGCTCCACCACGTTTCTATATATACATTAGCCGATGAACAAAGCCAACCTTTTATTTAAAGGTTTTTGGAGACAGGAACTAGAGAAAAGTTGGGGAAGTGTGGTTTTTTTTTTATTGCAGTTAAAAGGTTAAAAACTAAGGGATTTGTAGTCTGGATCAGAGTTATTTTGCCAGAGTGAAATGCAAAATGAAGTAGAGAGGATCCTTGTTGATGAGCGGATCTCTGCTGTGTGTGTCGTCACATTCCCCTCAGTGGTCCTTCTTTGGTGTTTTTATCCCTCCCTGCCTTGTAGCCTAAAGCATCTTCACTGTAACATAGAGATGTTAGGAAACTGCTTTTGCTCTCGAAACAGATGATTGTAGTTTGCAAAGAAAAAGAAGAAAAAAAATGCCTTGGTGTACAGATAATATAGATTTTACGGCTTCGATTATAAAAGGGGTTCCGGTGAGAGTGTTACCAAGTTGACTTTGGACACACTACAAGGAGCATGGTCTGAGTGCATGCGTGAATGGAGGATGTTTCTGTAGACGCTGATGAGGGGGGGGGAGGGGGGGGGTTGCCATTTCCTTTGCCTCTTTAATCTCCTTCGTCACGAGTATTTATAAAGGCGATGAAGGAATGTTAGAAAGTCAGAACACGGGTGAAACACGGGCAGGTTGGCGAGCATCACGTGTTTCCCCACAGCTGTCATTGTTGTTTGGTTTCACTTTGCTGAAATCCAACGGGCGCTCTCACCGTGGGGAACCCGCCCAGTGAGTTTTCAAGGTCTGCACTCACAAAAACAAAAAAAAACCCCAACCTATCTGTCTTTAGCTGTTCCTCTGCACTTTCTGTGCTGACGTACTTCTCCACTTCCTTCTCCTCATCATCATCATCATCGTCTTTTTAACAGACTGTTTAGCTGCTTTTATATCGCAGTATTTTATCTTTTTGGTTCTTTTTATTTAATGTGATTTTATTCCATTGTACGCCATTGTCTTTACTCTTCGCTGTCTACAGTATGTGAAGTATAAAGGTGACTCTTTTTTTCTGACTAGTGAAAGCCACTGTGTGTCTGTTACAGAGGGGTGGAGCATTTGTTTCAGTGCTGTCCTTTCTGCCTGCTCCTCGGTTTCACGCACACACATATCCACACACAGCAATATCACACAGCCTCCTCTTATGTATTTATGTTGGTATTTTGTAAACAATAAAAACAGGAAAAAAAAAAGAAGAGATGTTGTTGGTTTCCTGTTTTCGCACGGTGTTATCATGGGGTCCGTTATGCTACTCACACCAACTGACAAATTCTCATGCAAGATAAAATGAGTCAGTATTACCAGAGTGAGTCAGTCGTGTAAAACCACGTGATTAAACACTCGCAGGTGTCGCAGTCATAAAACTAAAACAGGTTTTGGGTTGATTTGGCAAACATAATCATCAAATGAAAGTCTTTAACTTAAAAACTATCATCAAATGGTAAATATAGTTAATTAAACTTGAGTTAATATTTATTTGACTGTTAACTAACAATTAAATACGATGAGTCCTTTGTGCTACATGGCTTGCAGTGCAGACTTGGAGTAATCTGGCATCATCATAACTTGCCAGTTGTGTGTGTGTGTGACTGACTGACTGACCTGCAGAATAATGGCCATGCTCTGCAACGCTGAAGATGTATTTTTTAGCATTCTAATCATACATGTGTAAAAATGGGCCTGTTTCGCTGTCTACCCTGTAATTTCTATGGATGAGAATGATGGTTTTTTTTTTATCCATGACTAAATTAGACCTGTAACCTCAGTGTTGCTCCACTGACTAATTTTAACAGTCAGTTGGTTCAGTTTTAACATTTAGATGTGATTTTTAAAACAGAAAACTATTTTTGGATTTATATTCAGGCTGAAACTGAAAATATCTACTGACACGAGTAGACCTGCATATAACAAAGCCACAAAAGTGGATGTTAAATATTGAAGTGCTTCATGCTAAAATGTCTTCTTTAGTGTTCTACCAATAGATTTGCTAATGTCCATTAACATTCTTTGAACATTCACACTTTTTAAGGCGAACTCCAATTGCACACAACAGTCTGTCTACAGGTCTGAGGGCGTACCTCTGCATATGTGAAATTGAGTTTTGTAGCACCAGAGGGAGCTGCACAAAATCTGATACATTTCCTTGAGTGATCTTACTCGAGTTAGCGACAGTTAGGTTTGAAGACACTTTGAAATGAAAAGATTCTGTGGGTATGGAGCTCCTCTGTAGAGGACAGCTCCTCGAGGCTATGTCAGACACTACTAACATAACACATCAAAACTGTTGGCAGTCAAGTTGCATTGTGGGGAACGTAGTTTCTATGTTTCAACAAGTAAGAAGAATCTGTGGAATGAAAAATATGATAGTAGTAGAAGTGGCTGGGGACAACTCAGAAATAGGGCTCCATACACCTTGCCCAGCGAAATTCAAGACTTTAGAACTGATTTGAAAAGGCATTATTTAGATTTTCAAACCTTCAAGGCTTTACTGGAACTGCTAAGCTAAAAGATCAGCATCACTTATGAAGTGAGTGCACACGCTTAACTGTAAACATTGTCTTGTCAAATAAATCTGGGTTCCTGGGGCTCCCACAAACTGGGATTACGCCAAAGCGAGCTGTTTGAAGCCATTTCATGTTTTTTTTCTGAGTTGTCTTTTTCCATTTTAAAGCATTTGTCTTGTGTTCTCAACCTCACCCAACTTTCAACCATGAGGGGTGAGTAGATAATGAATTAATTTTCATTTTTGGGTGAACTCTTCCTTTAAAGCATTGCTATGGAACATTCATTTAGATGTTTTTCTGGCGGCCTGTCCGGACAGAAGCAGCAGTAGTGCCACCACCTCTTCATCTGGTTAATGTTTGCCCTCATTTGCACTAAATTGTCTCCTGTTTTTGTTGTACTGCTGTTGTAATGTGCGGTGTCCTTTAGTGCTTCGAAAGGCGCCTTTAAATTAAATGCATCATCATTATTATTATTATTTGTTTTGAATACGAAGAAAGCTGCAACACTTATACTGACTACAGAGCAGCTTCTTTCCTCAGGCGATGAGACTCCTCAGTGTATCCTCAGTACTCTGCCATGAAAAATACTTTTAATTTTGTGACTTATCTGACACATATATATTATATACAAAATTTCACCCAGTTATTGCCATTTACAATCATTATAAAGAAATATCCATACCTCTCGCTGATGGTCTCATTTGCTTATGTAGGTCACACAGAGGCATCAGAATGAAACAGTTTCAGAACCAGTTTTAAGTCCTTTTAGTAGGAAAGTAATAAATAAATCATATGAGCCATTTGATGAAAGACAGAATCAGAAAAATATTTTATTACTCAAAGATGTTTTTTTGCCCTCAAAGTTCAAATAAACGTCTCAAAGTTTTAAAACACAAAAAGCAATATAAAATCTGACCTACAAATGAACTGGATAATTATAAACTGTGCTCAAACATTTGCACACAAACATTTCAAAAGCATTTTGCTAAAGATGAAGAAACATGCATGCTGTCAGTTAACCAGCCTCTACTGTGACTGATACAGATTTAGACTCGTGTCCTGCTTTAATGAAACTGCAAAACTAATGGCTTCAAAAAACCCAACAAAAATTGAGTTTTATGACAAATAACCTCAAAAGAAGGCTTTCTTTGGCATGATCTATGGAGGCAGTTTTCTCTTCCTGTGCAAACCTTTGAAGAAAATATATAAGTGTGTTTATGCGTCCATGTCCACAGAGACAATTGCACTGTGACAGGAAGTTTAACAAACATTCAGCTGAGCGAGCGAGGCCTGGCTAGTTTATTCCAAGCCTCATATTTCTGTTAAAAAGCTGTACTCCAAAGATATCTTACATTAAAATACAAAACTGTTTACTTATTCTAAAAAACAGACAGAAGCTGTAATACACACTGAATGTTCAGTATTTACTATTTTAAATAAACACCCCCTGTCCCTGTACTGTGCCCTCCAGGGGTACAGATAGAGTTTCATCTGAAGGACCAGCTGTCCTCGTGTCTGGAAAAGTCTGGGTCCTGCCCAGCAACTCGCTCTCATCAGAGACTCCAATACACTGTCAAACTTTTACTAACAAACTCAGATCCTTTCCAACTCAGCCCTGAATTTTCATTTGCATAAAGACGACACACATTAATACAATGAGTATTGTTGTTGTTGTTGTTGTTGTTGAGGCGGCTCAACATTCATTCAATAACATCAAAAACATGAAAAAAAGAATCATCATCAAACTGAACTGAAGAAATGGCACCTTTGAAATGTCCATCCATCCTGAAACAGCACAGACACACTGATGTGAACTGAAGGTACAAAAAAGACAATAGGGCTGTTTAGTCGGTACACAAAGTGTCTGAATCTGTTCACTGTTCATTCTGATTGTCGTGCTGTAGGAGAACAGCATTTGGCACTGGAGGCCATTTCTCTCTCAGAGGTAGAGAGGCTGCTGAGGATTTGACTTCAGGCACTAGTGAAGGTTTAAATGGACAAGAAAATGGCTGGTGCAGGTTTCCTATCTCCAATTTACAGGTGTGACCTGTCCACACACACTGCTGTGTCCCAGCACAACGGCTGGATAATCTTCACCCAACACCGACGCCTTCACCTGTAGCCAGCAAGGCCTGTCACATTGCAAGCCTTCTCTCGGAGGATACACAAGGTATTTCTTATGCATCCTCCAGTATCTAATAATCGGCCATCAGATACTGAAAGGAGATATTCATGCTCAGATGATGAAAAATAATAATTAAGGATCCTACACATTATTTAAAGAGCATTTTTACCTCATCTAGTGGACATAATCTAACCTTATGGGAGCAAGCTTTGGCTTGGTTAGACCAATGAAAGAGCTTCTCCCCTTAAAGGAGGTTGACCAAGAGTACGATCCATCTGAAAACCTTAATAACACCCTGCCTGTGTCCTACATCCTTATTGAACAATAATCCTAAGCAGGTTTTGAGTATATGGTGTGTACATATAACATTAAAAAATTAAGTACCCCAAAAGAGTCGGTGTGCATACAAAAACCCCCAGATTGAGTGTGCGGTCGAACACTAGTCTCCCATAAGGCAATGCTCAAAAAGGGGCAACTCAGCTGCACAAAAAGAGTTGTGGATGGTAGTTAAATGGTGATCGCCTTCACTCAGAGCGTGTATTGCATAATTTCCTTTGAATATAAGGCATTGAGTTTAAGATGTTTTATACCATCAGATACAGTCAAAGGTGCTTCTTTGTGTCTGGAGAGAGCTGGACATATATCCAAGTCATCCAGTCTGCCACAATATTCGTATTGAACAGTTTTTTAGATTTAGAACAAGGAAAAAAGCACCAAGCTCCCAGGGAGTGCTGTGACTTTGGTTTGTGGTTGAACACCTAAAAAGCTATGAATGATCAGCTGGGTGGCAGATCTGGAGAGACTCTGGTTGTTCTGTACCATAAGCAACACAACGGATTGCCTGTTTGTAGTGTTTTATCTGAAGATGAGCAGAGTCCCGGCTACATCTGAGAGGAACTTGTGTTTGTATTTGTGGAGATCTGAGGAGGATGAAAGCTAATCTGTGACAACCACTTCTCTTCTCGCCAATCTGTTTCCTTTCCACGCTCCTCTTATCTCTCTGTAATCTGTCTTAAAAGAAGTATAAAAAGGAGATCTGTGCTTCCAGATCCACCATCTTTGAAAAGACTGCCGTCGCCTCGCCTCGCCTCGTCTCGTCTCGTCTCGTCCCTTTTAAACGCAGAGTCTGTTGCCCGCCGGCTTCAGCAGCAACATGAGGTACAGTTGTGTCAGGAGTGTGACAGTTCAGATCCACTGGTGTTTCTGCTGGTTAGTCCCCTGAGTCCTTACTGTCAGAGTGAGGAGTGTACTTCAGTCGAAATGTCCCTATGAGACAAAACAGAAGACGTTGAAGCTTTGCAATTCCAAAATAATACAAAGACAAGCAGTCACAGGTCCTGTTTGCTTGATTAAAAACAGCCTAGTCTCACGTATTCATGGATAAATCTGAGGTTGTGTGACATTCTGTGCCCCAACTGCAAGAGGTACTATTATCAAAGGAACAGAGGATTGCAATCAGTGTGGAGAAGTTTAAAATCATTATAACTGTATCATTGTTTTATATAGAAATCTAAATGTTATCAAAATGCAGCCTTGAAGTTTATATAAATCAACCACGTTATTGAGAAATATGTAGCAGAGCAGAACAGATGATGACGATAAATAAAATATGGGAAAAAATTCCGGAGTTAATGGTTAATACAGTTTTTTAGATAATCGACAGTCTCAAAGTCAAGTAAAATCACAACAATTATCTTTAAAATATACACAGATATCTGCAGTATAAACATTGGTGACTGTGTTATTAATTGATAATGGGGATTTATTTTTAGATTAGCACTGACTAGTGAGATGGATCATCATCATTTTTAATGAGTCTGTGTGTGTGTTTAATTGGAACTGATTAATAGACAATCAACGATTTCTAAAATAGGCATTTAAATGCTTTAAAGAATGCATTAGCAAACTACAAAAAATGTGTCATTGTTTAAGTGGCAACGGGGTTTCTATTTTGTGATTTGTTAACATTTAATTAAGGTATAATTTGCTTATTCAGTTTACTTACTGATTTAATGTAATTTTTTAACTACATCGTCTCATTCAATATACGCCACCTCGGCACAGAAAAATGATAAAACAAGGTGAAAATCTGGCCACATTGACAGCTGCAGTTATGTGACAGGAGACTTCAGTTCTGTGAGCTAAACGATGTGACGGTGTGTATTTTCACAGTCTCATTAGTTTCATAGCAAACTGCGACTTTCTTGAGTTGAAAAATGAAGTGAAACATCATATGTGCGATTCATGGCACAATTCAAACGTGATCAAAAAATAATTTGTCTCCCTCCTCTGACGGGGCATACTGGAACAATGAATAATACACTGATCAATTTATGAATTGATTATCACTGAATTTATTGAACTTATAATTGAAGCACTTTTTTCACTCACCTTGCTGTGCTGAGTCCATGGGCGGCTGTTTGCACTCCTCTGCTCTGTGTCCATTGGCACCACAGTTATAGCACGACAGACTCCCTGCTACACGTTTCTGGCTTCCCAGCATGCCATGGGGCTGGTAAAAGGTAAAGCTCTGCTGCTGGTCAAGTGACACGGGGCTGTGGCGGTACAGGGGCGGTGGCATCATCATCGGGTAGGAGAAGGGTGTGGCTCCGGAGCCGGCATTAGTGGATGAGGCTATCAGGGGGCTGAGGTGGAGCAGAGGACCCAAGGTGAAGAGGGACGGGCCAGCCGAAAACGGCTGCAGGTAGCCGGCCGCCGCGTATCCAGGCAATGCCCCGTAGGTGCCGCAGTTCCCTCGACAGCCACAGGAGCTGCAAACACACATAGAGGGGGCGTGACCTGAACTTTGATCCAATGAAGAGGCAGAGGAGGAGGAAGGGGAGGGGCTTGAAGTAGGCTGGGGTGTGTAGTAAGCGTTGCCGGGTACCGCAGCCACAGGAACACTGTTTACAGTCGCCATGGGAACAAAGCCACCACCACCAGTTGAGCTGCCAGACTGCAAGCCAGACTTTGAGGAGGGACAGGAGGAGGAGGAGTAAGAAGAGAAGGTGGAGGAAGAGGAAGCAGGTGGGCATGAGTAGTATCCAGACGGAGAGGGCGTCGAAGAGGACGAAAGGTGGAAGTGCAGGGGGGGGTGGGAGACGTGGTGGAGGCTGTTAGAGGTGGAGGTCATAGCAGCACTGGTTTCTACCATCAGACCCACAGCACCTCCAACCAGGCCACGGCAAACCCCTGAGTCCTGCAGTGTGGAGGAGCCGTCCATGTTGAGGGCAGGGAACAGGTTCTCCAGCCTCATCCCCATCCCCACATTAAAGCTTCCACCAGCTGGTGGCAGGCCCGAGCCCAGTGGTTTAGTCCGGTCCTCCGTGCTCAGCGGAGGGGGCCTGGGCTTACGCGGGGAAGTCAGGATGCGTGCTGGGTTTGGGACCGGGGAGAGCAGGGTCTGAGGGTAACTGGCCTGTGGCGGGTAGGGAGACTGCGGGAGGCCGAAGGAGCAGGAGGGAGGGAGAGGAGGAGTGGGATCGGTTTGTACAGGTAAGACCTGGGCTGTGGGGCGACTGGAGCCTGAGGGGCAGCTGGAGTTCAGGATGAAGAGGCAGGACCGGTCCTTCTCAGGACCCCCTCCTGCTGCATCTGGACCCTGCACACCTGTAACACAGATACATGGGGGTGTTTTTGAAGCTCATCTTAAAGGTCATTGATAACATTTTCATGTAGACAAATCATTTAGAAAAATAATCATTATGTGCATTATCAAGAATGTTTCTTTGAAAAAGTAAAAAAAATAATTCAACTCAGCTTTACTTATTAATTAATAAGTAACTGGATTTGTGCAGGACATCCACTGGTAATGCAATATTTCTAGTAATATGACACCACGTGGTTTGCTGTGATACTATTTTCAGAGACATCTCAAAATATCAGACCTATCAAAGAATACAACTTCTGGCATGTTAAACTTTATATGGATAAACGTTTTTACGATAAAATGCAATACAAGAAAAACAGGCATGTCTTAATGTTTAAACAGCAAGGAAACTAGGGAGATTTCTGTTCATCTCATATTAATGTTAATTCATGCTCTTTATTTTGTACATCAATGGGAATATATTGATAAAGAATTCAAAAGTAGGAAAATAGGCAAATAATAAAATGGGGAATATCCCTATCAATATGTCCACTTTCAACACATTGCTACATTCGTTTTTTCAGGATTATCACTTTGTAATGATCAATCAATCAATCAATCAATCAATCAATCAATCAATCAATCAATCAATCGTCCTGTGAGAAAACTTACGCCTGTGAATGTCTCTGGTTCTGTCGAAGGTTGAGTCACAACAGAGTGGTGTTCGGGGGGAGCAGGAGGAGCTTGAGTAGCCTGAGGAAGAGCTGCTGTCTGTTGAGACGGGGTGATGGTGCGGCACAGCATCCACCTCCACTCTCAGCTCTCCTGAAGTACATTTCAATACACCACAATTATAAGTTACATTTAAAAAGTTTTTTGGGCAACTGGTAGAAAACATTTGTCACATCTAAACACTGTCAATTGAAGTTGAATTAGCAGAGACAACCAGCTTTGTTACCTGCAGTGGAGGTGGGATGTGTTGAGGGTCCCATGTGACTGGAGGGCGTCACCCTGGCGATGCCGCTGCAGGACCGTTTCTCCATCTTCATCTCCCTGCTGGGGACACACACAGACAGAGGTGTGAGGCATGGTGTGATTCCTCCTGTTTTGTGCAAATTAATTTTATAAGCAAATTTTAAGCATAAATATGAGGGGGCAAATAATTTTATAAGCCCAACTTTTTCTGTTTTTAAAGGAATGGATGGTTAAAAAAAACTTTTCCTCTGGTCTGGACCAGAACAAAATATCTCATGTGCTAGATGTCCGATGTCTTCCACTTCGTCATCAGACAAGCTCTCCATCGTGACTATTTCGGAAACAGCTTCGATCGCCACTGACGAGTCCCCTCTCTGTACGAGCTACGATCATGCGTAGACAAGCTAGCTCTCAGTGCAGAGCGAATAGACTCATAACAGGCTATTGTAAGGCTCATGGCTCATGACAGGCTGTAACATGGACATGTACGTTATGAACAGAAAAACGAAAATGCTGGAATACGTTTCTGTCTGTAAAAGTTTCCGTAAAAGTTTTTCTGCCAGTGAGGGAGTAAGCGCACGCTCGACGGATCGCCTAGTTTGGACTACGGGAAGACGGGATGTCAACAAACGGTATGTAGCTGCTTGCACAAACACACTGTTTTAACTACTTTTTTTATTCATTTTGAGCCATACACGCTACAGTGCTGTGTTGTAAGGTGTCTGCTGATGTTGCATAGCTTTTGGGGTGATATTTGGAGCATGTTAAGATGCTTAAAACACAGTGTAAAGACGTGACCCCATGTTGTTAGCTGTCAATGCTAACTCTCCGCTCAAGGAGCCCTGTAAGGGGTGGACCAAAAGTGTTCACGTTTTCGGTACTGGCAAGTCAAGGGTAGCTTGAGCAATAAAGCTGCATGCTGAAATCGACCGAAGTTCTCCTTTAAGGCTTGAGAGACAGTTTATAGCCGCCTCTCACCAGCAGGGGGAGACATTGTCCACTCAACATGTTCCTCAGCATCCCAACTTCCACAAACATCGGCAAACCCCGTCACATGGAAAACCACTGCGGGAACTTTCCATTTTCTGCGTCTTGTTTAAGCATGCTCAGACACAAACAGTCACTCAGGTGTTGCCACCTGCCTGATGGAAAGCTGTTGATACTGCGGATGGAAACACCAAGATCAAGAGATAATGAGAGGGCAGGTACACATGTGAGGAACCCAGCTGTGTGTGTGTGTGTGTGTGTGTGTGTGTGTGTGTGTGTGTGTGTGTGTGTGTGTGTGTGTGTGTGTGTGTGTGTGTGTGTGAATGTGCATGTGGGTGGATGTGTTTATGTAAGTATATATAATTAGACGCATTTACTTGCATGTCCATGTTTTTGTGTTTTTGCATGTGTTTCTGTTGGTTATCTCCTCCTAAGTACATCTTATCTCGGCAGCCCACCCACAGCTGGTTAACCATTGATGCTTTAGGGACCAGTAGTGCTGAATTTTTGCTTTCCAAATCAGCAACTGATCAGTCTGTCTGTTAATCATTAACAGGACAAAGCAGCTACTAATTTCACCATGCACTTCCATTGTAAAGGATGCTGAAATTAATGCCAACAAGCCTTGTTTGAGGTCACTTATATTATAGATTTTAACAACATTAACCCTGTACGTAGAGTAACTTCCTACAATGTAAAGTGAGCAGTTATTTTAACTAAAGCTCTAACCTGGGATATTACCTGCATCATTTGCCAGTACATCCTGTACACACCTGCAATTCTAATCAAAATTAGCAGGACGATTCGTTAGTGCAGAATATTTTTTTTTTTTTACTACATTTTCTTTTGTGCATCGTCAGTTCAAAATCTGCTTTCACGATTCCCTCCAGATGTTCTCTTAGACTCTGAGCATGTGAGAGGATGCAGGCTAAGCCACTGTTGGCTCACAATGATACAAAGATTGCACTCAGAAAGCAAGGAGAAAAGGACACTTAATGCAACACTTTCTTGTTTCCCTACGGATTTAATAATGTTCTGAGAGTGGCTTTTTCTATGACAGACTGGCTATTGTTTACATTTCAATTTTACCATGACTACAGCTCACTCTGCATTCTGACTGGCCAGAGGCAGGCCTGATTTTCAGATATATACCATACTCTTCTTAGATCTCATTGCTGCTTTTGTTGACCATACAATACTACATGACACTGGAAAGACTCAAAAACTCATTCAATTATGCAGAGGCACCCAGCTTTATCTTCCTGAGCCATTAAGGAACTACATTCTCATAGATTATCTCTCCATAGGAAATACTATTGGATGCGCCTGAACATCTTCCAACTAAATGAAGACAAAGGAAGACAACTTTACATCTCTGAAAAACAAAAACCAAGCCATATTGGTGTTATCTTGAACTCAGAGTTACTATTAAACAGCCATGTCTAATAGATTACCTTCTAGTTCAAAGTCCACCACCTTAAAAACAGAAAACTGATTCATACCTTTATTTCCATTTGGTTAGATTAGCGTGATGTATTTTCTCAGGCCTCTCCAAAAAAACAAAAAAAGCTGAGAAAATGTAGCACATGCAGGAGTTCTCAGGTCTCCCTGGCTCCCACACTGCTGGCTGACTATAACTCTCTCAGTAGCTTTGGACCATATACATCTCTTTGTCTTTAACTCTATGAGCCATCTCAGCCTCTCAGGTCATCAGTGCTGCAAACTCTTTGTTCTTAATGTTAAAATTTCCTTTAAATGAAAGTCCACAAAAAGTCACATGTCAAGTGCATTTCCTTCCTCATAAATAATTTGCAAGAGTGACTTTTTCTAAAGCTGTATTTTTCATCTTTGCTTGCTTTTCAGCACTCTTCTACTTCACTGCCTTTGTTGCCTACCAGTTTACCACCTGTAGATCCATCGAGAAATGCAGGTGGCTCCTTGTGCACATGCATGAGACAGGGGCCCACTCATAATATAATAATTGCTCTATAGTGCTCATAGTAATTAAACACCACCGGGTGCCTTTAAAAAAGGTTTATATTCTTTAAATTTGCATTTCAGTGTTTTACTTATTTTTCATGTTTTTAATGCATTATGTAAAGCATTTTGAATAGCCTTTTTGTGTGGAATTCACACTGCACAGCCCTTATGGAGCAGCCTCCTCACCACATTGCCTTCAAGGCTATTCATTCCTCATCTTGCTAGGCTTTTACTTTTTTAAGGAGTGAAAGAAATAGTTCAACATTTTGGGAAATATGCTCATTTGCTATCTGGCTGAGATTAGACAACAACAAGAGTGCTATTGCTACTGTGTAAGGGCACTCCTACACAGAGTTTACAAGCCTGAAACTCCCCTCCAGTTAGTTAGAACTGAAGAAGCCTCTTGGATGAGAGGTGAAACATTGTCAAGAAACTGAAACAAGTCCAGTTGCCTTCAATATAGCACAGATCAAGAGTGCTGGAAGGCATATTTTAGACCTTTAGAGGCCAGCTTACTGTTTCCTCCTGCACCACTTTTATGCTAGGCTAAGCTAATTTTCTCTCGACTCAAGCTTCATACTTCAACACACAAACAAGAAGATCGTTTCAATCATGTCAACTCACTCTCAGCAAGAAAGCAAATATTTCACTAACTAACGTTTATTCTAAGTTATGGAAATGTATAAGCGCATCAGCCTCTACATTCTAAGCTTTTTTTCAATAAAAGATAAAAATTAAAGCCTCTTAATGACCACATCAAAACAAAACAATGTTATGCCTTGAATACAAAAACAGTGGCATCTGCAGCTTACTCGACTGACTTTTGTAGCTCCAGTTGAGTCTTGAGTTTCTTCTTTGCTCCTTGGGTCAGGTCGTACTTATTTAGGTCTTCCTCTGTCAGCCCTAAAAACTGCAGGTAACACAGAGAAACCAATTTAAAACTAATAAACATGTATAAGAAGAGCAACATAGTGGATTATATATGAGTTCAAAAGGGTAAACAGGACCACAGTTTTAAATACTGAATTTAGGGACTGATTGAATGTACTTGAATAAACAGATTACAGAACGGAACCTAAAGCTGACCCACCTCCTCCATAGTGAGCTCTTTGAAGACGGGGTAATACTTGTGAAGCCGAAGCCTGCGGAGCCAGTCCAGTATCTCATTCTGCTCTGGGGTGTTGGGCTGGGACTGGCATGGTGCCTGTGTATGGGACTGAGAACGGGTCTGGGAATGTGAGTGGGTTGCTGGCAGGGAGTGAGACAGGTGTAGGGACTGAACCTGTGCGCTGGGTTGACTGCTGGTTTGTGTATGAAGGTGGTGCTGGGAGTGCTGCTGGGGCTGAGAGTACGAGTGCGACTGAGTGAGTTGGGGATGCGGCTGGGAGCAGGGATCCCCTCCCACAGCCATGGAGCACTGTGCTGGTAGGGCTGGCACAGGAGGGGGAAGAGAGGAGAGCTGGGGGGAGTGCTGGGGAGGAGGAAGGGAGGGAGGTAGAGGAGGAGGGAGGGAGGAGAGGTGAGGGGAAGGGCGAGACAAGACAGAGCTGTGGGTGCTGATGACGGGTTGGACACTGGCCACTCTGTACACCGCCCTGAGAAGAGAAAGACAGTGTGAGGGGGAACAAATAATGATGATGGTGAATGATGAATAATAGAAGAAGAAGAGAGAAAAAAATCGTACCTGTTAGTTCCTCTGTATTGAACCATACAGCCAAGATCTGAAGAACAGAAAACAAAAAAGACCTTCATCATCTTCATTTTCATCACAACCAAAAGGTTTTAAACAACTCGGATTAAATTCACTGAAAGAACTAGAAGGTAAACCCAGAAACTGCTTGTTTAAAAGAAAGGGTAAGACACTGACATTTACGTATTTTGTAATTGTGTTGTTCCTACAGAGCCACATTTTGGCCTCAAATCTTATATAACACACCAAGTAAACATCTATGTCAAATTGGGTGAAACAGTGAGTTAATCAGAGCATCACGCCGTGTGTTAGTGATAGAATTTCAACTGTCGCTAGATTTTAATATAAATAGTAATTACAAAATATTGCTATCATAGCTATAAAGTAATAAATTTTAAGCAAAAACAAGTTTGCATTTCCAGAGCATTACCTGACTTTCCATCAGCATGACAGTGAGTAGATAGTGAATGAATTTTCATTTTAGGGTGAACTATTCCTTTATGGTTCATCATCTTAACCTTATCGAGAACACTTCATCAGGTATCCTTTTGTTCTCGCCTGGAAAGTGCTTTTTGTGCGTGTGCTGTGTTTTATATTGAGATGAACCCATTAACTAGAAGTACACAAGCAGTGACCAATGTGTTCAGAGCAATAACTGTGATATAACAGCCTCATACTGAGTTTATGAAGAATGGATGTGATTTATTGTGGTCGAGGGCAGAGCTCTGTGTGTTTGTGGAGGCATATTACAGCACAGTCAGACATATTCATATTAGCCTGGGTCCCTGGGGCCTCCTATCAGCCTGCATACATGCACATACACACACACTGATGTGGAAACACACGCAAAAAGTAGTACACACAGATACACTGCACCGATGGCTATGAATACTCTCTGGGATTAAGTCACATTCATAGAATCAAACACACACACTCATAGTCACACACTCTAACATGAGGTCACCACACTCTAGGCTTCCCAACACAAACATGCCACGCTGAATTCCCACACCAGACTAAAATAGACCCCATCCGCTCCCTCCAACACCTCCAAAACACAAACTGAAAATCCTGCCTACAGTCTCTCCTCTGTCACCTCCTCATTACCACCAACCAACACCTACACCCCTGTTCTTGTCCTTTCCTTCATGTATTTTTTCACTCCACTCTTTCTCTCACCGCCAACTCCAAAACCTAGACATGACATCTTTATCTTCTATCTTTCCCTTTCTGCCCCTTCCCTCCTTGGCATCTTCATTGCCCACATCTAAGAATAGAGATCTCCTGTTTTATATCCCTGCTGCCCTCATGACATCTGCAGTTTAATTATATCTGACTAATTCTGCCAGTTATAATCTCTCATTTCTTAACATATTTTGAAGAAAGAAACAGAAATTAAATAAAATCAAAATTCAAATTAAGAATAAAACAAAATCAAGTCTTACTAGAGCTGGAGGTGAACGGGCAGGATGGAGCTACAGGAGCCGTTGGAAGGGAGGAGGGCAAAGGAGGGAGGGAGGCAGGACAGTTGGGTGAGAGAGGCCTGGTGGAGGTGAAGAACAGCTGGACGCTGTGGTGCTGGAGGACATGGCAGGGCAGCGCTGTCAGACACCTGGGTGCAGGCAGAGAGACAGGACAGCAGGGGAACAGACAGGGAGTCAGACAGACACAGGGAGGCCAAATAAAGTCAACTTATATACTTTGTCACTTATTTGATAGCCAGACAATCAGAAAACAAGTATGGTGATGTTCACAAGCAGCAAAATGATGTGATTTTTGTTTTGTATTTTGCAAATATTATATGCCATTTTGTGCAGGTGCAAGGGGATCTGCATTTAGACAAGTGCATAGTGATTTAATACTAATTCCACTCAGTTTTCACTGTGCTGATTAATTTATCAAGTTACTGATCAGTTTCAACTATTGAATTATTAACTATTTTGATAACTGATTCATTAGTCTTTTTTTTTTTTTAGAAAAAAGTCTAAATTCTCTGAATAAATCTTCTTGAAGGGGTCCTATGTAACAATTAATAGCAATTTAAATGTATAAATCAGGTTTTTTTGCCATATGTGAGCAGATTGTCATGTGATGTGAAAAAGAAGATCTTCCCTGTCTCTCTCCATTGCCTATACAAGCCCGTGAACGATTTTCAAAAAATCGTTTGTTGCTGCTGGACTGTGGATTTCTTTGTGAAGCACTCAGATTGGATTTTCTGCAACAGTCCAAAGGATGTGACTTTATGCACGTTCTCAAGAGCCTTGTCTCAGTGCCTCTTCTCTGTTCCACTAACAGAGAGCAGCTACAATTCGTTTTGAAACGACTGGCTTCTAGCACAACACAGAAGTTCCACAGAGCTCCTTTAAATTTGAATATTTTCGGGTTTCTTTACAACCTAATGATAGTAAGCTAAAAATCTTTGCATTGTGGACAAAAGAAAACATTTTTTTCGGCCGTTATCTTGGGAAATATTTTCATCATTCTACAGATCAAACAACTTATTGATTAATCAAGAAAATAATGATAAAGCAAGAATGAAAAATGTAATTAGTTGCAGCCTTCGTGTTACTTGAAGGCAGTAACGAACCAAGAAACAATGAAAAGCATCAAGGAGGAAGACTGTAAGCAAGCAAACTTAGACGTAAACAGTGCAGTGTTTAAATATTCAGAAATCTGCTTTGCAAATGCCTTATAACGAACAGTTAGAAACTATACATGTAAAATAATTTAACATTAATCATTGACCCAAACTAGATCTGTTGTAAGCAACCAACATGTCTGATGAGCCATTACTGACAGAGCTCACATAAATTCCTTTATTATCTTCAGCTGGAGCACACCTCACCACGATAGGACAGAAACAGAGAAACAGTTTTCATAGACAAAAATGTACAGGAAATGTTATGTGACTAACCTGGGGTCCAGCTCTATCGACTGAGAGAGGAATGTCTCCACTCCTTCATCAGGAAATGCTTGTGAAAGCTTCAAGAGAAAAGTTCAACAATTAAGAAGATTTACAACATAGCTCATTGTGTTATCACACTTATATGCTGATGACACTAAGCTTTACATCCCAATAAAACCCGACAAACAGCTTGATACTTTATGTTATTAGGGTCAAATATCTGTTTAATCGGGAAAAAATGACAAAGTGGTTAACAATTTTACTTATTTCGAATGAATTGATGAGTGTATTCTGAGAGTGCTATTATCAATCAGTTAAAGTGTGTTTCATTGTTGGTCCTGACCTGGGACAGCAGCTCTGTCACCTCCTGCTGAGTCCTGACAACGGATGACACAAAACCATCCGACCAGCTGGCCTGAAGGGGGAGTGGAAAGAGAATGAGAAGAGAAAGGTATAAGTGATGGAGTAGAAACCCAGGTGGATACAAGGGGTAGAAACATGAAGAGATGAGCAGAGACATTTTAGAAAAGTGAGCAGGAGTAATGTGTTTTCTGTGTTTACACTGGACCCACCTCAAACATATATTCACTGCTGTCTTCAGACTTGTGTGTCACTCCTCTCAGCACCACCCTCTCAATCAGCGCTGAAAGGGGCACAGATTGTTTCACAGATGATTAACCAGATGACATGTTTGTGACAGTTGCTTTAACACCTCAGTCATTTAGGGATGATTAGTTTAAATGGCCTGGAGGAGTTTAAAATTGGCCCTCTCCCATAAGTGATACATCATATAAGGGCAAAACTAGAAGCTACAAGTGAAGTGGTTTAATTGGGTTACTGCAGCAACTGTGATGTGGACTGAAGTGTAGAATCTATTGTTCCACAGCACAGACTGAATCAAGTATACACTGTGAACAAAGGGTTGGTGGGATTGTTGACCTTTTTCAGTGACTTCATGTCGATTATTTTTCAAAGTGCTGAGATAATATGTATAATGTTGCAGAATGATTCTCCTTACGAAGATACAAACAGTACATTTTACCTGCTGAATGGTGAAGGAGAGTGCTATAATAATTTGTATCCTACATTTCAGAAAAACAACCTGTTTGATAGAAGTTTCCAACATTTCCGAATCTCATTTATTATCTTATTTCTTCTTATTATATTATTACCAATATGTCATTTTTTGTCATTTGCAATCCAATTTAAAAAGTGGAGATACTTGTTGTTGCAGTTCATTACTCACCAGTAGGTTCGTTAACTTGAGCTTCTGTCACTATACTGATTGATTGACAGGAATCTAATTTACAGCTACACTGTAAACCTGAACGTTCAAAGTAATTAAACAGATTAAGTACTGTATACTCAAAGTTTTAGAAAAAGTTCTCCTTACTTAATTATGTCAAGTTGGTGTAACATGTTGTTCCTTTTTGAGTAATTTTGACTAATAATTTTTGATTGAATGGAACTATTTTGTATTTAAGTGAGCATTAAAAACATCACTTAAGCACAACTTAATAGAATTAAGTTATTACATGCTAAGAATGATAAAGTCCTGTTATTTCTATGGTTTTAAATAGGGACGATTTAAAAATAAACTTAATTTATATAGCACATGCTAAAATACAATAAAATCTCAAAGTGCTTCTCTAAATAAATAAAATCAGTAAAAAAAAAAAAAAACAGTAACAATTCGATTGGGACAAATGGTCTACAATGCATTTGACATTAGTGGACAAAATGTATTTTATTTAAGCATCAGTTTACTCTAGCCTCTATGTTTTTTATTGTTACTAAAGTGTTGAGCAGCTGCAGGGATAATGTTTCATTTCGAGTTAATCTCTGATTCACCCTCCGAAGCAGAAGGCAGCGCTAATGTGCATACTACACTGATTCCTTACCACTCTTTGAAAAAACACAGAAAAGGAAAAGTTTGAACGTTGCAGAGATGGTTGGCGGCCGGAAGCAACAGAAGGCAGAAAGTTCGACCAATGCGGCAGCAGTCAGGACTTACTGTAAGTTTTGAAGTTGAATATTTATTCACTTTTACTTATTTAACGCCATGGATTGTAATAAACTAAGTTTACAGCAGCGGCAAAACTCCGCTGTAAACCATGGTGCTAACTAGCTAACCAATTACAACGAATGTAATGGTTAGCTGCTAGAACTAGTGTGCTAACATTAGCTAACCTAGGTTACAACCTGATCTTTCAGAGGATCCAAGCTCACAAACAGTAATTTTGATATGTGATGAATGTTTTTCCCATCATTGCATCTCTCTCTTCCAGTTTCAAGAAGTTAAGACTTAAGAGTTGAGGAAGATAACTGGAGATGTGATAAAGATAAATGATATGTCATCTGTTCTGTTCCATGTGTTAGTTTGTGATTAGTGTCTCTTTTTCATCCATTCAGGACGAGTCTGATGAGCTGGAACTTGATGGTGTTGCAGTGGGCCTCCTTACTGTCATCAGTGACCATGATACAAGTCCAGTTCACTATGTTACCACCCTGTGAGAATCTCTGTCGTCATTGAAAGAAATTTGCCAGGTCGCCAAAAGCACTTTTATAGCTAATAACGAAAGCTAATTTCATTTGTGTATTATTTATTATTATTTCTTATTGTTTTTGATTATTCCAATTATTTTCCTGACTATCTGATTAGTTGTTTGGTCAATATCAGAAATTTGTGAAAAATATCTATTTCCTAGGGCCTTAAGTGACCAGGAACACATTTGGAAGGCTAGAATCAGAGAATTTAGAGTTACATGAGAGAGATATTAAGTTTGTTAAACTCAATGTAATTGAGGCAATCAATTGCCTCAAAAATTTTAAGTTTTGAATCACATGTTTTTAAGTAAACAAACTCAACATATGTGACTAATGTGTACTTAAAACAATGACAACACAAACTAATAAACATTGAGTTTGCTCAACATAAAATGGTGTGGTTGTGTACTTATTTTTTAAAGTTCTGTGAACTTATTCGATTGGTTTTGAAGACTGGAAACTGTAAGTCATATTAACTGAAAATAATTGAGTTGAGCTAAATCAGCACTTTAATTTAACTGTTATCAAAAGGTACATGTAGCAAGTCATCCAACCTTTAAGTTCTGGAAAATTTTGACTTTTGAGTTCATCAACTCAAAAAAATTGAGGCAATCGATTGCCTCAATTCTTTTGAGTTCTGGTAACTTATTCGGGTTTAGAGTGTATTTCAATTCAAGTCATTATCAAACAAAACATTCAGTTTCTTCAATATGAGATTTTGCTGTTTTTGTTTGCTTTATATAATTCTAAATGCAATATGATTGAGTTTTGGTCTGTTGGCTAGACAAAACATAATTTGTCATTTTTGGTGGGTATATTCAAAACTTAACATTTTAAGAGTGCACAATAGAGTGTGAAATGTAATGTCATATCAAACCATGTATCAGCACTGGGATATACAATTATACATACCTGAATAGATTAATCGAACCGTGTCCCTCTCCAAAAACATTTCAAATTAACAGCTGCTACTTACACCTTCATATTTTCCTGCTTAGTCAACGCCTTAGCTTCTTCTTCATCTACCAATAAGTCAGATTTGAACTGTGAGTTCAAAGTGTGAAAGCTCCTTCTCTTACTTTTCCATTCAACCTTAAAGATTTGGTAACCCCATCGTGTGAACCATGTGATACAGTCAGTTAGTGACTTTGGAGATCTCTGGCTGTGTACACTCACAATCAAGCAGTAAGTTGACTGAACATTTTGTCCATCAGATGAGGCAAAACATCTTGGCAACAACTCTAGCATGTACATGTATATGCCCTCTAATTTTCCACTTTATCTGACCGTGCTGCCAAATGGCTCCCAACAGCTGCTTCTACACAATTCATTCAGGATGGTGCTCCCCACCTGGGATTCAACTTCCCCAAATCTGTCTGGCCCAACCTGGAATCTGCCGATCGGCTGTGTGGAGCAATTTGTATCAAATTTAAAACACTAGTCCTGACATTTAAGACTATTAACCTCTAAGTAATGATTAAGCCCTTGAATCTGGTGCCAAATCCTCTCACTCCTGGTTCTGAAATGTCATCTCTATCACAGTCAAATTATCCTTCTACCCTGCCCTCACTCCAAATCATAACATTATTACTAATTATTATATAATTATTATATATTAAAGTATTATTATGACTTAAGTAAGTGTTTTTTTCTAAGAATACATCTTCTTATTTTTGGCAAAAAGCACTTGTTTACAATAAATAAATAGATGCAAATCTGTCTGTAGTCACACATGAGTGAGGACATATGATGCATTCACATATGTCTACTTCTGTGTCTGAATGCATGCCTCAGGTGCAGAGGCATGTTAGGGCCCCTCCACTGCTATTAGATCCATTTTATAACATACAAGGCGAGTTGAAATGGTGTTAATGCTAAATAGATGTACTGTGTGTGTGTGTGTGCGTGTGTGTGTGTGTGTGTGTGTGTGTGTGTGTGTGGTGTGTGTGTGTGTGTGTGTGTGTGTATGTGTGTGTGTGTGTGTGTGTGTGTGTGTGTGTGTGTGTGTGTGCGCGCGTGCAGAAGACCTCCAGGTATTGATTCAGACATATTAGACTCCAAAAGTCTCCATTTGAAACCACATGAGGCGTGCAGGAACAAGCAGCAGGGAGGGGACGACATTAGCAAAGGAGGAGACAAATAACGAAGGGGATAAAGGAGTGAAAAGGGAGGAATTGCTCATAGAACATACACGCCTGCACGTACACACACACACAAACACACATAAACATCCCGAACCACCTTACTGTGTGCCTGTTGGGCAGCAGCTGTGGAGGGCTCTAAATGCCCCTGCCATTCACACTAATCTAGGCTGCCACACACACACACACACACACACACACACACACACACACACACACACACACACACACACACACACACACACACACACACACACACACATGCTGATGGGATGGTCAAAAGTGTTTTGGTTCTAGAAATAGTACTGCATATTGATCAACATCCCTCATGGTGTTGCCTCTGTGTCTTTATGACTTGATAACTAGAGTTTATGCTTGTGCTAAAAAGGTGTGGCTCATTGTGCCCGAGGTAACAACATTCAAAACACACACAGGGAAAATGGCAGGGCATGGCATATAAACTTAATTGTGTGCGCCTGTGAGAATGTGTGTGTGCTTCTCTGCATTTGTGTTTTATGTGTTTCTACATGCTGACTGCGACCACATTATGTATGTGTGTGTGTGTGTGCTGTATGCTGCTGACAGCTATGTGGTGTGACCATGAGGTAGTGAGATAGTTGAGTATTGTGTTACAGACAGAGTTAGAGGGCCAAGACAATAACAGACTAAGCTGGAGAGGCTCATCCCACCTCAAACAGCATACTGTACACCAGCTGGTCACAGGATTTCCAATACATGATAATGGAAGATATTCAAGGTGGTTTAATAATCTTATGAAACCAAATAATGTCTAACCAAATGTCTGTTGTGTAGGAAAGAGATTTTGGTCCTATTTAGGGGCAATTTTATTAATTAATAATATGATACATTTGCATGGCAAAATATAATAATATATTGACACCGTCTCAAATGACTATGTGTAATATGTAGGGCTGACCCAAATGCGCTTTAAGCAACATCCCAGTAAGCCAAACTGAGAAAAGGGCTGTGCCGAGCATCACTCTGATTCTCCACGCTCCCAATTTCTATTAAATAGACTCAGGTGTGTCACCTCCGTGTTCAGAGCGTTGAGAAGTAATAGTTCTCAATGCAAAAGTAGTATTAAGTTTCTACATATTGCAGAAATAACCAAAAAGATAAAATAAGCAAAAAGGAGAAGGAATATTGGATTTTCACTCATTTCGCACCATTCTCTGATTTAGCTGATTATGTACATAGGCTTGTTGTATGCAGAGCGTTGTGTTGAGATACTCAGACATTTGTTTTGACATCCCAATACACAGGAGGTGAACTGGAAGATTGAATAGTACATTCAGCTTAAACTTATTTTAAATTATTTTTATTTACTATGATAATGTGCTGTAGCAATGCATGACAATAGGATTTAGTATTACTAACCAAAAAAGTATTTGTAAGTAAGTTTTATCATAATAATGACTGTTGATGCAGAAGCTTTGGTGATGACTGCCTTGACTGCTCACCCTGAACCTGAAACCATGTGCATCCTTAAGTGACATACTACACTGCAGCTCACACACACACACACACACACACACACACACACACACACACACACACACACATACACGCACAAAAACTTGAGCCTTAGGGCAGCATTCTTAGCGCTTAGTTTTAGTGTTCAGATGTGCCAGCATGCCACATCTTGTTCAACTGGGCTTAACTGAATGTACAGCATGACACACACGCTTCATGGCGATACACACAGATGGATGGTGGAGGCCAACCATACATACATAGATCAATATTTCCATAGCATAGCCCATATGAACTTTAAATAGTACAAGACCAAGAATATCTACGTGTTTTTGAACATTCAAGATCAAGAACAGCAAGTGTTCTTCTGAGAGTGATGCAACAATTTTCGAAATGTAGAGTCAATATAAAACCAAGAACTTCTGTAATGACTGCTCCAGTAGCTCACCTTCTCCTGCTTTCCCCTGGTAGTTCTTGGTTGGTGCTGCTGCATCATGGCCTTGCCCAGCAGGTAGAGGAGGAGGCAGATGAGGAGGAGGTGGTGGTGGAGGAGGAGGAGGAGGAGGAGGGGGAAGAGGAGGAGGTGGAGGATTGAGGTCTGGTTGAGGAGGGCTGAGCTCTTGACTGACCACTTGGTCTCGTCGCCCCATGCTGACCCCTGAGCCCGGCCCAGAGACTGCGCCCGTCTCCCTGTTCTGGCTCTGCCAGAAAAAAGGGTTGAGAGGTTGTTCAATGAAAGAGAGGTTAACACCACAGAGCAGAGGTCTGGGGTAAGTAAATACAGTACAGAATGGCATTAACTCCTCAGACTCAAGTGCAGCTTGTTCACACACTGTGCAGTATCAATATAACAATGACCTCAAAGTGGTACGTCTGTGGTTAAAGATGGGTCGACTGCAAAAAGTCAGATAGTGAATTCTGCATCTAGGTCCATGTGAGCATACTGAAACAGTCGCACACAATTCCCCCAATTGCTCAACCAGTTGCCTTCACAGTCTCATGTGGGCACAAAAGCACACAAAAGACAACAGTCAACAACCATAGATGAATGCAATTCTTTAGCTCTGTGCTGTCGCTGCTTGAACAAATTCAAACACTAGGCAACGTTTTCTGC
Organism: Diplodus puntazzo; assembly: GCA_963678695.2. Taxonomy (NCBI): domain Eukaryota; kingdom Metazoa; phylum Chordata; class Actinopteri; order Spariformes; family Sparidae; genus Diplodus; species Diplodus puntazzo. The sequence goes on from OZ023161.1 coordinate 6,553,184, forward strand.
AGGGCTGGCACAGGGCTAAAACAAAGTGAGGAGAAAGACCTGGCAGTGCAGAGCAAACCAATATTTAGCTAGGCTCGTCAACCGAGAGCGCACTTTTATTTATAGCAACGTCCTCGAGGAGCAGTTGTAGGGAGAAAGAGTTGACATCCCAACACACATTTAAACATGGAGTTGTCTGTTACTGTTGGGTAAACTGCGGCTCCAATTTAAATTTGGGAATGATGTGCTTCGCTTAAGAGCACTTCGAGTAAAAGTCCCAGATCTCCCACCAGACATTTGTAACCTGGTCCAGGAACTGCAACCTGAAGACTATTATTAACTACTATTACTACTACTAACTATTACTAAACTGTTTCACGCCTGCAGCACAGCTGACTTTGACTTCACAATGAGTTTGATAACTCATCAGGACCAATATGGGGAAGTCAGTCATTCACCAGTCAAATTCTTATGACTGACAGCAGGCCTTTCAGCACTTTAATGCTTCTAATGTTTATAGTCTCTGGTGTCACAAAACACAAAGAAATAACTGATTCCAAGTGTTATTAGAGTTATACGGCTGCAATTGCTCTTCAAGTTACAGTATGAATAATGACTAACAGGTAGAGACAGAATAAAAAGGAGGCATTTTATACAGCGGTATGGTGGGTATTTCTGAGGGGTGACTATTTCACACACTGTAACGGGTTAAATAGCTATTAACTGTATACAGAGTAGAATGTTAACACACCACAGTTTGAAGTGCTCTTCAGGGAAAATCTCTGCACTAGTGTTGACACATACATGGGGTTACAAAATAATTTACATGCATGTCTTAGGTATACAGTTTTGCTCATAAGTTTACATACCCTGGAAGAACATGTGATTTTTTGCAATTTTTTAGAGAATATGAATGGTAATACAAAATCTTTTCTTTCCTTCATGGTTAGTGGTTGGGTGAAGCCATTTATTATCAAACAATCGTGTTTTCTCTTTTTAAATCATAATGACAACAGAAACAACCCAAATTACCCTGATCAAAAGTTTACATAACCTAGTTATTAATACTGTGTATAGCCCCCCTTTAACATCAATGCCAGCTTGAAGTCTTTCGTGGTAGTTGCGGATGAAGCACTGTATTTTCTCAGATGGTAAAGCTGCCCATTCTTCTTGGCAAAAAGACTCCAGTTCCTGTAAATTCTTGGGCTGTCTTGGACGAACGGGATCTCCCCAAAGTGGCTCAATGATATTGAGGTCAGGAGACTGAGATGGCCACTCCAGAACCTTCACTTTTTTCTGCTATAGCCAGTGACAGGTCGACTTGGCCTTATGTTTTGGATCATTGTTTTGTTGGAACCTCCAAGTATGTCCCATGCGCAGATTCCAGGCTGATGAATGCAAATTTCCCTCCAAAAAATTTTCTGATAACATGCCGCATTCATCTTGCCATCAATTTTGACCAAGATCCCTGTGCCTTTGTAGCTCGCACATCCCCAAAACATCAGTGATCCATCTCCATGTTTCACAGTAGGAACGGTGTACTTTTCATCATAGGCCTTGTTGACTCCTGTCCAAATGAAGCGTTTATGGTTGTGGCCAAGAAGTTCAATTTGAGTCTCATCACTCCAAATGACTTTGTTCCAGAAGTTTTGAGGCTTGTCTCTGTGCTGTTTATTTTAAGCAGGCTGCTTTGTGCGTAGTAATGGCTTTCCTCTGGCAACTCGACCATGCAGCCCATTTTTCTTCAAGTGCCTCCTTACTGTGCATCTTGAAACAGCCACATCAATTTTTTTCAGAGAGTCCTGTATGTCAGCTGAAGTTATTTGTGGGCCTTTCTTTTGATCCTGAACAATTTTCCTGGCAGTTGCGGCTGAACATTTTTACCCGACTGTAGCTTGGTTTCAACAGAATCCCTCATTTTCCACTTAATTAGAGTTTGAACACTTCTGATTGGCATTCTTAATTCCTTGGATATCGTTTTAGATCCTGTTCCTGTTTTATAAAGTTCAACTACCTTCTCCCGCAGATCCTTTGATAATTCTTTTGCTTTCCTCATGGCTCAGAATCCATCAACGTCAGTGCAGCACTGAAGGAAATGTGCAGGGGTCTGTAAGGAGCCCAGAAACTCATTACTTTTTATACACACACACACTGATTACAAGCAGATAGATCACAGGTGAGGAGGGTTACCTTTAGTGCCTCTTTAAACCCGTGTGTGTCAACATGTGTGTATGTTATCAGTCCAAAACCTCCAGGTTATGTACATTTTTGATTGGGGTCATTTGGGTAGTTTCTGTTTTCATTATGATTTAAAAAGAGCAAACACAATTGTTGGAAAATAAATGGCTTCACCCAACCATTAACCATGAGTGAAAGAAAAGCTGTTGTACTATCATTCATATTCTCTGAAGAAATGGCCCAAAAATCACAAATTCTGCCAGGGTATGTAAACTTATGAGCAGTTTATTTAAACTTAAAAACAGTTTATGATCAGTAGATATGCTATCAGTTGCTTAGATTTTGAAATCATACTAAAACTAGAGAGCATCTTACGATGGTATGACACCAGCCGCTACACAGGTCACATTGTCATTCCACCCATGGCACTCAGTAATCACTGCTACATTATTTCATGACTAGGCCTACTCAGAATTCATGGGTTGCTCTCAACTATGAACCTGTAGAGTTTTGTGACTCCTTCTTGCACAATAACAAAAATCTGTCCACAGACATAAAAATAGATAAACACGTGGCATATACTTAAAACTGCTTGGTTTTGGTGTCTTAGTCCTCGCTACAAAAGTCTCCAGGACCATATCTTGCCATGAGGACACTCGTACACACAGGCACACAAGTTGAAAACAATACCAGCCCCAGTATTGTGTCTAATACAAGAGAATCACACTAGCCATGATGCCCGTCAACATGTTTGATCCATGACTGCTCAGTAGTTATTACTAGGATTTGTTACTGTATTTGTACATGAGCCAACAACCAATATTTGAACTTGGCCTTCATTTTTATCTCAATTACCAACCTGTTTCATGACTGTATCTTGCACTGTTGTGACGCTATTGCTTTGACAAAATCTGTCGACAGACAGACAGACAGACAGACAGACCAACACCTGGCAATTTACTGTAAACTACTTCTGTGGTAGTTACCACTACAAGAAGTGTCGCCAGGACCACATTTTGCCATAATGACACAAACAGAATCATGAAATGAAAACATTAACAGCTGACGCTGGAGCATTCACACCACAAATGAATGGCAGCACTGGGAAGCGGACCGAGACTGGTTGTTTAGTCCACACTACATTAGGGCTGCAGCCAATGATAATGTTCATTATGGATTAGTCTGACATAATGAATCAATCAACATCATTTATTACTCGTCTAGTTTATGAAAAGTCAAAGATAACAAAAAAAATAATATGTGAGTGTTGTGTTTATGTCTTGTTGTACTGGCTGCAAGTGGCCAAAAAATTAAAGTATGTTTCAGGGAAAAGGAGTTCATATCACAAGGAAATATTTTAATCCAAACCAAACTATTCCCTGCAATCATACACACAGCATGAGGCAGTAGATCTGAAAACAATTAAGTGAGCTACTGCCACATCCACATGTTACTTGTCTAACCTGCCAACTCTGTGCTGTCTGCAGATTTTTAGTGAAGAGACAGTCTTACTCTGTTACACGGGAGGCACATGAACTAGAAATGGTACTCATGAGAACAACATGTGTCAGATTACAAGGAAGAAGCAGACAAACAAGCAGTGTTGAACTGAAATCACTGAAACGCGTAACATGTGCTGACATCAACTCCTCCTCCCTCTCCTACAAAAGTTAGCTTAACTCTGCTGTTCTCACACTGCCTTTGCTTTTATAGCACTTTTAAACCATTGAGTCGTGTTGCAAAATCTCGCTGGAGAAAATGTAATTCAACTATCTTTCCTTAGCAGTGACTCGGCATCCAGCTGCTTTGTGTTAAAATATACTCATGCACGTTGCCTTGAACTCTGGAGGACGAAGAGACTGCAGTGGCCAGAGCAGCACTCTGTCTCTTGAAAAGTCTGTCTCTTGTGTAGTGGTGGCAAGTCACTCAGAAAATACAACTTTTACTCAATTATAGTTCAGAGGACAATATTGTACTTTTTATTCTACTACCTCTATGCAGTTACTGGTTACTTTTAAGATTAAAATCATGCTGAGAAAACATGTGATGATGAGCCTATAAACTATAGCTCAATATCCCAATAGTATACAGAGCAGTTAAAAGTTAGCTCCAACTTCTGCTATAACATTAACATACTGATTAGATGTTGGAGAAAAGTCTTTTAAAAAGAAACAATAACAAATTCTTTATCATGCAAATAAAAAGTAAAATTCATGAACAATAAATCCTACCCTTGCTCTATTCAGTGCATTTATCGTTCTAGCTGTTACAGCTTTACTTCATCTCGTATGACCAGTGCCTTAAGGTGACTAATGTTAGCTGATGTTTGCAAACTTCTGAGTTATTACTGTTTAACTCACATTACTGAGTCAGTGACACTGACTCTATGACTCACCTGTTTTTGTTCTACGGTTACACTACCACATGTTTTTACGGAAGTAAAACAAGAATGAAATACAGAAGACATATTTGGTGTTTCCTGCTCGTGGTCTGATCAGCTGGCTGTCATTAGTGTGACCCATATTGTAATTTTTCTGCAACCAAATTACTCTAGTCATTACCCTTAAATGCACTCCCCTACAAAATCACCCTAATCATTCTTAACTGACTAATTATCTCCACATATAGCTACTCAAGGTTTCATGTGAAAATTCCTTTTAGTTTTTCATGTAATATTGCAGAACACCAAAATATTGCTATACTGCATCCTACAAATTCAGCTAACTTTGTCTAATGTTTGGTGTGAATCTATCAAAGCCCTTCCTCTTTGACAAAGCGTCTGCTTTGAATAGAAATGATGCTGATGAGAGCTGAGAGAGTGAAGCAAAACAGTAAAGTTTTGAAACATGCAACTAAAACAAAAAGCTAAAACAGACTAAAGAGCAGAGACACGTTCATGTTAAACCTTTTAGTTAAGATGAAAACACTGATTTCTGCAGCTTTGAGTATAAGTTCTGTGTACTTTTTTCACAACTGATTACTTGGAAGTTCAATAATGTCTGCTACTGGACTACTTATTTTGGTTACACTCCCTCCAGCCTACTAACGCTGTGGCTTCTGTTAACCCTTCTACAATAGAGATACACACTATTAAGACCTTGAATGAATACTGTTTCAAAAATACATCTACAGTAGGTGACAGAAGGCCTGGCTTTAACCTTCTCTACTGTACATAAAGTATACGACTGCTCTGGTTTACAGTGAAACCCTGTTATTGCCTGCAGAGCGCTGAGGGAAGTAAAGAGAGCCAGAGAGGGAGAGAGAGTGAGAGCATTTATAACTTCCTGGGGATTCACTGGAGACACACACACATGCACACACTCACAGTTGCACACACACACACACATACACACACACACACACACACACACACACACACCACAGAGGGTTGATTTCAGCATAGAGAAATGTGCTGACCTGCACTAAGCAGGAGCCAAGGGCAACAAAACACTAAATACAAACGCTCCTCTCTGAGCTGGGTACTTTCCCTTCACTGCTCACACATGTTTAAACAGTGTGCCTGTCTGCTTCTGTGTGACCATTTAAGTGTGTGTTTACATCTGTGAGAAGGACAGGAACAAAATACCCAAAGTCTAGCTTCTTTGTCTTTCTTGTCACATCTCTCTTTATCCCGCTGGCATTAATAGGGATTCTTTCTCCTCTCTAAGTCCATATTCGTGTCTAATTAATCCCTCTTCAGATGTCTGCAGGGTGATCCCACATGTTACTGTAACAGAAGGTTAATGAACCACTCAGCTCTCTGCATCACCAGGAAATCCCCTCCTTTCTCTCTCGCTATTATATCCACCTTTAATTACAACACATCCAGGCAGAGTGACCACAATTGGTTGTAAACAACCTTCTTCTTCCTGTCCTCCTTTATCATAAATATTTGGACATTTCTGGTTGACCACTGATGGTGTTGTTAGAGGATTGTATTTTTTTTTACAAGAGGAGGGCCTGTCTTCACATTTCGAAACATTTATCACATGACAGGGATTACCAGAAAGAAGGTTGGTGGTTCAAACTCCACATCCAGCTCCACTAGCTTTAGACTAGTCATTAAACTGGTCATAAAAAGGTGAAAGTCAAGGAATTCATTCCAGCGAAACAGGCCATTTCTGATCTTGATAACGCATGTCACTGTCACCTCCACCAAGTAGATTATGCTTTCATCCATGTCTGGTTGTTGGTTGGTTTCTTGGTTGGTTTGCGAGCAGGATTATACAACAACTACTGATTTCAGACAGATTTCCTTTAAACTTAAATGAAGGATGGGTCTCGGCCCAGAATGTACCCCATCAACTTTGGTGCAGATTAGAATAAAGGGACTGATCCAGGAATTTTTTCTCACTGTCTTCATTTTAAGTCCCCATAATACCATAACATTGTCTCCATAAAATATGATCCAATTTCACCCAAATCAGTGAATAAAGCTGTAAATTAGTATGTTTATACAGCACTCAGTGAGGCCTTAAAGGGATAGTTCGTGTTTTTTGAAGTGGGGTCATATAAAGTACATATCTATAGTCGATCTGTTCCCTACCGTAATCACTGATCAGGGCAGACTCAACCGTAGAACCTCAGGTGGGGGCAGGAACAGGTGATCTGCAAGCGGCGAAATACCGTGCGAGGCCCAGTTGCTGGGCGAGAGGTTTACTTTCGATAAAAACGAAACTTAACAATTTCAGACATAGACACAGACTGTAGAACCCCCATATCCCTACGCATTAGCGCAACTGCGTAGGGATACGGAGGTTGAGAAAATGTAGTGCCAAAAGAACGGCCGGTCTGATGGCGATGTAAAGCGGTGTGAATTTTCTCTATACAACATACACTTGAACTGTTATAGATTTTTTTAGGTGAGCCTTGTTTTAGGTGGTTAAAATTCACTTTACATTACACTGCAGTACAAAGCTGAGCGTCTGGGTTGGAGCGGCTCTTTATTTCTCCAAACTGAGGCTGCGCTGATCGGTGATTACGGTAGGAACAGACCGACTATAGATATGTGCTTTATATGACCTCACTTCAAAAAACATGAACTATCCCTTTAACTCTGTGCCACTCACTCACCACTCAAAGTTAGAGATCGATTGTGGGTTGATGTCAAGGTATTTTTCCTTTGGATTGGTTGGATGTCTTTTATAGGATGAACACAGGACTGAATTTTGATATAATAATTTTTGGGTCATTTTTTGAGAGTGTATGGTTCAATATATGCACAATTAGACCGTGGATTTGATCTAAAATGGTTATGGCATTTTTCATTTTGGCTTGACCATAACACGATCTCCTTTTTTAAATCAACCTACCATTTTTTACACAATACAATGGAGATCATGTTTTCATCCACAATGTTTTGTTATACTGGTGGTTGGCAGTTACAGATCTGGTGAGCTTAAATTATGGCTCAGCAGTTATGGGTGGTTTAAAATGTAGAGTGATGGATTGCAGGATTACAGATTCTGATAACGGATCAGGTTTGACTGAATTAAAGGGGACTGTGGGCCTTGGTGGAGATGTGTGCTCTACTGAGTGCCATTTTTGTTTGAAGTCCCACATGTTCTTTGACACGTTTGATACACCCGGTTGTACACCTGTGCACACACATAATTACAATTACAGCTCACTGCGTATAAGGGTTAATGAATACCCTGTATGTTTTATGTATGACACCATAGCACACATATTTATCACATATCATACATTATATTCACCTTGCATATAATTTGTTTTTCTCACTAGCTGTTAAATCTGGGCCAAAATACTGCAAATATCAAGCTGCTTGTGCTGGTCGTTGCGTTGTCAGGAATAACTGACCAATAATGTGCACACTTGTAGTTTAACAACTGTGTTGAATACGTTTTCTTCCTCACAAAAACTGCTCAGTTAATTAACTTATATATTAAAAAATCTGTGCTGGTGCTAGCTAGCAGTCTTTTCATTTTGTCATCTTTTGTTTGTCAACAAAACGTGTCATAAAATTTAATGCAGTATTTAAAAGCTGCATCATAAAGCAGTATTTCACTGTTGTGGCCTAAATTTAAATATTGTGTTTAAGTTGAAAAGATTATTATTTAGAAAATATGTGTTTAACTCTTTATATCAAAGGTCTTAGTTATCAATAAAAGAAAATTAATATATATTATGTAACATCTTTGCATTAAAATATAAAAATAACATTCATCCTTTGTTATTTGTTTTGTTGAGTTATGTACTAACATTATCTTAAATGTTTTCAATAATGTTCAAACCCAGAGAATTCCATAAACTGTATGGATCAAGCTACCTACATTTTATTTGGTCGCCGGGTAAACGCTAGTTTAACGTTAGTTCAGACAAGTTGTCGGCATAAATGACTTATCACAGGATAAATAAAACTTCTTGTTAAAACTACCTCTTTTGTTTTCATTGTTTGACTGCGGGACCTCAAGGAGCAGAAATTTCACATTGTTAATTTAAATCCAGTTTCAATCTCAAAATAATACAGCTAAAATTACTATCATACATTGATAGTTCACTTGCAGAAAACTTTAAGTTTGAAAAACATCAAATAGATATATAACAATGGATGAGGAATCCAAACATATAAATGTAAACTACACTTCTGAACACACTCCCTGTTAGAGTGACACTGCTATGACCCATCATCCTCTCAATGGAAGCACATTTATTTAATTTCTTTAAGAACTGAAGCTCACTCCTCTATTAAATGTACATGGACTCTAACAAAGCCCACTAGAGTCTGGCAGTGATGCTCCCTACCTTGTGCCAGCAGGTGCAATGTGTGTGGCAAGGTTTGCAGGCCGAGAGAGGCAGGTAGGCAGCGCTGGCATCCGGCAGGGAGCAGACAGCGTTGGACAAAGAGGCCAGAGGCAGGGACATAGTCTGATGGTGATAGTGGTGATGTCGCTGAGCATAACAGACGGTGGCGCGATCTCCACTGGGGCCCGCTGGTTGAGCCTCCCCCCCTCCACCTCCTCCACTGCTCACCTGCAACATGTTTCGAAAGATGCCAGAATCAGAAACAGAGCAAGATGTGACAGTTGGGTCATCCCCTTTTCTGCTTATGTCTACTCTTTTTTCTTTTTTATCAAGGGGAGACAAAAACGGTCTCTTGCTGCCTTGTGCAGTGTAGTTACAAGTGACAGAAGCATGAATTTCCAACACGGCCAATAAATCTTAAAAGAGTCCAAATTTGATGTTGTAGCCTATGAGACAGCGAAGATGATGCAAATGCAGCAGAGCACATATGTGAAAATTAAAGTAGTAAATCCTTCTCATTGCTTCAAACAGGGTTTGCACATTTAATGATGGCAAGAAAATATAGAAATGAATGTGAAGTAGTTCACACACCATATAATTCTATATTTCACACTGTTATATGTGATGTGCAAAAACAATATATTCTGTTCTGTTCAAAGAAATGTACATCATGTCCTGCCTGATGATGCCAGTTATGTATGGTATCAATTACACATCCAAGTCCACCTTTTTGATTGGTGTGGTGCTACGTAAAACTACTGTCAACATCAATTACAGATTATGAAGTTAATGAAGAGCAATTGTCTTATCAGTGTTTAATAGCTGGGGACACTGAGAACCCAAACAGATGTCATCTCTACAAGCAGCTTCTATGCTGGACGTACCAAACATGTCATAAGTTAAATAACTACCAGTTATCATAGAATTAGAGAACACTGTATATTTATTCGGTGACAAATCAATGTTAGGTTTGGTTTTGAGCTGTTTACCAGGGTCTCCAGAACAAATGAAGCATGGGGATTAAATATCAGACATGAATAACTGTTCCAGTGTTTGCCAAAAATGTAGTAGATGTAGCCTGTTTATTTTAGTTGTTTCTGAGCCGATATTTTCTTATGATAGACTAAACACTGCAGCACTGAGAGCCATTAGATTACATTTGGTGATAGATGCATGACAGAATCGCAATTTATCAACGAAGCCATCAAGATGATTGGTTTAAAAATACATAAATCAATCTTTAAAATAATTCAACAGAAATACATTTTCGGTCTGATCTCAGCTGTGGTCGACGTTGTAAACACTGCATGCCAAAGCATGTAATTTTCTTTGTTCACCACTGAATAACACATGACTGAGTCAGCCTGTCATTGACAGTCTCACCTGTAATTTTGGTGTATAGGTAACTTGTCAGTGTGCTGTTCTGCTCTTTAAAATATTTCCTCTGTCAACCACCTAGAGACCCTAAAATTAGTTTGAATTTCACCTGCTGTTATGACTTTTCCTTTCCTCTGAGCAGGTGAACAGCTCACCTGTGGCCAGGGGCCTGATGGATGGCCTTGACGTGGTGATAACTTAGAGCACCCCTCACTAGTTAACAATGCCCAGTGGTCTGAATTTATGGGACTCTTTCATCCTGAAGAAGGCATTATGTCAGAGAGATGTGGAATCATAGCATAGCAACAGCCAGCAGCAGCATGTAGTCATCTCACCTGCTTTATGAGCTCTTTAATCCAACCTTTCAGTCAGTGGGTTCCCACCACATGTTCTCAGTCAGCTACTGAGTAGGACTTTTACTGCTTTTTGTTTTATTGTTTATGCCATTTACACTCATAAGACTATAACGCCATGACAACACATATCTCTATGTTACACTTTTATCACCTTGTACAGTCAGCGCCCCTGTACTTACATTTAGAATTAATACTATTTGTGTAAAACAAAGCCTGTGTCAAATTATTTAAATGCTGACAAAATGTCATTTCAAGTGAGAAATAATAGAAGAAGTTAAGGTACATATGTGCCTCAGGAGTTTCTCCTAAGGTACATTATGTACTTTCCAAAGGTTGCTTGACCTTACTTTTACATTTACATAAAAAGTATTTTCTACTCTCACTCAACTAGTATCGATAACTGATTTTATTAATTTACTAGTAGTACCATTATTTCACACGCAGAATATTTTTGGTGGTCTGACGGGTTGAATTATTTTTAGATCTTATTAAGTGCAGTTGGTCACCTGGGGCCCTGTGAAGTTCAGGTATGAACTTTCAGTGGCTCTCCACTTGGAGCATCCTTCTCACCTGCAGGATGTCCTGGATCTGGCCGAGCTGCTGCCTCAGCACCTGCTTCTGGTGGAAGCTGAAGGCCGGGTGGTGAGAGGCCATGGTGAACAGTAACAGGAACTGCTCTTCCGTCCTCCCGTCGTTCAGCGCCAGGCCGTAGTTATTGATAACCGTGTCTATGTGAGTCAGGGTCCGGTACAGGACCCCCGCTGCCTCCCTGTTGTCCGAGCCCAGCAGGGCGAGGGAAACCAGCAGTTTGCTGCGCACCACCTCATCCGTGATGTTGGTGAGGCCCGAGAGGTCGGTGGGGTTGTTGGCTTTAATCTCCGCATCCCGGAGGGAGTGGTAGTCCTTGCGGGCCAGGTCCTCCAGGCAGGAACCGAGGAAGCGGAGCTCGATGGGGACGCAGAGGTCCAGAAGGCCGCATAGGAACTCTGCTCTCTGTGCTGAGGTGAGGGAGGAGAACCAGCGGTACACCCCCTCCCTCTGGACACAGCTCCGGCTCTCCACCATCCTCACACCTCCACTGCAATTCAACTTGAACTTACTTGTTTGGACAATGAGTGGAATTAAAATGGCAGACTTTCAGCAGAAAGTAAACTTCACAACAAAGGGAGCGCGTGTCTGTGTGCGTGCGTAAATGCGCAGGCACGCGTGAGCAGCTTTACTCTCATAAAGTCAGAGCTCATTAATCAACATGAAGTCAAACCAGTGAGTGACGCTGTGTCTCACTTCAGTCCCGCTGTCTGTGGCTATAACAGTGAAATAAAACAAACAACAGTTGTTCCCTGTGTTGGCGGGCCAGCAGCGACAGAGCAGCAGGCCTTTCCCAACCATAATCTCCCCAAATCGCCTCATATGAAAAGTGGTCTGGTTTTGGTTGAGCAAGCAGCACGACAGCCAGGAGCCCCTCCGCTCCGCCGTGTCCCTCCCCGCCAGTCGGACCGCTGCCCCCCCCCCTCACGGTACAGACAGAGCTCGTGCAGAATGGCAAGGAGAATCAAAACACACCGTCCCATTCAAGGAGACGCTGAGCCGGACAGAAACTTTGCCGCCCCGCTCTCCTGTCCCACAACGAACCCGTCCTGTACAGCTGTTCCCCCGTCCTCATGGTTTTCCACAACTTCTGCGAGGAGCCGACGACTTAAGTCCTAACCACGAGCAAGACTGTGCTTGCGTTAAAGTTTAAGAACAAAACTAGTGTGGCTTGGAGCTGCTGCTGCTGCTGCTGCTGCTGCCACTGGAATCAACATTATAACATTTTCAAGACACTACCTCGTCAAAAGCCGCTGTGGGTTTAGAAAATAGCAGATGCTAGAGGTTTTGTCCGGTGTCCATGAATGAATTCCGTGCAAAATACAGTTGTACGCTCCCTGGATTCTGCCATCAGTCTTAAAATGCAGAAAAAAAAAGCAGCTGTGTATGACATTATCCCAACTCTGGCAGCAAGACCAGCCCCACGTACGGAAATGTGTCCTCTGATTGGCAGCGAGCCCCGTCTGTATTCGAAATCTCTCCCGTGATTGGCTCCGAGGGGTATCCGCTGCCCTGCTATTTCACATCTTTTTCTCATGCGCTCATACATAACTGAGCTCAGTTACTGGGGCTTTAAAGTGCCAGATACACGTTAAACTGATGGGTTTGGCACGATAGTCTCAGCGTAAGAAAGTTATGGTCCACGACTAATGGAGTTTTTATTTTTAGTATCGTTACTAATTGAGTTTAAGAAGTAAGCTTGCCTTCTCAGATATGATAGCAACGGACATAAAAGGGAAACTTGTGGGGAAAAAGTGAGCTAGCAAGACGGCCACTACTAACACGTACAGATATCGAAATATTTAAGGACTAGTGTAATTTTGATACAGCATAAATAAGTAAGTCACCTTTAAAGGCACAGCAATGAGTATTAAAGGGTTGTATATAGAAATATACTGTAGTTTTGGCGATGGATGAAAGATGTGCTCGCTTAATTTCATGTCAGACCGGCTGGAGATTCACTCAAGCCGCTGGAAAGATAGACACATTTCGTGTCGTGGCGATAATACCTATTATGTTTATAGTTATTTAGTATCTGAAATCCTCAGTGTCTTTCTATGAAGCCCCTTGATGCTCCAGTTTTGTAGTTCACATCTAGGACCAGAGGATGGCGCCAGACGTCCATGTTGATACCTTGATGCAGAGGCACACTTTGCTGATGGACCATCATGACGCCTGACCATACATGCCTCGTCACAGATGATAAAAACATCACACACTAAAATGCCTTTAAAAATGTTGATGAGACACAGTTTTAAATGACTTAATATGTATTAGCTCTTGCTCCCCCACACACACACTCTGTCCTTCTCTACTGTCTCCTCCTCTCCATCAACACAGCCTCCCTCCATCCTCCCTCTCATTGACAACATTGGTCTCAGGAGGTAAATCCCGCCTCCAAACACAGGCCCCGCCCCTTGAATGACGGAGGAAAATTCAGTTAAGGTTTCTATAGCAACCATACCCCTCCCTTTGGGGCCTGTACCACTCCCTCTCTGCATCAGGGATGCTGCTTGCTAACACACACTGGGAAAGTATGAAAACACAACATAGCAACACAAAGAGAGAGACATTATAAAAAACACAAGAGCCAAGAGTCATTTTCTTTCAAACACTTTCATTATTTTCTCCACATAACTCAAAAACAAAACAGAGTAATTCCCAGAAACATAAAGAAAGAAAGAAAGAAAGAAAGAAAGAAAGAAAGAAAGAAAGAAAGAAAGAAGGAAAGGAGAGTCAAACTATAGAGAGAGAGAGCTTGGCATGCTGTAGCATGCTGCGGACTAACAGGGTGGCGCAGGACATCGTCACCAGGCTGATGGCATACAGCAGAGCTTCAGTCTGGGACCCAAATGAAAGGAAAATATATTGTTCTGCCTCTCGGGGTGCAGGCACATTAGACTGTACTCTTGTAATATTGTGGGAAAAACCGGAAATGAGCCTACGGCTGAGATTGGGTTCCACTCCGTAGTTTGAGAAACGCTGTTGGACAGAAAAAACAACAGCGAGCCTTCCTGCCCTCTGGAAGTTGTTACCGATGGCAGCGGGCTCAGCCACCCCATCACGTGGAAGAAGGAGGATGCACACACATTTTCAGACACTGTGATGTGCGTTCATGTGAACACATGCAAACAAACACAGAGGCTGGTTTGCCAGAAGGGTTTGACACACACACACACACACACACACACACACACACACACACACACACACACACACACACACACACACACACACACACACACACACACACACACACACACACAAACGGTGTCTTCACTGGACTATAAAAATAGACAAATTGTGACTGATATTTGTGACTGCACTTTAGTTTGTGTGTTTATCATTCAGGGTCTTGAGTCGGTGGAGGAGAGGCTGAGGAATGGAGATGTTAAATCCTGACCTTGATCATGGCCACTGTTTGCTTCTACTACAACCGTCTTGCATCATTTCACTAAAATCCTTTGAGAGGAAGTTCTTGTCAGGCTGCTTGGAGTATCACTTGGCTCCACATAGAGGTTTCATTTAACCCAGAAAAGATAGATATCAGTCCATAAAAGACATTTGGACTCTAAAGTTTAATCATCAGTGCCAAACAGACGTCTCTCCAGATGCTGCTCCTATCAAAACTTAACATGTCGCATGTGCTTCTGAAGCTTCTTCCACTTTCAGTTTCAATGCACAACTAAGATATTACATTACATATGCATGCATTGTTGTACTTTTATCAATTTGGGCTACAAAAGCAAAGCAAGTGGCGACTAGGATTTTTTTTTCAGACATCTTGCAAGTATAGTATAAAAGATGTAGTAATTGTTTTGTCAGGTTAAGTTTTGATAGAAGCAGTAGGAGACACTGATGTATCAATATGATATTTCTGCTGTTGCACATCCAGGCTTTTCTTCAGTGAATGCAGCACCGCCTCTGAATACCTCTGCTAGTGGTACAGTAGGCGCATGGCTTTGCCAAGGACAGTCTTTCTTGAACTCCCACCAACTCAGAGGAAGCTCCATCCTCTGACTGGTGTGTGTGGAGGTGGGAGAGAGTAGGAGGGAGAAATGGAGAGAGAGCACAGCTGTCAGCTGATGCTAGAAGGCTAGATGTGGATGAGCAGTGACTGTGTCCTCATGAGATGCTCTGGTAAAGTTCATGAACAGCATGAAAGGCCACTGAGCTATTGGAGACCACATATGCACACACACACATGCACACACACACACACACACACACACACACTCACACACACACACACATACACATGTTCTCAATTTCAGCATGAGACATAGAATGAGAGGAGACAGGTATCAGAGTGGGGTCTGATGAATGAGAGCGACAGGGAGCTATCAGCCATTATGCAGGAAGCACACACTCACCAGTTCTGAGTCTTACATAAAAACACATACACACACACATACAGGAACACACACCTTAAGCCATCAGTAACAACACCTGGGCAGGTGGAGGAACCAAAAGGCAGGAGTTGTATAAAGAGGGGTGGAGGGTTACAAAATAAAGAATATATCCATCAACATATTGTACATGAGAGAAAATGTTAATAAATAAATTATAAGTTACAAATCTGTTGAAAACTATGATTTGAAGATGAAAAAGTCTGTCTCTACAGTCCTGTCTGCAGACAGTGGAAGCAGACATCTTGCTGTAATGCCAGCTGCAGCTCTCATGGCCTGGGGATCAGACCGGTTCAGCCCATTTGAGTCCATATGTGAACTACTGAAACTCACTTAAGTCCAGTCCCTGGACTATGTTATCTCCCTGTAGCCCAGTCATCTGGACTGTCTCACCCCTATGCCGTCCATTTCTTTTGGCTACGCATTACAGCATCTCTGGACCAAGCTCAGCTGAGGTTAGACCAGGTTCGCCACCTTTAGCCAGAAATGATGCCGGAGCCCTCCTGGGTCCTAGTCTTCCGTCAGCCGGGTGCAGTCCTCTAGGCAGGAACACGAAGGAGCAGCAGATTTTGTCGTAATACTCATATGAATTTATAGTTGTTGTAGCATAGATAGGCTGACTCTGAAAGCGATGCTGTCTTTAAATAAAAAAGTGGATAAACAAAATAGCCACTCCAATGTTGAGCAGAATCACCATGACAACGAGGATAGAGCTGTAGGCCTGCGTGGGAGAGAGAGAGAGAAAGAGAAGGGGAGAGTGTCAATAATAAGGACACACACACCTGCTAATGCATTCAAATCCACACAGTCATATTTATGTCTTTACCTAACAGCCAAGAAAGCTTTCATTACCACAGTTGGTCGTTAATACGCCAGTAGATTCAGTGTCAGGTGAACCTTAAACCTGCAGACCAACCTGCTGTTCAGTGTGGGTGGTAAAGGCTTTGCTTTAACACAGTTTAAAGGTCCAAACTACAATTTTTAACATAAAGGCATATCATTCTCCTCTTTTCCATCAGTGTATTCATATGAACTTATTGAACTGTTGCTGTTAAAATCATTTTTAACATTTATTCAAACTTGCATAACTGCACGCACATCACTTATCCCACTGCTGTCAGGGGAATTGTGCTAACTGTCACTTCAGCTGGATCCGGCTCTTTTAGTGGGTCAGAAAATCCCACAGCCCTGGGGTTTATAGAACCTTTTCAAAAAAATTCAGATGAACTCAAACACATGGGTGCCAGGTTCAATACAATGCTCTGACATTTTGAAGATGCCAGGTTTTCACCTGACAGCAGTAATATTCCCCTGTACTGAATAAATGTTGATACTGGCTTTCAGTGCCGCTGTGTGATGCTAAAACGAACAAATTCAGAGCTTTTTTCTGAGTCAATATCAGCCGCAGTGACTGATGTTCTCTTCAGATGTGTGGAAGAAAAACCCACCTGTTTTTCTCAGTATTGGGTACACTCACAAATCAGCCTACGTTACCAATCACTCACTCTACCTTGGTGGCAATGGTATGTAAGCATCAACTTTAAAATGTGTTTCCATGGCAAAACCAGGGTTACCAATAATTCACAGTTACAAATAGGATTTTATAGAGCCGATATTATCCGCAGACATTGCCTATCACAGATAAATCAGTATCAGTGTCTAATTTTTAAGAGAATATAATGCAGAAAAATATACCTTATTATATTTTATGATTATTTATCATTATAAAATTTCCAGTTAAGTTTACTGTTTCAGTCCACTGATGTAATTTCAAACAGTAAAGTCTTTGTCATAAGTATTACATAACTTAATTTGAGGGATTTGAGAGGTATGTGTGTACAGCGGGTGGATGGGTCTAACAGATATGGGCCCATACTTGGCCCATCCTAAATGACCAGTAGAACATATACTTTCCTAACTTATATTTTTTAATAAATGAAAATAGCATTTAATTACACAATAAAGACGTTTTTTTCTTCCTTTTCTTTAAAAGTCAAAGACAGCTTTCATTCAGCCGCTATCATGTTTAGTGTGGATCGATTCAACAGGCCATTGTGCGTGACCCAGCACTGTAGCCCACACACACAGGCATGTCACGGTAGGGAGTATGTCACACTCATAGGCAGTGGGCGAAGCTGAGAATAGGTAAGGCGCCAACGATCACATTGGTTTCAACGACCAGAACAATGAACATTATAATGTTTAGAACCAAACTATCATCTGATAGTCAGCACCTTGCATGGCAGCCACCACCATCAGTGAATGAATGTATGTATGAATTACAATAAGTTACTTTGGACAATAAAAATACCGAAAGCCCTAAATGTGAAATGCAAACCACATGCCAACATAGCTAATATGACGTGCACAAAAATACCACACTTGGGGGGCTTCACTGAGTGACCTGACCACTCTCTCTTTTTCAAAATCAGTTTTAAATGCATCCAAAATAAATAAAGCAAAAATTCTGTTCTTTTAGTGTTTCTATTTCATTTCAGCATTTTAAATGTTTCCATGCGTGCAATAATGTCACTGCAGCAACTATCGAGGCACATTTAAGCTGCAAGAAGCTATAAAATGTCTGGACAAGAATCTCAGTAAGGCAACGATGTCATCTCAAATAGCTAAATAAAAAAAATCCCCTGGTTTCGAAAAAGTATTAAGCTGACATATCAATGATTGAAGACAAATTGACATATAATATACACTAAAGACTGCATGTCAAGACCACAGGTGAAAGGAACACGTTAGACACTTTGTCGAAAATGGACATTAAAAAGTTGCAAGATAAATAAGGAGAAATCCCTTAAAGAGCTACACTACTAGGCATTCCAATAATCACTTGACAGATTAAGTTATCACTCTTTCTTATTTTCTAGTAAGAATTATGTTGTTGGTTTCTGGATAAATGGCACAAAAAAGGTCTAAATTCTAAAGCTGTTTATTTTTTGCAGTGCGTATGGAGATACCCAGCAGCACTGGTAATAAATGTGCAATAATGACAAAGCAACTTGCATCTTTAGCTAAATGAAACAATGCTGTGTTGATCCCACAGGGAAGCCCACCTTCTCTGACAGAGTGAGGTCAGAGGGCAAGCTCTGCTGCAGAACAGCAGCCTGGAGCTGGTGGGGAGTCAGCGCCTTGCTCGATGACACTTAAGCAGATGCTTGGTGACAACCTGGGTCATGTGGGTGAAGGCCAGTCTTTCTGACCACCTGTCCACTGTGGGTAAATATGTGAAAGTGAATCCAGTATATTCACTGACATTATCATCGATGCAGCAGTTTTTTTTACCCCCTCGAAGAATGCCTTACAATAATCTCCTTGCTTGAAAATGACACATTTTACAATATTCATATAGAGTGTATTTCAGTCTTATTAAAGAATTCACCAAAAGAGGAGGTGCAGAAGACCTATGGTTTTAATTAAGTCTACCTCTGAAATAGTTTTAACAACAGCTGCAGTGGGAGAGGGAAAATGGGACTCTGAGTAACACTACTCTGATATTAAGCAGCATCAGTGCAACATTGTTGTAAATGAATCTGTCCAGAGTGGCTGCTAACAAGGTTTCTGCTGATCAATCCGGTGATAGGCTTATCTCAGATCTGTGTCATAGATGATTACCAGACCAGGACAGTGAAATCCTCTGATAATCAGCGTTTTCTATCTTTATTTAGTGAGAAAGTGTGTGCTTTTTATATATCCACGCACTGCAGCATCATTCCTGACTTAGAGGGAATTATACCTGTTTTCTCTGGTTTTTACTCTGCAGTTTCTAATATTTACGATTGGTTGGCTGATTTGTGAATAATTAAATTACATTTTCAGTCTAATTACTTCCTTTATACGGGTGGAGCATGATCATTCATAATTAGTATTTTCAATTAGTAAACCATACAGATACTCTCAGGTCTAAGCGATCAGCTCTGCCTCTTCAGGAGATCTATCATGCTTTTTCAATTTAGTCTTTTCATTCAGCTTTTTTTTGGCCAATTTTGGCAAAAAGGACCTGGAATTTGGTTTGGTTTAATCTGCCCTCAACGTCAGGAACAAAAGGAGGCGCAATCACATACATTATTATACGTATTACTATTACTTACTTAGGCTTTTTTCTTTTTATATAAGGAAATGTATAGAGGGGCTGCAGTTGAAGTTGATAGATTTTAAGCAGTACCCATGTACTTTATAGATATAATAATTTATCTATAATATGCTACTCTGATATCAGTATTTCCTAGAATTATTTCTTCAGTCCTCAAATATGACTTAATTCATTTGCATATTTGTTGTCAAAAACACCAAATTGTATTTTTATTACGTTGCTCTCTTCACAACTATTTACTTTTCAAGAGCACATGAGAATCCCATTTAGCATTCTTTTCCATTTGCTTGAATCTAATATGAACCACTTTTTTGTCATTAGCAGCGAAATGCAACTCAGTCTTTACACCAGCTCCCTTGACCCCACCAAAGCCCTTATTCTATAAAAGAATGCTTATTATCCTGAAGATGAAGTGCTGGCAAAGAGTAAATATTTTTTCTTGCTTACTGGCATCTTCCCTCGCCACTGAGAACCGCCACTGTGAATATCTCTTGAAGAGAAGTAACTTAGATTCTTCAGGCTAAATTTTGGCCAATTGCAAACATTTATCTAGTTAAATCATTGGAAAAACAATTTGAGCAACTACTACTGTGTGCAATGTGAAAACAACCACTCGCAGCAACAAACAGTCTATGACTCTTCAACTCTACAGAGCTTTCTTTTTTTTTTTTTTAGCTAAGCTTTTCTTTTCTTTTATGGCCCACATATTGACAGTATTGTTTGACCGCTCTCATCAAGCAGAAGCAGACGGCTGCTTTCAGCAAACAAGCTGTGATAAACCAACTGTACTTTACCTGCCCAGCACTAAATGGCAAAGAAAGTTAGCAGCTAGGAGGCAAAGAATGAACATATGTAGCAGCCGAAGGAACCAAATATTGAAAACTTAAAGCCGTTTCACACCAAGTGCGAATTACCGTCCGGATTAATCGCACGGAAATGTATAAAAAATGATTTCATGGGTTATAATGGGAGCTTGCACACCAGGGCGGAACTTTCGTGCGGCAAAAAAAAAAATCTCCGGAGCCACTTTGTCGTCTGCGGAATTCCGTCTGCGAAACTACACGCTTGACCAATGAAATCGTTTGCTTTGTAGACGGGAAGTGACATCATACAAAGCAAATGATTTATCTGATAAAAATGAGCTATTTTCGTATCGCACTGGTGTGAAACGGCTTTTAATGTGACCAGAAATTAGATGAAAAAAATGCTTATGCTGCTTTGTGACTGTTGAATGTGTAAAGTAAGCTAAAAACCTTTCTGCTAACACATCAACTATAGCTGAACAGGATCTCAGTGTCTCAACGTATTGAGTGAGAAGAAAAAATGTTTGTCCCTTCTTACATCCTCGACACACGCAAGACAACAAAAATGCTACTTGTGACACGCTTAAACATGTTGTACTTACTCTTATAAAAATGCGGACATATGGGAGGCTCTATGGCACAGTTCTAAATTAGTTCAAGCGCACAACATTTAATAGTTGTTAGGAGTCTGTCTATCAAAACAATACCGAGTCATTTCTGGCAAATGTGCGGTGGTGTGGGGGGCGGAGTGACTGCAGCTGCTCAGAGCAAGCCAGCTCTCCAGGAGAGAGTTGGGTGCAGAGCCAGACCAACTGGAGGAATAAACCCCAGAGTCACATTGGATTGCGCTCTGAGCCGTTTCCCAACAGGAGGAGAGCTCAGAGATTACCTTTGGTGTTTGAAATTGGATTTATCTTCACTCCTGTTCACCAACCAGACTGCAGCAGCGATCTGCAGAGGTGACATTCGTTGTCAGGTGCTCATGTACTGTAATGCTGAATGCCTACTGGATCTGAAGGAGAAATGTACCTTACTTTGTGAATGTAATACTACAGAGAAGAGAGAGGAAAAAGAAGAGAGAGAGCAGGAGTCGTGAGTGTTGTGACCCTCATTGCTTGTTGTTGCTTGCTAGCTTATTGCTAATGTACAGTAAAGTAATCTGGCTGTTTTGGGACAGCAAACACTCGCCAGTGTAACGAGAATATACACAAATGATCCTGCATTTAAACTTTGTGACAACCACCATCGCTGATGAAAATCTATGTGGCGTGACAATGACGGACGAGCTAATGTTTAAAATGTTTATACACTTTACGTTCTGTCACATTGCAAACTTCTCTCCCTACCTTATCCCAGAGTAAACTTTGGGATTTTCTTGGTTTGAACATTGTTGGAAACATTTGAGATAATGTAAGCACACAACTCAAGTCCTTTTTAGGCATTTAAACGCAGATTTCTTACATATCTGTCTGGCAGAGACTATGCAATGACTTTGTTCTTTTTCTTGCCCCAAGGCTCCATTATAGGACCAGCTGTTCTGACTTTAAAAGAATTGTTTTATGTTACCATTTAGACCGAACCACATATAGCTATTGGATGTTTCTGCAGGGTTAGGCAACTTAAACATTTGGCTATGGTTAGAGAAAGATTGTGATCACGACTAAGGTGAACATTAAGTGCAAGTATGGGACGAGATCCTGGCTCTCCTGCATGAAGGTGACATGGAACACCACCGTCTACCATACCACCCCCACCTCCACGCCCTAACAATCTGCCTGACTACATAAAGGGCACACCACTTCCTGTATTGGCACTGAACACTTGCATTGGATGAAAAATCATCTGTGTGTGTGTGTGTGTGGAATCAACCAATATGGCCATAATCCCTCGGGCTACTGGGCTATGAATTCCATATGACTCTGTGATGTAAATCCTAACATATTCATCATGTCTGCTCTTTTATGTCACAAACCTTCCCACAATGGATCTATTAATTAGAGTACAGGCTCCGAGACAGAATTTGTGCACTGACTTAAAATCAAGCCCCAAGCTAGTAACCTCGGTCTGCTTTCTGATCCTCATCTGAATTTTGAAGCTCTCATACAAAACATCACCAGCAACGCCTTTCATCATCTCAGGAAACACTGAACAGGCACTGCCATATCGCTTCCAAAGCAGACACCAAAGGACCTATGCATGCTTTTATCACCAGCCGGTTTAACTACAGTACTGTAATTCTTTCTTTTGTGGTCCACCCAAGAAAGCTTAAAACAAGCTGCAGACCAGCCAAAATGCGGCAGCATGTGTGCTGACCATTTGGTAGCATATGAATCTTTGTATATTGTAAGATTCTGCTCTTGGTTTTCTAGTAGCAAGTCAAAGATGCTTTTAAGATGTGTTCCTAATTATTGCTCATTTATCTTGCATTGGCCTTTCAGTTTCACTTATCTGTCTCTTCACTACTCTTCAGATCTCTTTGTCATCATGTTAGTTTTTTGTTATTGTGGACCGTGAAGGGCTCGGTCGTCTGGGGATACATCGTACTGCAGTGTTGTTCCTGTAAATATGAGCCTTTGGGATGCACAGAGGTTCATTTCTGTGTTCCATGATGAAGACTAGTTGATGTCTTTGAGTGGACACAAGGGGTGCAGAGCTATTTTGGTACAGAGGTTTCATGCAGTAATGGATACAGTTAAAGAGTAGGCATCTTTTTTTTGTTTCTGTATGATGCACTTTTGTGTTGCCATCTTGCACGAAAAGGACCATGTCCAAAAAAAGTTTGATTGAGTGATTGATAGAGAGATATTCTGTGTGTGTCTGTGTTCCCTCGGTGTTTGCAGCGTTCCCTGTGTGTATTTATGAGTGTGATAGTATCTGTGTCTGCTGTGAACCTGCCTTACACAAATCTCACTTGCTTCTCTGCGGCTGCAAACACACACACACACACACACACACACACACACACACACACACACACACACACACACACACACACACACACACACACACGCACACACACGCACACACACACATACACCCCACCTCCAACCACCCCCCGCCCCCTTGTCACTGACATACACCCACCGATTGGCCACCGTTGAAGCAAGGCATAAGCTGTTCCCTAGCAACAGAGCACTGGTTAACCAATAGGGGGCCGTCTGTGAGGAAGGGGCTAGTTTGCCAGTCTGCTGTTACTAAGGTGGAGAGAGGACCGCTGGGGTTCTCTCTCCGCCTGTATATCTGTGTGTGTGTGTGTGTGTGTGTGTGTGTGTACAAAACTACAAATGAACCGGCTTCATTTACTGTGGCAGAGTCAACGCTGTTGCAGACAATATCCTAATAAAGTGAGCAAGTTGTATGTGCCGTGTGGAACTGTACTTAACAGTTTACACACAAGTAGAGCATGTGTGTGTGTACGAGAGAAAGAGAGAGAGAGAGAGAGAGAGCTTGTATTCATAATGTGCTCACTGCATGTCAGTAGAGTACCGTGTGTGGCTTTCACTCGCTGCCGACTTTCCCCTTGGTTTCATTAGCTAATGCTACGACCGCATTATGATCCAGGATTAGCATGGGGCCGTCCACCAGCCTGAGTCAAGACGTAGCCAAAAAATTATATTATAGCGGCGTAATCCTCCCTGCTTGCTCATAGTACAAAAAAATCTTTCTTTATTTCATAAGGTTAAACCTTGTGCCTCTCCCTCAGGATTATCTTAATATGTGGGATAACATTGTGTTATGTCACTGGGGATGGAATGTATCCTCATGACAGTGGGCAACAAATCCTTTTAGAGAAATCAATGTGTGGCAGCAACATGACAGATATGACAAATGCACCATACAGCTGCTTTACTGGGTGATATTAAGGCTGAACCTAGCCAAGCAGAGGTTCCAACTACTGGAATTTAAGCCGCTACAGTCAATTTTATTATATTAAGAATGGATAAAGTCACTGCATTCAAAGTAAAATTGGTTGCTCACATGAAAAATATCAATTGACGGCATCTCATCTCTTCTTAGTTCCATGTAGCTTTATATCATCTTTTAAGTAAATGATTTTGTTTTATACCCTGCATCTCAACATCTTGCCTTAGTCTCAGTTTTATCAACAGTGTTGTTTCCAGGAGCAGCTGTTTTGAACTACAGTAAGGAGTTCTTATAAAACCACATTCAGCTACTTACTGTACCAAGAAAAAAATTGAGCAACAAGCTGATTGTTTAAGGGGAGCATTTGGCTCCTAAAGAGTCAGATACAGTATATATAGAGTGCAGCAGGGGTGAGAAATTTTTATAGGCTATCCTTGAAGTTAGCATCGCCCTGGTTGTCTCATCAAAAAGCTATAGGTTTTTAAAAGGTTTGGATTATTGCAGAAAATAAGCTCTGTGGCAAACATGAGTTTATGATACTTGCATGTTTTGTTCAGCAAGATAATCTTCACAAATATATCATTTTTATGATATTTGAGGTGTAAATGCAATCGCCAGAAGTAAAAAGCTAATGTTAGCTATGTCAATGAACTACATCGTCTTGGCATGACTTCAATGTCACCACCACTAAGCTTCGTACTACACAATACTATAAACATTTTAATATCTAGATCTACAGGCAACTTAAAAAGTAAACTTAATCTACAAGTTGAAAAGTGGGAGTAACCCCGAGATTCCACCAGATACGTGTCTGCTGCGTTACAGCTCTGATCCGGTTACGATGGCCGGCAACCCCCATCTGCCGTCCGGCAACCCCCACCGGTTGCGTTTTGAGTCTGCCACGGCGCAGTACTGTCGACAGCTGGCGTTGCGAGACCAAGGAGTTCCCACAATAATCACATAATCACTTATGACCGCAGTTACACGTATGTGTTATATAAACAAAAACACAAAGTTTTCCCAACCGAAGGTTCAGTAGAAGAGCTTGTATTTGTCTCTTTTTTGAGATTTGTGTGCTGGCATCAACACAGAGTGTTTTATTTTGAAAAGTAACCGGATGTCATATTGTTGTTTCTGTGCATGAATTCCTGTCCGCTCTGTGCTAAATTCAGCTGAATTGCTGCGTCGTGCTCCGGCATCCGCCAGAAATAGAAGTCCTTCGTATCTGTTCCGGGGAGCTTCGGACTGCCAGAGCTGGGACGGAGCAGATACGCAGCTCACCGGGCCTGGTGGAAGTTAACACATAGACTAGAGTGAAACTTATCAGCTCCGCTGGTGTAGCGAAGACATAATGCAGCGGACACATATCTGGTGGAATCTTGGGGTTAGACTAGTTTGCTCCTAAAGTCCGTAAAGTGGGGTGTTTATCCTTACAGAAGTTCTGGCTCTGCATTTGATGCTCTCCTGGAAAGTCTGCCAGCTCTGAGCAGCTGCAGTGGCTCTGCCCCCCACCACCAGACACTTCCCAGAAAAGACTTGGTTTTGGTTTTGACAGGCTCATGACAAATGTCGTTGACAACTTCTATAGTCGTATTTAGCCACTTGTTAGCAAATACTTTTTTAAAGACATGTAAGGCTTTATAATTCAAGAGTGGGGTATTTACTGATGTATTTTATGTTGTAAAACAAAAAAAGGTGAACAAGGCACCTTTTTTCCAGCATTTAACCAAAAACCTATTACAAAATAATTGACCTTAGACAAGGAAACTGCAGATGCAAAAATGCTAACTTGTATTTTTCCCGTTTTAGTACTTATTCCTGTGACATAATTCAAAATCAGACCTGAAAGGAGACTGAATATTGGACTGACATGAGGTGGCCAGGATCATGATGACAAATGAATGCTAATATTGCAATATTTCTGCTCACGGTGTAAACTGCAACAAACTGCTATAATGTTTGCAGTATCACCTTTATACAGTAATACTGCCGATGTTGTGACTGGCTAAATCAACTAAAGCAGTTTTATAGAAATCTAAGAAAATGTATCCATAGATGGTTTTCCCAGTTGGGAATAACATGACCAGCCTGCACAAGGCCCTGATCTCAACTCCATCCAATAGATTTGGGGTGTGAACAAGCACTTATCGCCTAACATCAGTGTTGGACCTCACTAATGCTCCTGTGGCTGAAGGGGAGCAATTCTGTGCAGAGACGTATCAAATTTGCGTTGAAAGCCTGACTTGAAGAGTGGAGACTGTTATAACACAGAAATGTTCAACAATCACAAATTAGTTTTAGGGTTATGTGTCCATATACTTCTGGCCATATAGAGTAACATGGTGACTAAAAATGGCATATCACTGACAAAATTCAAGGCTGTTTTGGAAATGTTCAGTTTTTTAACCTTGCCTTTGTTTTAGCTATCCTTTAACATCAGTCATTATTATATTTTACCCATCAGGCTTATTTGTGGAGATACAGCAAGCGGTAACTCAGCTAAAATCTTACAATGATTTATGAGGCTTCACACAAACAACCAGACAGGATTTAAATAAGTCCCTGGTTGTATTTTACTTAACTGGAAAAGTGAGCTTAACACTAATGTGTTTTTTTGTCCTAATGATGTCTAGCAGAGCCACCATGTCCCCAAATATCAACAATAAACAGATGTGTAAAGTTATTATCATAACCAACAGGAATGATGGTCAAATCGACAAAAAACACATTAACAGTATTGGTGTAGACAATGGGTGATTACCTTATTATGTGTACCGCTGAACCACAACAAATGAACACAGAACAAATTCTAACTGTGTCTATTTTGCACCTGGCTGCCACTGTGTGTATTAAAAATGCTTTCAGCACATATTTGTCAGTGTGACGCTTGACAGTATACATGAGGGAGTTCATCAGGTAGCTGAAATTGTGTTAACAAGCACAATTAATCTGGTTTTCATAAACATGTTTTATTAGACCTTGACATCAAAATAAAATGTCTTATTTCTATGGAAGGGGGGAAAAAGGCTGCTTATAAGCAAGTCAGTATCTTATTGCAAAGTCTGATGGTTAACGAATAGTTAAAGTTGCAATAATTTTTATTTTGGACATTTGTAAACTGTGGAAGCCTTAAACAGCACTGACATATTATCACCTTTTAAAGGTCCGGTGTGTAGGATTTGGGGGGGGTGCCATGTAACATCGCCACATTCCTGCAGTTGACCGGAATGGACAAATCAAACACTGGCTCCAGAGAGTGACTTTGACATTTTTTACTGAGAAAGTGGCAGTACATTTCAATTGGTTATAATCTGCAACCTTACTGATAGATGCCACTAAATCCTACACACTGGACCTTTAAGTTGTTAGGGCCAACTTTTTTAGTTGTTAACTTTGTCTTTCTGTCATTGTTTGGTTTTGAGCAGGTACTGCACAGTAGATTTGTGATAATCAAACAATAATGTTCTGGAGGCGGACGGTCCAGAGAAAGAGGTGAAAAAACAAAATGCTCAGTAAAGCTGAGAGGAACTGGAGTGCTCCACATACAGTGGTTATGTAATCCATTGTAAATACACACATATTGAATGTTAAGTGAATGTCACTTTAATGTTAACATTTAAGCATTATAATTTTCTGAATGATTCAATCTGAATTTGGTTTGAATTATTATCTTTGAAATTCCTAGTGGGTCATTTCAATTTGTGCTCAATTTGAAGAATGTTGTCTTTATGCAAGAGCAATAAGTGAGAATTTTAGTTGAAAACATTCAAAAAATAACTCAAATAACAGAACGTTTAGAAATAACAGCTTTGACGTTATGACATCTATGTATTGTGTTATTGAGATATCCACTAAAGTTAGCAAGCTAACCAGCTAGCCCCAGTCAATCCTGGCCACAACCCCCGCGAAAAAGCACGCTGCACAATGTGTCACTGAGCAGTCATGAGCAGCTTTCCGCCTCGAGGCTGTATCCAGTGGCAATAGGTCCATGGCCTCAGCCCAACATACCATACAAACACCACAAACAACACTGGACCACTAGATGCATGGCTAACCAAGCTAACTAGCTAACAGCAACTACATTTAGCAGTAACTTAGTTGATATGCTGCCCACTGTCTGTTTTGAGTTCAGGTGGCCAATGCTTACATACTGCACCATTAACGTTAACACAATCTGATTGTAAATGACTAATATTCAAAAACCATTCAGATTAAATTGATGTAAAATTGATTTTAAAAAATGATTGAAATTAAAATCAAGTTGAAACAATTCACTCAAATTGGACTGGTTGGATTCTGAACTTAAAACTGTTTTACGCCAGGAGATAGTGAGAGTGTTGAATTTTGAGTCCACAGGGTCGTAGTTGTCACAGTTTTATACAGCTGCTTCAACGGTGAGGTGGGTTATTTTTATTGCTGTATAAAGAAAAAAAAAGATTTAATATTGCAACAAAAGGCAACTTTGGACTGATGGAATTTTTGGAAGTTTGAAATATAAGAAACTTAATGCTATGGGAGAATTGTTTCTTCACAATGGCTGCTGATGTGGCAAAGACAATGAAGATATAAAACGAGGTGAGTACTAAAAAAAGTGCTTGCTTACTGTTTTTAAGAGTTAGTCTTTTTCTCCTAAATTTAAACTCACACAGCTGCTGCGGCAGAAGAATTTTCAGCCAGTGACAACAGAAACTATCTCCCAGTGATTTGTGTGGTGCCATGTTGAGGATATCTCAGCCATCAGCTGTTTGGTGAGACAAAAATCTTGCCTGTGTAGCTTTAATCTGTCAGAGTTGGTTATGTGTATTTTTGTGTGATAGAGTTGTGTTGGTGTGCTCAGTGTGAGTCTTACAGAGTTGCCTTTGCTCTGCGTGAGGCTGCGGTCCTGCTCCGGTGTGATGGGGGAGGACTTCAGAGGGGGGGAGAGGGTGAGGTCCCGACGTAGAGGCCGTGAATCCATCTTGTCCCCCGCTTTGTCCAGTTTGTGTGAATCTTTACCCGCCTCCCGCCCCTCTTTCCCATCTCTCCCTTCCCTCCCCTCCCTCCCATCGCGGTTCTTATGCCTCTGTCGTTGCACGGTGTGCGAGCGCCCCTCTCCGTGAGCGTGACTGTGCCCGTGCCTCTCCTCCCCGTGCCCATGGGGCTTGTGGGTAGTGGAGTCTCTGGGCTGTAAAGGCTTCATCTCCATCTCGTAATTGCTAATTTTCTCCTCGTCCTGCTCCAGCAGCCGACCTCCCCTGCCATGCACGCCCCTGTGTCCAGATGTCCAAGAGGCAGAGGAGGATGACTCCGTCCACCTGTCCCCTCTGGCCTGTCTGTGATTGGATGATCCGTGCTCCCGGGACTTGTGATTGGACGAGCTGTGTTTGTGTCCATTGGTCCGGCTCGCTCCTCGACCGCTGACCCCACCTCCTCCTTTTGACAGAACACCTCTCCTCTTGTCCTCGCTCCAGCTGTTGGCCCGTGGGTACTCCCCCTTCCCTCCTCCTCCTCCTTCACCTCCCCCACTTCCTCCTTCCATCAGCACCTGGATCTCCGTCTGCCCTCCTACCCCGCCTTTCTCCCCCCTTTCTCCCCCGTCCTTCGTCCTGTCCGTGTGGTCCACGGCGCTCTGCCGATGGAAGCGGGCACTCCTACTGCGTTGGGTGGGCCGAGCAGGGGGAGGAGGAGTGTGGGGGGGTGAGGAAGAAGGGGGACTGAGGTCTGGGGTTGCAGCATCGTTAGATGGGTCGTCGGAGGCCCCGCTCTTTACATAGAGGTCGGGGCTGTCGGCGGTGCCAGCGCTACTTGACAGCCCTTCGCCCTCCACCTCACTGGAGACCTGGCGTTTGGGGCGCTGCACCTCCATGCCTGCAAAAGTCAGAAGACATCGGAAAGATGTTTTGACTTTCAACGTTCATCTCTTCTCGCTACTTTAAACTTGCATCAGGTAATACAACAAAGACATGCATAATATCACAAAACATGCTAGGGACTTTGCAACAATTGATTAGGGTGGGGTTCTATTATTGAAATAATAATAATAATAGCTATCAGAAAAAAGTTATCAGGCGCAGAATGAAACGAGCACAAGCACCATCTCTGTGGTTGCAGTATTTCCTCTGGACGATCTGATATCGCATTGTTGCCGTTGCTCCTGGAACATCACAAGTGAAGTTACTCCATGACCACTAATAAACTGACAAATCACGCGTTTAAAATGTCATAGCTTGTGTCTTTAATATTATGAAAGGGTCTATACAAAGCATATTTTCTTAAATCTACAACCTACTTCTACAAACCAAGTTTGTTTGTTGCCAAAATGGAATTAAACTGCATCAGAGAACTGGAGAAAAACAGAAACAAAGTGGAGAATAACAAAAATAATAACAGCACAACAACGCGTTCCATGTAGGACAGAAGTGCCAGTCTCCTCGGTGAGAAGCCTATATTTAACCCATTCAGCTATAACAGCTAGCTCTGGATGTGAAAACTGTCTGATCCAGATTACTGGATAACATGATGCCTGAGTTGCATGGCTCGTCCTTCCTCCCAAATCTTCACTTCTAATATTTTTGAGTGATGCTGAGATCAAAAAGTGTTACGTGCCACTTGAGACTGTTATGCCACTGAAAGACTTGAATGGGTATTGTTGCCTAATCGATAGCAGAAACCAAACAAACAATACTAACACGTTTTCTGTATGAGGAGAACACAATAATGCAGTACTTCATATAAAATCTACGTTGCGGAACATTAACCAGTGTGGCATGTTATGTATCATGTTCACTTTACTTTGAATGACCAGAATAAGGCACTAATAGCTCAGCGGGTAGAGCAGGTCTAGTGATTGGAAGGTCGCTGGTTCAAATCCCAGCTCCGGGCTGAGCTGAGCTGCACGTCGAGGTGTCCTTGAGCAAGATACTGAACCCCAAATTGCTCCTGATGTGCGGTTGGCACCTTGCATAGCGGCCTCTGCCATCAGCGAGGGCCCTGCGATGAGCTGGAGACTTGTCCAGGGTGTACCCTCCCTCGCTTAGAGACAGCTGGGATTGTTGCACATAGTTTGTGCTATCGAATAGTCAGACTGGCTTCAGTGGCTGGGATAACATTAGCCATGTTAGCTAAGGCTAGCTCTTTTATTAGCTTTGAGTAGTTTATAGGCAGAAATTTAGACATATTACTTTACTATCATATCGCATGAATCCCTAGTGTAATTACTTTCTATATGCCTACATGCCAACAACATAACATACAACAGAAATGAATACATTCCTTCATTTACGGCAATGTGTTAAGTTAGCAATGTCAATAAAGACTAGAAAAATGTATACATTTACAGCAATACTTGCTATAAAACCAGCCCAGTGGCATTATATTCATCAGGGGGCATTTCCAGGATATTTTCAAAATTAGGTCTTGTGTTCAATTCCCTTCAATTTAAGCCCTATCCTCCCAGATTTTTTGGATTAGGGTCAGGGTTAGGGGTGTAATTAGCTACCATACTGGGAGAAAGGGGGATAAAATCTGACACAAATTTATGAAAAAGGAAATGTGGGAACATAGGGCCTAATTTTGAAATTTTTTGTAGAAATGTGGGAGCATAGAGCTGTGGGAACATAGGCACGCTCCCAGAGGAATACCAGCAGAGTAACAGCGTCATATCACTCCAAGGATCAGTATACCAGTCTAGGGATCGGTATATAAAGCTCTTAGCAACAATTGACAAACTTTCATCCATTTTTCGATCGTAGCGCTGTTTTTTTTTACAGTCCCTTAGTTCTTATCTGTGTACAAATGCGAGGCAAACAGTAATGTACTTGATGATGTCCAGGATGTACGTCTCAACACAAACACGTTGCAAAATGTCGGCTAATACTTGGTGACACAGATGTCCTCACAGTAACAGTGTTTACTCTTTTCTTTCAGCTGTGAGAGCAACAGACAGCCACTGAGAGCAGAATGGATGGCTAAAGAACAATCACTGTCATCTCAGGTATCTGTGTGTGGGAGTGTACTGTACGTGTCATTAAGCCAGTGTGTGTGCATGTGTGTGTGTGTGTGTGTGTGTGTGTGTGTGTGTGTGTGTGTGTGTGTGTGTGTGTGTGTGTGTGTTTCTCACAGTGCTTAGTAATGCATGTTCTTGTGGGTTGGCTACCTGCAGTGCTGTACAGGTGTGAGTGACAGAGGCAGAAACACGAAGCTGGAGGGGGGCTCACACTGACCTTTATCACCAACCCACACATACATGTACACACACACACACATACACACACACACACACGTGTCGTTGTGTATATGTCTGCTTGGCTGGGTTGCAGATTTTGGACATCTGCTGCAGTGTGTACATGTTTGTACGTTTGCTCACCATTTCCTGGGTGCTGGAAGGAAGGGGAGAACTGCTTGGCTGTGACCCTGGCCATACGACTCTCCTCCTGCGCTTTCTGAGCTGCTCCCACCGCTGCCTCTGCTTTACCCTGTGCATGAGCCGTCCTGATGCACAAAAGACAGGGAACAGAATGTATGTATGTATGCAAAAAAAAAAAAAACAAAGGCATCATAGCGGCGTCAAAAACCAATTCCTGTAAGAAAAAAGTATAGCAGGCTGGAAGGAGATAAGGAATGCAAAGGACAGAAGAGAATAGAAAAAAGTTTCCAAAAAATACTGGAGGAAAAAAACAATAACTGACCTTTTGCAACAATGAAAGTGCAAACAGTACACCCCAGTATTTAAGTTTTTCACTGATATAGAGGTATTTATTGTTGAGCGCTGGTTCATTTAATACACACCCTCAGAACACAACCAGTTCCCCTCTATTAACTTTGTTTTGGCTTGTAACTTGCAATGTGGGCTCAATCCTTTGATTGGAAAAACAGTTCAGGAAACTGTATGCAAATTAAGAAATCTATTTGTTATATAATAATAATTCTAAAGGGTTCTCATTGACCTTGCTGAAACCCATGTAAAAACAGGCTGGTAACCTTTGATATCCAACCCACAACCAATGAAAATGCAGGTGCACTAAGCGCTAAATGTTGACCCCTCTGTCCACAAAAATACTTATGACACAGAGCAGCAAATAAATGACCAGCTTTTGTTGCATTTGTGTGATGGAACAGAATGATGAGGACAGTTACTGTGAATTGAGAATTTGGTTGTATAACTAGAAAACGTAGTGTAGTTGATCAGAGTGTGTAACCTGATTATCAGACTGAATTGCCATTTTGTTTCACATTCTGCACACTTGCATTAATATATGGAGAGGTGTCAGAGCGAGGGGGGAACACTGTAACTAGGCGTCGCAAGCATTTAAGGGGTTCGGTGCTTTCCTCTCTACAGTGCCCAGGAGGTGAGCTTGCACCTCTCTGGCTACCAGTCCACGCTCCATACTAACTGGTCCAAGCGGATCTTGAACCGGCAACCCTATGGTCGCCAAGCCAAGTCCGTACAGACTGACCATTTCACCAATCAGCCACTAACGAATAAGAAGTGTGGATGTAACATCCATGTTCATATTCAACTTTTGCATTGAATGAAGCTCTCAGCACAGCCATGAATTATTAGTTAAATATTGGCGTGTCAGAGATACATTGGTATCGGTCTATACAGTATGTTGTCCGATATGTGCTGATATTAAAAACATTCTATTTACAGAACACAAAGCAGAAAAAAGATGTTTGTGAACATTTTTAATTATATAATTCCCAGTGAGGTTTATAGTTACAGTCCAGTGATGTGATGTTCTGGACAATAAAGTTTCTTTGTCTGTTTTAAAATATCCCGCCTCCATTAAACTGGCAACGGAGAACTTTTTTGCTCTAACTTCCCATTCTGAAGTAAATACTGATTGCACAGTGTAATATCATCTGCATACAGATTGGTTCCCTGTCTCACTTTCACTTTCATGTTATTCTGTCTGCAACTGTGAACGAGGTATCCCGCAAAAATTAAGGCAGCATTTTGGCACAAAGGAAACGCTTCTGCCGTTGTGAACCAAAACAGTCTCCAACCCAAGGTAGCATTGGAAGAACAGGAAGAACTGTGGAAACTCCCCGGACCCCCACTGATGGAGGAGGCAAAGAAGGTGAAGAGGGAGAGTAAAAGGTTAAACAAGAGTGAAGGGAAGGGCTTTCACTCGATGGAGTACGCCAGTGTTGTGTTAAAGTCTGTTCCCCCGCTTCAAATCGTTCAAAACTTGCATTATTTCTTCTAAATCAGCATGTAACAAAACCTGGCCGGCTATTAAATAGAATATGCCTATTAATAGAATATTAATGGTCAACCCTCTCTCAATGTGTTTTCACTAGCGGCACCAACAGTAAAACGGAAACCATAGTAGGGGGAACTTTTATCTTTTAAGTACACGTCTTTGTTAAAACTGTGTGATAAACACATTTCAGTGATCGTTGAAAAAAAAAAGGGGGTTTATGTATATATTCTGTGTAGATAAGAATATTGGCTGATATATCACTTTCAGAATTGTTAATTCCCTAATACTGGGATCAGCATCATCTCTAAAATTCCACTATCAGTTGTACACTTGTGTGACTACATGGACAATTTCTAGAAACGTTCAGCCACCACATTTTAGAATAACATAGAGAAAACGCCACATGCTACACAACTGTTATAAGCCTGTCTATAACATTTGAGAAAATGTTACAGGCCAATTTACAGGCATTTTCCTTTGTCTATGGAAACTTGTGAAGCATTCTCAGGTATCATTATTAAAAACACATGCAGCGTACAGCTCCTCCTTTATATCTGAGTTATCTTTATCTATTGTGTCTGGTTATGGCTGACAAATCTTATTATAAAAGACACCTGAGCCAGAAAGCGAGAAACACACACACACACACACACACACACACACACACACACACACACACACACACACACAAGATCATGAACAGCATGTAGGCATCAGCATATTACATGATACCTCACACAGTAGCTTTGGGAGGACCATAATTACAGAGCTACACCACGATGAGGTCTTCTGTATTCATCTGTTTACAGGCGCTGTAATCTTTTGCTTGAAAATGTCTTTATTATCATAAAATAATTCATCCCGCTGCGTCTGCTCGTCTGGCTTTTTCACATCTCCTTCATCTCCCTAACTGCTCCTTTACAGCCTCCTTTTCATATGTCCTTCGCTCTCTCTTTTATTCCTGCCCATGTCCCTTTATGCCTATTCCTAATTGCTCCCACCGTCTCTATCACAATCCCCTTTTCATCTGCCGCTTGTAGCACCATCTCTTTCTATCTCTCTGCATCTATCAAACAGATCTATTCTCTCAATCATAAGCCTCCTCTCACCTACGTCTCTCCTTTTCCAATCGCCTGTCTTTCTCTGTCTTTGAAAGGGCTCTCGACTCCTGTAAAATAACCTCTCCATCCCTCCCTCCATGCCTCCCGTTTCTCTCTCTGGGCAGTAACAGTCTTGATGCAGTGTTGCATGTCGATGGCTATTGATTTTTTTTTTTTGCTCTTCGCCTCTCTGTTTCTCTTTGCCCCTCTCTGCACTCTCTGCCAGCACCGCTATGCCAGGCCCACAGTATACTCAACACTGCCATGTGTGTGAGTGTGTGCTTGCTGGCTGTGGGGGAGGTGAGGTGTAAGGAGAGAGGAAGACTGTCCTACTGTTTCACATGACATAATCACATGTAGGATTTTTTTATGTGCTTTTTTCCATATTCACAAGGTTTAAATGTCATGAGGAAAACCGCTTCTCATGCAAACACACTCACGCCAGTCTGGCACAACCTGCTGTCACCTTGGTGCTCAGGCCACAACACAAAAGAATCTCTCCCTCTTTCTCTCATCCTACCATCCACAACTTCCTGACCCACTCCTGTCTTCCCCAGGAACAACCTGTATCTGGATGAATCAACTGCCCGCAGAGAAAAAAAAGCTGCCCGTTCAATGGCTTGTTTGATTATACAACACAACATCCTGTCCAGAAGGGGAAAAAAAAGAACGCAGGGCAAGAAGAGAGAAAAGAAAGAGAGGTGATGAGGAGAGGGAGGGAGGAGAGTGTGTGACAAAGAAGAGGTAGAGATGGTGTGACAGGGAGAGAGTGAAAAGGAAGAAAGAAAGAAAGAAAGAAAGAAAGAAAGAAAGAAAGAAAGAAAGAAAGAAAGAAAGAAAGAAAGAAAGAAGATGGTGTTGAAAAGGTTTTAGGTTCTCATCATCAATGAATCATTACCAGATTAATTGTGAGACAGCGTAATTAAAGCGGCGCCTGAAAGATTGACATCCTCTACATTAAAGCAGGAGAATGGGAGGGGGTTCAACCAGCAATTTCTTCTTTCTGACAGGGAGGAACAGGGTTTATCAGAAATATGGCTTGACTGTGAGCCACTTCCACGAAAAAAAAAACCTCTGAAAGCAGACAGGGCAGCCCATTGTCTCGACGCTGGTTGTATATGGGGTAATAACTCAACGTTATCCTGTTTTTACTTGAGAGGATTGTTGATTTAAGAAAAAAATGGAGGCACACACCCTTGTCTACAGCAGTGGGACTGAGTTGGTTGGTGAATAGTTATAAGTTCCATGGAAATACCATCAGTGAGAACCACTCTTGGTTATCATATATCACTACCCTGGTTCAAATGGCCCAAGAAAGGCTTTACTTCCCAAGGAATCTTAGGAAGGCTAAGTTCCAGAGTCAGATTCTGGTCAACTTTGACTGCGGAGCAATGGAAAGCATCTTGACTGGAAAACTGGTATGGTTTGTGCACAGCCCAGGACAGGAAAGTTCTACAGTGGGTGATTAAAACCACTCAGAACATCAGTGGTACCATCTACAGAGCATTAATGACATCATTCAAGTGAGATGTCTGCACAGAACCCAAAGGGTACGACATAAAGACAGAACCCAAACAGCCAATTTCAATAGTAATTGAAAGCTAAATGTTTAGTTTTACATTTAAGAAAGTCGCTGAATGGAAAGCAGAAAAGTAGAACAGCTTATTTCACTGAACATTTTAATCGTTTATTTTAATAATTCAATTCAATTTGTTATTTTAATGTGATTTTTCATGCATTTGCCATTTGAACATTTTTAAACATAAAGTTCAACTAGTGCAAAAACAATAGATTGATTAATTGATTAGTCATATCAACAGAAAAAACTCTTTAAATCAGCTTAGCTTTTTGCCCTGTATCAAGGAACAAGACTAAGAGTCATCATCTATGCGACCAGCTCTACGAGGCCATACACTGGCAGAGTGGTGCATTAAGCTGAATGCTAACGTCAGCATTTTAACATGCACACAACTGCACAACATGCTTACATGCTTTTGTTTAGCATCGATATTGTTTACCATGTTCAATATCTTAGTTTAGCCTGCTAAGATTGCCTAAGTAGCTAAACACACAGTACAACTGTAGTTAATGTCAATAGCTCTTTGTTCATAAACCAAAGTAACAGGCAAATTAAAAATTTCACCTCACAATACATGCTGGTTAAGGTTTTGTTTTCCTCTCTTTTGATTAGTAAATGGCAAAATGTGTTCCTGTAGACAATATTGTAAAATAAACTACCACAGAAGCGTGTTAAAATGGTTTCTGTGTACAGGTAGCATCACAACCGTGCAAGATGCAGTCAGGAAACTATGCAGGTGTGTAGTTGAGATCAAAGATGGGTGTGGTCTCATGTATATAATATAATATAGTAATTACTACGGACTCGTCATGGGTCACAGCGTGAACGTGTTGATGTGCACCATGGCAGGTGTGATCCCATCGCAAGATGGTGTCTATGCTTTTTTCTTGTTTTTTGTTTCATTTTCACTGAATTCTACATTTTCTTATATTTTTTGTAGATAAATGATAACCAGTGACTAAAAAAAATTATCGACAGATCAGTCAAGTTAGTTATTAGTTGCATAACTCTTGTTTCGTATTTTCATGGTAATGAACGCTTGATAAGCCCTGACAGCCTCATTTATGACACCTGATGGCATATTTACCACTCAAAACCTTAACTTCAGCCTTAACCTGATGTCTTCTCAACATGGGTGTCTCCATCATGAGAAAGGGGTATTTCTTATTGAAACCTGTGGTCCCACAAGATAATATAGCCTAGTTAGCCAACAACAGGACCCTTGGCTAGTATTGCAAGGTCACTACTGCAGGTAGTAAGCAGCCACGCGTGCTAACGTTTAAAGCTAAATGCTCATTTTAGGTTGGAGTGGATAAACACACCGTTTAATCGATTCCTTATAATTTTGCTGGTGTTTTTGGTTTCTGTAAAGCTAATTAACAAAAGCACAACCATCCAATTTCCATATTTTCAAGTATCAGTCTAACTACAGCATTAATGGACACTACTTCAATATGTAGAGATACCCAAAAATTGACAGGCTTGCCAATCAAATGCTAAGCTATGGTTGGACAATGAACATTTGTGTAAAGTATCACATACTTTGGGCATGTTAATGTTTAAAGAGCAACATGTTGCACCTTGAAGAGGACATAGCGAACGAACAGAGATACCAAGCCCTAAAGGACACACGATAAAGGAGGACAGAGAAGGAGAGTAGAGCCAAAACAAATACGAGATGAAAGAGATACACAGAGGAAGGCAGACACACACACTGAGGTTAGATGAGGAGAGAGACGGGGAGAGAAAGTCTAATCCAGGACTCATGCTAAGCTCCTCCATCATCTCTGTCATTACTCCGAACCAGCTGATGATGATGATGAGGATGATTCATACCTGAATCTCTAACAGAGCTTTCCGGTTTGCATCACTGCTAATAGTGTCTGTGTGTTTGCATGCGTGTGAGAGTGTGTGTTGGGCTTTAGGCTCGCTGATGAAACGAGGTCACAGGATTGCAGTGAATGCCTCCGTCCACAAAGCGCAGTGAGTCAGTGGTGTGTTTGTCTGGTACTAGCTAATCACAGGTAGCCTGATGTCGTATCAGTTACATCAGCACATGTGACAACAGCCATCAGGGTACATCGTATCATTCACACACACACACACACACACACACACACACACACACACACACACACACACACACACACACACACACACACACACACACACACACAAATCTGGGATTTACTGTAACATCAGGCATGTGGACATCTGACACAGATTTTCTACCAGATCCAGGATTTTGCTCTGGAGCTGAGGCTGACCTTTGACCTTTCTTCCTACTAACATGGATTGTACACATGAACATTCAAAAGGGGCTGATGACCAGTTTTAGAAACACACACACTCCAGGAAATTTGGACGAAGAGCCTCTTCATCCTTGAACCAGATTGCTGTTGTTCTTGTATTTAGCTCCTAGGCACTCTGCAGCAGCTATCCTGTGACTGTGTTTCACCTCTCAGGGTTTCTCCTGGTGTTCCACAAGGAAATACCCTGCTGTTCTGGGACACAGAGAAAGAAAGAGAGAGGCTGTCCTGTCCTGGGCTATGCTGCTGTCTGAATCTGGGTTAGACATTTCTGTGTGTGTGTGTGCATGAGTGTACCACAGAGCTGCAGAGAGCTGGTTTAAATACCAACTTTACTGTATGTACTGTTAGGATTGTTTAGTGTTGTGCTTCATTTCTGCCACTACCCAAGAAAACTATACACTTCAAATCAGTTAAAGGGACTGTTTTTTGTTTTTTTTTTTAAGTAGGGTAATATGAGTTGGTTATCCATCGTCAGTGTTTTACCAACAGTAGATGGCATATGGCTCTCCCCCAGCTTGGAGACGAAGCAGGAGTTCCAGTGTGGGAAGCTGAGCAATAATCTGCTGTGGACGGGAGCATAAGCAAAATGTATTTTAGCCACCTCAAAAAAAAGATATATTTGGAACATATTCACTCCTTTACCTTGCCAGACAACCACTGCAATGGAAAACTAAGGCTGTTACATCCATTAATGCTCTCTTCAAAGCCACCAGACTCCCATGACAAAAACAGTCATTTTACCTCACAGGGCACAGGACTTCCTGGTCTACCGATTAATTTGTGTGTGAAATTGTGTGACTTCGATGTTTAATAGGCTTAGTTCAGATTCACCAAAGTGGCACAATAACACAAACTTCAGGCAGCGGCAAACCAGCAACTCCCATGTTCTGATATTGGTAAAATTGCTGTTTTTGTCAAGGATGTCTGGTGGCGATGGGGCGATACAACAGCTTCATTTCCTGTTCATGGCTTCCTACACTGGTACTGGTACTCCTGCTAATACTCTAATCTGGGAATGTGCTGATCGCAATCTCCTGTACTACTGTAACTACCTCAACACTTCAGAAAACAGAACAATGACTTTAAATATGCACGTTACTTACTGCTGACAAGATTCAGCAGTGTCATAGGCACTTAACTCTACTTCTGTTTCAAAGACCTCATCTTTGAGCATGATATGGTTTTCAAATCTAATATAAACTGATTGTATTTCTAATACAGGTTGCGTGTTGCCATGATAACATACAAAATAAGGACGTCTTAGCATTTAGCCTTGCCTTAAAGAGACGTTGCTCTGCTACTCATGAATCAGGCTTTTTCAAGTACATTTTGTATTGAGATCTGGTTTTATCTGCTTTAAGCATGCATAAAG
This sequence comes from Diplodus puntazzo, assembly GCA_963678695.2. NCBI lineage: Eukaryota > Metazoa > Chordata > Actinopteri > Spariformes > Sparidae > Diplodus > Diplodus puntazzo. Next base: position 6,594,155 of record OZ023161.1, read on the forward strand.
AGGCACCCTACTTTAAACAAGGACACTCTGTCCCTCCCCAAAAATAATTTAAGTCCCCCCTTGTGCATGAGCTGATGCCCTCCAAACATCCGAGCACAGTCCGCCTCAGCATGCATTAGCTGCAGTATGCACAACCTGACTGTGCGTCTTTATTTTCGACAGAGCCACCTGTGGGTCCAAATTACAACTCAGTGTCCAGTCAAACATTGTTCAAACCCACAGAACATTTCAACCTGCTCAAAACAATGATTGTTACACAATGAAACAGGGAGGACACCCGCCGTATCATAGATTTACCCCAAGAGGACGCAGAGGTGAACTAGGCGAACAGAATGAATAATTGAGTTTGAAGAGTCTTAATTCTTGATTGGAACCCCTTTTAGAGAGTTTGTGGGAAATTTATCAGTAATACAACTGCTGTTAAACACATACTTGTGATTGACCATTTAAAAAATATATAGATATAAAAGTGGTTTCTATCATAACATAAATTATTAATATAAATGTAATCCCTTTGTATCCAAGTAGAGGTCTGAAATGTGTTGCCTAGTTTAGCACACGGACAGAAAGCATTGGTAATCAGCTAGCTTCTAGTGAAAGAACAAAATTATGCCCTACAACAAGTCCAAAATTGCTTAGCTGACGTGTTGACATGTAGGTAGCCAACTAGCGTGAATGACAGCTGAGCAGATTAGCGGTGGCCTGACAGCCATTTATGTTAGCTGTCTGACACTTGATTCTAGCAAGCCAACGAGTTACTAATTCAGGCAGCTAGTTAGTCTGTTCAGGCCTAGGGCAGTGGGAAAAGCCGGAAATGTAACTGTCACTACAGCAATTTTAGAGATTTAGTTTTATCAACAGAAATAAGCTGTTACTTGTCAGTAAATAGAACCACTATGCCACATTTTTTACATCTACGTGTTTAATGTTAGGCACTCAAGCCATAATAGGTAAATAGGACTGTTCTGTTGTTGGAAGGACCCCTGATGTAGATAGCTAGCATGTTTCCACCTGCTTCAAGAGTTTGTTTTAGCTTACGTTAAACATGTAAAGGACCAATTCCTGTACTAAACTTACACTTTAAAATAATGTCCTTATTTTAAAACAAAAACTCTTATATATGCATTCTGGTGGCTGCCTGCCTTATTTCATCTGTGCAAGCAGTCTAAACCATGAGTCTTTGGTCATACGTTACTGTAGCAGTCCCTAATGAAAACCATAAGCTCACGATGAAAACAAATGTACAACGAAAAGGCACATTCTGAGACAGCATTTACATTTATCTTTCCTTTGATCAATTTTTATCAAGCTCAGTGGACGTAAAAAGCTTTATGTGGATAAATAGATATTACTTACTCAAAACCAAAACTCTGATATATTACTCTTTAACATTATTATACAACATAAACCATTTTTATTCTTATCTTATTTATCCAAACTTAGATACAAATGACCTAAACATTAGTATGTACATCATAGCGAACAGTGTCAAAGTGGTGGATTACATAGAAATAGGGTCTGGTAGTTATTAAACCACAAATTAATGCTTTTCTGTTTTTAATTTTTTTTTCAAATATGTCGGGTCCATTTTATATTTGTGACCAGTCTACCCTCTTTGCATATTCCATTCCACCTACTCTAGTAGTATGGTGAGGATATGTCATGCCTTTAAAGTCTCTATATATTCTTATATAATTCATAATAGAGCTGACCAATATTGGATTTTTGGGGTCAGTGCTGATATTAGGAGTTGTAACTTGTGATATGTAATGGAGGAAGGACATATTAGAGTTTAACAAATGACAACAGTACATTGAAACAGTTAACTTCACTGGAAATGTAGTAATTATTCATTACCTCAAACATTTCTGCTTTATATTTTGTAAAAAAACAAAACAAGAAAGAACTTTTTCATTTTGCCGCATATCGTAAAACATATATATAGATAAGTCAGTCACTCTGTTATTGACTCATGTCTGAAGTTTCGTGCAACTGCTGCTTTACACACAGCAAGACATTAAAATATAATTTATACTGGACTGTGCTATAGATAAAGGAGGATGTGAACCAGGGTCAGATCATTTTGACACCCTTTTAAACAGGATACTTGACTTTGCATAGTCGTGCTTAGCCTCTATTGAAGCCTCTGGGGAATATTACAATATTTTAAAAATTGCTGACAGGCTGTCCCAGCTGGTCTGTGATGAACATAGCTGCGTCTGGACAATAATTTGCCCTGATTTTTCAAAGGCAGTTTGGATTTCAGTCACTTTTGTTGAAAGGTTATGTAGTATTTATATCTAAATATACGCCCATTGTCTTCATTGCTGCACTTGTTGACATAATACATTTCTTACAGTGGGAAGAAATGTTCAACTTTGTGCTTCTACAAAGTGTTTTAGACACAACCTAACAAAACTGAACATTTGCTATTCTTAGTCATTTATACTGTGAGGTACAGACTAGAATCAGGCTAGACATGTGACAAAGTTGTGGTCCATCAGGGTATTTCTGAACATTATGTGCCAACCTTCTCTGCAGTTCTGATAGGTCGTAAGATAGCTGTAAAACATACCAATCACTACACCCGCATCCATAAAAAAAAAAACGAGGATTGCACAAGACCTAATGATGATATGTGTGGGACTGATGTTTTGTCTATCTCTAATTTGCCTCTATTTCTTTGTGGCTTTCCTTGTTTTTCTGTGTAACGTATCAACAATGTGAGAGGAGTGAGGTGAGCAGCTGGAGCGAGCTGTGGTCAGACCGCCCTGTTATCAGCACTAATAGGATTGGATCTTTAATCATTCAGCTCATGTATCCTCTTGCATGTAGCTCGACAAACACAGGCATGCTCAGCAGCTGCATTCACATACATCAGTACGCAAGTAAGCTTATAAGCATATAAGGAAGAGCCGGTGCATGTGTGTGTTTGTGTATGTGTGTGAGAGAGAAAGAGCCTTTGGTTCAGCCTCTGCTCTCCCTCAGGCTGCCTGCCAACATTGTTGGCGTAATGCGGAAATCTCTCTCACTCTCTCCAACTTTTTCAGTTTCACTTTCTTATTGTCTTTTTCTCTCTCAGTCCAACTTTTACACTCTCCTCACCTCTGTCTTCTCTCACATAATTTTTTCGTCACACTCTTTCTCTATCCTCTTCTTAACGAGCTTTTCCATTTAAGCCAGTTGTATAAACCACGTGATCTACTGTTGACCACATGCAAACGCAAGGATATACAGTATACAGTACATGGACTGTGTATACATGTTACAGTTATTGACCATTATGTCACATTATATTGATGTGTTCCAAGGTCAACTGCTAATCAGATAGTAAACCTAACCTCTTTTCATACAACTGGTTCATTCACAAACTCAAAGTCACTGACCACTGTGTGAGGCTGCCGTTTATCTCAACTGTTGCTCACATCTTTCCTTTGCAGGACCGAATATCTGTGTCTTCATGGATAACAGTGAAGTTATGGAATTGACTTCTTTCCATTTACATACAATTCATTAGGGTCAGTAGGGTGCATGCAGCAAGATCTGATGTTGTAGCACATATCCCCATTTTTCAGATCAGGTTTGAAATTTCTGCTGATTTAGCACAATATGAGGGGCAGGCTGTACTTAGGACACACACACTTGGTGAACATAAAGTCAAAACTGAAAAAAAATCTTCACGAAAGCCCAAATAGAGACAAAATAATTTCATAAGACCCTCATAGATCCTCTCATAAGAAATATATAAGGAATATATAATTTACAATAAAATCACATTTTTAATTCCACTGAATTAGAAGTCATGATCAAGCACTTTGAAATGCAAGTCCACAAAGGGACAATATGTAAGAATTAAAGTTGAAGACATTAAATAATTAATTAAAACTATCAACAGAATTTGAAGAAATAGCATTTTTTCTATATAATAATGTCTATGTATTGTGTTGCAGAGATATCTACTACTCCTACTGCTACTAGGTTAGCATGCTAACCAGCTAGCCCTGGCTCAGCCCAGTCCAAAGCAGTGTTAACAGTAACACTCTTCTGGTCCCACGGCTAAATGAGCTAGCTAGCTAACAGCAGCTACAGTTAGCAGCAGTTAGCGGTTACAGTGGCGATATGCTTCCCACTGTTTGTTCTGCGTATGAATTTCTCTTAAAGCTGAAAAAACGTTCTTGTTGAGAGTTAGATGAGGATGATAACAACACTCTCATATGTGTCTGTTATGTGTATGTTATGTTATGTGTATGTGTAATATGAAGTTAGGGCAGAGATGGTTAGTCTAGATATGCTAGAGCTGGGTGACAGAGCTAGCATGAATGTCCTGCAAGCAACATATAATTGTTACATTTGTTTGTGTACGGACTGCACAAACAGAGCACAACCTGTTAATTAGTAAGCATAGAGGTGTCAGATACGAGCTAGCTATTTCCCCCTGCTTCAAGTCTTTATGCTGGTCACCTCCTGGCTCTAGCTTCATGTTTAGCATCGACGGAAAACATGAAGATGCATCAATTGTCTTATCTAACGCTATGCATTCCCCAATTTGTCAAACTATTTACTTGAATACATCTTTTTAGGCACATACAAGTCTTATTGTTGAATTGATACTTGCTATGTGTACTGAACCTCAAGTTTTTCTGATACCAAGCACTGATTCAGCTCTGCTCTTTCACATTACCCAACCAGATTTATTCTGTCAAAGTATTTAACCATTGACCCTCTATTGTCCAAAAAGCATAGTACTTTAACCTTTAGGCCAGAGCCTAAAGATAAAGTGAGTAGGATTTAGCAGCATCTACTGCTGAGCTTTCAGATTGCATACAACTGAATACCCCTCAACTTACCCACCACTACTGTGGCTGCACAAAATGAGAAAAATGAGAAAGCCCTCTCTCCAGTCTTTGGTTTGTCCAACCTGGGCTACTGTAGAACCATGGCAGAGCAACATGGCGGATTCTATGGAATAGCACATGCTCCCTCTATAGCTATAGAAGGCTCATTCTAAAATAACAAAAAATACAACAATTCTTAGTTTTAGGCATTTATACTCTGATGCAATAATGAATATCACATTCTATTTCTGTCAATAGATCCTCCTAAATTCTACATAATGGACCAAATAAGGTCACTTTCTCAAATTTTAAATACATAAGGCTGTTGGGCCAGTATCAGGAAAATACTGATTAGATATAAATACTGCCAATAAGTACAGCCACTGGGGAACTAGACATTTTACTGATGACCATCTGTTTTACTTTTCACGATTGGCATCTTGTCGTGGATATAAATCTAAGTATGAAATGGGATTCCTTTGACGCTCGCAGCCAGATTGCTTGCTCCCCTGGCTTGCTCGGAAATGTTCACCTTGACAGTTATCAAATTTCCTTATCCAAACACCGCTGTATAACCTCCATCATATGTGGTTTAAAAAAAAAAAACATTGACAGCAAGTGCTGCCACAGAACTACTATATTCATGGCCCTATAACCTGGTTCCTTGAAACAACAAGGTCTGGGACCAAAATGGGTCATAGGCCTACTTCTGAAGGGTCCCCACATGACATGAGTATCAATGTGTATCCATGACTGCAGGTCCCTGGACAGCTAATTAATTTCTGATTTGAGTCCTGAGCTGATAAACAAAAAATGTCACTTTATATTCCTGTCCAAAAGTTTCTAAAGAAGGTCAGGGCACGCCCATTAACATCATCACCCCAACTGTGCTCATTGTTTTAGTTCAATGAGCCGAGTTATAATGAGAGCAGATTCTCATTTCCATTCAGCAGAGCAGCTTCATCAGAGTCTTAGCAGCTCCCGATGGTCTCGCTTCGCTTACTGTTTCACTTGTACAATAACCTCCTTAACCCTACTTTCACCTTAACCTTAATACAGTTCTAAGTCTGCCATAGATTTCAATTATGATGTGGAGCCACAAGTGTTAACAGATAGAGCCAACTCCCCCCATGGTTCAGACACATGGAGTCATCAGTGGGGGGGTGGACATTGGTACACTATGAAGACAGAGTGATGAGAGATGAATGGAGAGGTAGAGGACTGGAATATGATGAATGGAATCAAGAGGTGGAAATTATAAATCATTTTGTTGATTTGAAAAAAAATAAGTTCACAGATTTGAAGTCACCTCAGTAAATACACCACCGCAGCAATCAACGCTGATTTTTCACCTCAGTTGTACAGTCAGTGTGTTTGTGGTTAAGACTATGTGTTGTTAGTGTTTACAAATAATGTTCATCAGGTTCAGTATTCATCTATTTGCAACAGAATTATTACACTTCGGCTATGTTAACAAAGCTTTTGAACAAAGAGGTAACATGCTGTCTATCACGGCAGAGCTGATGACGGCCTCAGTCCCCAGCTCCACAGCCAAAACCTACTGATTCAGTCCTTGACACGAGTGCTTCAGTATAGTTTAGTGGGAAAATGTGATGTTTAACATTGTATATATGTACCTGAACCAAACACATCTGATGGAAATGTGAGGAAAGAGATGAGAGTATTATCATATGACCCAGAGACTGTGAAGCGATGTTAAGCTTTAGTAGCTATCAGCACTATTTTTGTCACAACTGCTACTAGGAAGCTGTAAAAAGACATCTTAAAACTTCATGAAAAAGAAGTTTGATAAATCATAAAAACTTAATGTTTGCAGTGAAGTAGTTCATGGTGCAGATTGTTGCATAAGTTGGCAAGATAGAGCACGCAAAAATTAATAAATATTGAAAAAGAGCACCTGTTGCATGAATCCACCTGTGTAGAAATAAGGTGAGTTTAAACTTTCAAATTGTGTACAGTTGAATTAAAGGTCCTTCCCATTAAGAGCAGATCCATAGTCAGCTGACCGTCGTCTTCATTATTGCATGAACAGGTGGAGTTCGGTTAGGTTGAAGCAACAAAAGTACTAGTGAGATTTAGAAAAAGATAACGTTATCTAAATGATGTAAGTCAAACATGTTACGTCCGTTAACTAGCAGATGTGAGTTAAAACAAGTCAACATTGACTTTTGGTTTCAGAGGGGACACGGTGAAAGTCCTATCTTTGTTTGACCCATCTATCAACCACAACCTCATCACTACTCGGACTTTCTTTGCCTTTGTACTACATCACCTGACATTATTTATGTTTGGTATTTGGACGCATCACTTTTCCAGAGAAGTCAATGGGAATCTATTTAAAAGAAAATGGCGTTAAAAACTCTGAAAATAAATCCAGGGGCAGCAAAAAAATGTTAGAAATAAAAACATTATCTTCCCCTGAACGAAATCAAGTAACCTGAACATGATGTGACTGAATAAATGAGGTGAAACAAAATGGCAATTCAGTCTCATTGGTAGGCTTATAAAGCATTCCGTAGCCTTCATTTGTAAAACTGTGGACTTTTGAGTAAGATTACAGTGACAGATTGTTCTTTCCAGGCAGATAAATACTGTAACCCGAAACTAAAAGAACTTTGCTGAGAATATTTTAAGTCTTGCAATGATTTAATGTAGTCTCATTTTTTTGTGTACGATATTAAATATTTATAACTAAACAGGAGCACACAAAGTTTAAGTTGAGTAAAAAAAAACATCCTTAATTAATATTTGTTCCAAAAATGTGTTTCTCCGGACTTTGTGGGTGTGATTTGATCAGATTTGATTAATGGTGCTGGCAACAAAAGCAAACAATGCCCATCATCACAACCTGATCCACTGTTTCTAAATCCTGATTTGTGTGCAGATGTACATGACATCATCTATTCCAACCGAGCTCCACCCATTTCAAACATAATAATTTTAGCAAAAAGGTATTTGCTCATGTAGGTCCGCATCCCTCATAGGAAGAAGCTAAGAATCGAAACTGGCCAGTTTTTAATTACATCAAAGGAACTGAAGGAAATAAACAAACGAACAACACAAAGTCCTTACCTGGACAGAGCGATCTCCGCCTTCTGCCTGGCGATGTCGGCAGCCTTCTGCGCTCCCTCCACAGCTCGGTCCACCTTCTCTCTGATCTTACTGGCCCGGAGGGGGATCAGGTTCTTCCTTTTGCCGCTCACCAGGATGTTCTGTTTGTACTTCCCTTCCTCTTTTGTGCCATCGGGAAACGTGGTGCAGCCATAGCCGTGACGCTTGTTGCTAAGCCACTCCCCCTCATACTGCAGCCCATCGGACCGCCGGCTCACGCCATACCCTGTTCGCTTGTCGTTCTTCCACTCTCCGCAGTAGGTCTCCGTTGCCGTGGCGTCTACATCATCGTCAGCGACAGCTAGCTCTGCGTCTGCATCTCCGAGACTGGAAAGGTGAGACGTTACTTTGGTTTAGTTGGCTTACTTGGACAACAATCGTATGTGCTAATACAACTTTGAGAAAACAAAAGCAGGTTTGATGGCAGGTAAGCTGTGAGAGTTCTAACGCAATGTGACGGTGCGACTGCTGCACATCGATAGCAGATAAATGTTTAAAGCTGATGAGGAGTTGTGCCGTATATATATTTAATCAATTTAACATCCATATTATACTGAAATTAAGACCCTGGAGTTCTGTAACTGGATTATTCTCCCAAACTACAGTGAAGTTATGTGCAATATAAATTGAACATATACTTTCCACGATTGCACAAGAGTGTACTAGGGTCAAGGTGATGTTTATTTCTTTGTTAAGGGGTGTACACAGAGTCAGCAGGATTATAAGCTACAACAAGCTACAAAATGCGTCATGCGCATGTGAAATATGTCCTCAAAGCAAACTCCAGAAAGCAGTATAAACAGAACTACTGCACGTCAGTGTGGTGTCGGTAGCTGTACACACGTCTGTTACAATCATAATCCAGAACTTGCAGGAGCCCACTTGGAGGACGCATTCAACACAGACACAGATATTTAGCTTCTTGTTGCTGTAGTATAATAATCACATGAATGTCCTCTGGTCACAACGAATCAGAAGACATCCGCAAAGAGTGTAATCACACACCCTTTCATATTGAAATGTATGTTACCAGGACCCTTGTGCACTCATAGGTGCAAAAAGTATAATTGCAACTTTAGGCAGTACTTTTTTAATCTGGTCAACCTGGTGTGGTCAAAAGACAAGGTCTTCTTAGAACATAAAAAATAAACAAAGTGGTCGAGCTTGAACCTTTAAGTCAGGAAGTGGTCATCTTAGCACTGAGACTGTTAAAAAAAATACATCTTCCAATGCCTCTTAGGTTCAGCAATGTAATATTATATATGTAATATATAATAGAACAGAAATGTAAAAAAAAGAAGATTTGGAATTTTCAGGAAAATTACATGCTGAAGCTATTTCTTTCCAGCACATGACTCAAGTAAGATTTTAATAAAGTAATAGTTTTACACATCCATACACATCCCTATGGCAATGAATTTTTGGCAATTAAAGACTGTGAGTCCCCATCCCAAGTGGACTCTCTGGAAGTCTGCAGGAAGTGCACTTTAGGCCCTGGTGGACTGAAAGAATTGTGGGTTTTGACAACCTTCAGGACTCAAGTCTGCAAGACTGGTGAAGTCCAGACATTTGGATGCAGTCTGAGCTTGATGTTTCTTCATGTATCAAGCCTTTACGTTATGCTAGGTCTATGATAAGTCTACATACTTATCACACAGGCGTGAGATTGGTATCAATCTTCACTTAGAAAGTAGGCCAGTCTTTTCCCAAAACGTTTAATTATTCCTTTGATAATTCTATATTGCAAAACATTCAGAAATGTTTTAACCTGGGTCATGATCAAATCCAAGAATCCCAAGTTGGGAAGGCTGCTTTTTTTCAGGATGGCTTATAGGGAATGTACATCTCAAAAAACTTGTGACCAGACAAAACACTGGCAAAGCTTCACAGATATTTTCCCTATTCTCTTGTCCCTGTCTATTTATACGATACCAGTCCTTGGTGTAACACTCCCTCATGGTCAGCCAGTGTAGAGCTCGTCTGAAGTTGGGGGGGAATAATAAGTGTCTTGTTCAACTAGGATTCACATCGACTTGTTTTCATCTTGTCCCCTCAGACCATCAATTAATGATCTGTTTTCCCTTTAGTATGTTTTCACTGGCCCGACTTAGGAGTTTTTGCTAGTATGTTCAGAATGTGCACCATCAAATGATAAAAACTACCAAAACTCAATCAAATCACTGATCATCTGTACTACATAACATACAAATTAATTAAACCTAGAAGAAAAACCTGGAAGTTTCTGTCCTTGTTAGCTTTGCCAATACTTAACCAGAGCTGATTAGCTGCTGTCAGCTCCTAACGGGTTTGTTTGCCAACAAACAGTTTAGGAGACGCTGACTCTTGTCGTCAGGTAATTGCCTTTAAAAATAAGCAACCTCAATCCAGCGTACCTGGAATTTAATACTAAGTGGCACAGGATTGATTCAGCGCATTAAAGACAATGACACTGCTGTTTACTCAATACATGAGACATGCTTCTACTATTCATGTGTAATTCAGAGTACCCTGCATAATATGCTCTGTGTGACTGACTCTGAGCTGGTGCAACATGTCTGCTAGAAAATATTCAAAGATGACAGAGAGACAAAGATGACAAGCTTATGACTGGATAACACAATGTTAAACTGGAAACTTTTCAGGCTCCAGGCCAGCTGACCAGGAAACTGACCTGTAGGCCACTTAGTACTGCATGCCAATCCATTTTAAAGACACTAAAGTGGGACATGTGCCTCTTGTTGTCTTGATGCCCTCCAGATGAAGGACAATTCACTCTCTCTCTACGTCATGCCTCCTTGTCTGCTCACTCCACCTTGCTCCACACGTTAGTTCATTTAATTAGATCATGACAGAGTTGATATGACAAACTGTTCTTAGTGTCAGCCAGTACAGTATGTATGTAATATTTTAATGGTGCCATGACACAGCCTTTAAACTCCTTTGCCATGCCTCTGTGTGAAAAGGGGGATTGTGGCCAAGAGACTTGAGGATTTGGAGACTAATATAATAAAGGCAACATATTTAAAGTTTTACCTCATTTGCTTAAAAGATTTTTTTGGGTTGCAATAGACCGTTTTCACATGGAAGCCATTTTCCTCCAATGTCTCAGACTGGAAACCTTGAATACTCTTACAATGTTATGCTATACTGCTGTGTTACGGGTTAAAAGTCATATAGACGAAGTTAATCTGATAAGTTGATCAGCAACTAAAAAGATGATGGATAATGAAATTCTTGAGACACATCCGGCCATATTTCAAGGTAAAAAAAGAGATTTGATAACTCATTAGTTGATGTTAGCATTCGAGAACGCTCTAGATAACGTTACCATTTGATTATATCTTATGTGTTTCACAGTGAGGTTTAGACAAACGTCTCAAAGATGTGTGTTGATATTTCTGAATTAATTTTAATTCTTTAATTCATTTTTCGTAATCATATTATATCAAAACAGTATTGTATCAAACAGCAGCATTAGCTAAAATGTGACTGAATGCTAATGTAAGCTGTCATCTAATGGAAGCTAATCTGTTATCAAAGCTGTTGTTTTACCTTGAAATATAGTATGATGTCCCTCCAGATTTATCTATCCATTGTCCTTACTGTTGTTAATCAATCAGAAAGCTGGAAAATAACTATTATTTGACTTTCCCTGTAAAACATGGCAGTAACATTTGAGCTTCCAACCTGAGTGTCATGTCAGAGGAAAATGGCCGCCGTGTCAATGTGGTCCATATAAAATAGCTTTAAAAAAGGCTTTTTTTTCTTTCCATTGCATCCTTGTGATTATATTCTAGTTCTTCAATTTAAAAGCAAACTTCACTACCTAGTAGAGTAGACCAAACAGCTCCCTGACAGAGTAGAGCTTGCTCACCCACCCCCTCCATCATCTTCTCCTGTTACTACCTGATAGTAGAGTTGATATCAGATGCAGCAGAGGACACAGTACTCATCCCAGCCTCGCTCCTGAATGAACTCTGTTTCGACCTCTGGGAGGCCAGAGAGCTCCTGGACTCAGACTTCCTCAGCTTGAGCCCGGACAGGATGGATCTCCGGAACAACCCGCCTTTTCTCTTCCCCTTCAGCAGTTCAGCCTCGCTGTGTGCCGTCAGCACGAAGCCTCCGCGTGACACAGCGGGGCTGCTGCCGCTGCTCCCCGTGCTGCACATGGACACGCTGGTGGTTAGTGTACCGGGAACAGGAGGCGGACCAGGAACCACTGCCCCGGTCCGGTCCAGCAGAGCTGTACCATTGCTGTGCTCCGAACCGGAGCGTAGAGAGTTTATGGAGGTACGGAGTGGGGAACGGATGACGGCCGCCATGCCGTACGGGACACTCTGACGAACTCCATAGCCGTGCCGCATCCCGCCAACCCACTGGCCCTGAAAAGTTCCTGGAGACAGAGAGGGGAAGAAGTACAATTCCAAATTCTATGAAAATATTTTCTTTTACATACATGTAAAATCATTTATTTTTTACATGAGCCAGAAGGTTGCAGACTGACTGTTTGGCTACCACCTGATATTCATTACAGAGCATACAGCTGCTTCCCCGTGCTCGTCTATGGGACCTTTGGGGACTGCCTCCTATGTAGTGGATGTGTCAGTCCAAAACGGGGCCATGGATGTATAATTTAGACCGGCAGTGGCTGTGCCAGTCTGCCTTGCTTCCAATTTTGCCAAGTGGCCACTTGTGGACTTGTAGCCAAAAATCTTCCTTCTGCCCAGAGAGTACTTTCCCCATAGAGCACCATTGTAAAGGAGATGTCTGTAAAACGGCTGACAGGACACCTCAAAACTGGGTTGATTATGACTCTATCTACTACATATTTCTGAGGTTTTATATTCGTAAAAGTTTTCCTTGAGTCAAGAAAAGCAATTTAAAAATCATCACAATGTAAAGTCTATGGGCTGAGTTGGAATTTGCCGGTAGAACCAGTGGGAGAAACAATTAATGGGCCGCTTAACAGGGGCGTAAACTCCAAATGCCAGAATGTCTGTGACGTATGCAGTAGACAGGCAGTTCTCATTGGATGGAATATGTGCTCTCTTAAGACCAGTAATCTAGTTCTGTTATAAATCTGTTAACGGGGCGAGCTAGATAGGTCTAGTGCTGGTAAAGAAGATGACTATTCCTTTTTTAATCACCCCGAAGTCCTACCACACAGTGATGACAGTGTCAACGGGATCATCATGCCAATTTGAAATATCGATAAAATCTACAGCGATTCAGCAGTCAGTGCTGTATAGAGGCCCAGCTACTTTTAGAACATGTATTCTTGTATTTTCTTTATATTCTGCTTAGGCTACTTGGTGGATATTTCTTAGAAGGGCATGGTAACACATACGCAAGTGCAGGTGAATGATCATCCCCTGCTGGTAGTGAATGTGGGCATATCAGGTTGGAACACGCAACTCAGTTTGTTTGAGGATTCAACCACACAAATGTCTTTGCTATTGGTTGTGACTGTGACAGCTTCGGTCAAAGTTTTGCAATGTCCTTGCTGAGCCAAGTTATGAATTCACTTCCCCACTGGATGCCAATGTTGTATTTGCCAGTTCGCTTGCATATGATGGAAGTGAACAGGAGACAAATTGGCAGCTGTTAATTTTGCATACTTTTGACTGAGCCCTAAATGTGTGTTTTGGGGGGTTATTTGCCCCGTAAATAGTTTAATTTGGCCACGGCTGCATGAAAGGCTCAAAATGACCTGAGCTTTTTCTTTCTTTTTCCATTTTGCAAAATTGTATAGCCCTGGACGTGGAATTAAGCATACAATGTGTGAATTTATTCCCTCTTTAATTCCTTTCCACAGCATTTTATGCTGTTTTTTGTTTAAAGTGGAGGAAATAATTTGAGTTAGGTTTTAGTGTAAGAGTAGTACTGTACATGGTGGGAGGGGCCTACTCTTGCCTGTCCATCAATTCCCATTCATTCACACCATGCCTCTGCACTAGCACCCGCACATACTGCTGCATAATAGTCCTTACATCCCCATGATGCTGAAAAGTAGGGCATCTATGTGTGTTTGTGTGTGTGTTTGCTTCCGTCATTTCTCCCTCTCTTTCTCTCTCTCTCTCTGTCTCTCTCTCTCTCTCTCTCTCTCTCACACACACACAGAGTCAAACCAGCCTGCTCAAACGGAAGTGTGTGTTCCAATAGGAGTGCAAGTGATCCATCCCGCCTGCCCGTACCTCTGATGTAACAGCACTCTGATTCATTCTGAAGCAAACGCACTCGCTCTAACCTAACTACATGACCATATAAGGACTGCAACGTTCTCCGTCTCCATCGCAAACACACACAAACATTTCCCTTGTGGGCTCAAGTGTCAGTGAAGTGGGAAGTGCTCAATGAAGCCGATGTTATAGACCAATTGTATCCCTGCTTACGATCTAAGACGCCCTCAAACACGCTCACACAGACACAACAAGCGCATCTACAATGCTGTTGAAAAAGCCTCTTTCTGAACCTGCCCTCGTCATTAAGACGATATGCTGTCTCCTGCCCCTCAACCACACACACACACACACAAACACACACACACACACACACACACACACACAAAACAAACAGTCTGTGTCATAGACAGCTGGACAGCACATCTGGCTGGGCCTTTGTAATCATGTCAGTACACAGCTGTACGACCATATGACACACAGATCAAAGAACACACACACACACACACACACACACACACACACACACACACACGCACACAAACACCCGTGCAACAGAGTGATAAGATTACATTTTTATTAAAAGGCTAGCAGCATGTTTGAACAGGGGAGTGAGACAGAGACAATCCTGGGTATGTAGAGGCAGACAGCATCACCTGTGTTTCTGATGACAGTGCAGAAAGAGGTAGAACCAGACAGAGAGACAAAAGGCCCTGTCTGCTGCAGGTCACACATCTAGTTAAAAGATTACTGAAGCTAAAGTTTATAATGACGCTGAATGATAGCAGTACGACCAAAACAATACATGCTTCCCAAATTCGTACAGCATTCAAAATTCTAAGTAGGTTTTGAGTATGTCCTGTGTTCACACTGGGAATAGAAAAAAAAATGGAAAACAAATCATTATGGGCACAAAAACCCCAGTGAAGCTAAACAGAGGGCCTGCTCAACTGAAAATGAAACTGCTTAAACCAAAACTGAACTATGAATGGTGATGAAACAGCTAAAGAAAACCTGCAGCAAACTAAAGGTAACCACTTTGTTCCATTCATCTGGCAATGGTATTTATAAGGAATAGTTCAACGTTTTGCCAAGAGTGACATGAAAAGATCAATACAATTGTCATAATTGTCTCCCAAATGTGTAGGTAGCGGATTAGCTTAGCTTAGCATACATATTGCACAAAAGGGGAAACGGATAGCCCTGGTATCTTTTCATGTGACACCGATCCACCTACCAGAAGCTCTTAAGCTCATTAATTAACTCGTTATACCTTCTTATTTAATCCATATCCGTTTAACAGAGAGTTTGTGGCAGTATTTGCTCAAGTCTGTCGTCATCGTGAGGTTGCTAGGCAACCAGAGTCCTTGCCTTCCTGGCAAAGAAATAGTCAGGCACTTCACCCACATAAAACTGCATTTATACACTTTGGATTAAATACTGATAAACAAACATGATACAGAAGGTAAATGAATAAGCTTTATAGGCGCAGAGCCAGGCTAGCTATCTCCCCCTTTTTCAAGTCTTTATGTGATGCTATACTAAGCTAACCAATTGTCGGACTGAAGTCTAATTTTTTCCTGTAACTATAAAGCTGTCAAATATGTAGATTTCTTGTAAAATAGCATACTGTCAGTTATTATGTATATACTGTATAGAGCTTGTACTGTAGTATGAGAATCAGGAAATCAGGAAAATTAAGGAAATAAATTCTAAATATTATGCAGTTTCAAACTCCAAAGTATTATAGCTATCTTAGTGTTGGTGAACACAGCGCTTCTAACCTTTTGTCCACACCATTAAAGTTTAACTAACACAAAAATGTTTGGGAAAATACTATCACATATGCAAAAAAATAGTATAAAGCCTTTTGTGGCTCCAGAGGAGGCTACCAGCTGACTGCTTTTTAAAACATACCCACAATGCAATTCGACTGAATGACATCACTGGAGGACACTTATCAGATTACACGCAGCTTCCTCTGGAGCCACAATAGGCTTTAAATTACGTTTTTCACAGCAGGACTCCTCAAAACCTGTAAACACACAATGTGTAAGATTGGTGGAGTTACCCATTAAGAGGTATGTTGACGAACCTTCAGTATAACTCAGAACACTTCAACAGCAGCACAAACTGTAGCTTCAACAAGTCAAATCGCCACCTCTTTCATAAAATCCTTCACAATGTTTTTCTTTTTGATTGTCTGTTTGTTGGCAGAACTGTTGCACTGAACAGCTTTAGTTTTAGGCAGGTGTTTAGGCAGAAATGCTAAACTGTGTGTGGGTGAAAAAATACACAAGATAGTGTGGGTTTTGCTTTTATGTGGTTTCTAGGATGCATATACAACCCTCAATCAGTATTGCCTGAGTAAATCAAATATTCAGTGGGGCACTGGGCTGCTGTTCCAGTGAGCTTGTCGCTCTCCATGGTGCTGAAATATACAGTCTGACAGGCAGACTGTTGGTGGGGATATTCCTCCAAAATCAAACTCATTTACACTTAAAATGGAAACTCATCCAGTAAGAATGTAACACTCCGATTTTTTTTTTCACTGCAGCTGTGCCTTTTGAACAAAAAAAGGCCAACTGCTATACCCGCAGCAACAGCAGATTAAGTTATCCACCACTCATCATTTTCAATATGAGCCTGTCACAGCTGTTTTGAAAAAAATAGACCTCTGGATATGTAAAGGCCTCCACCCCAGGCCTACAGTTGTGAGGAGAATCCGCTTCACAACTCACACGCCAAAACGATTTCACTGATTTTGCCTGCAGGCCAACAGGAAGCGCTCTGAAATCATATAGGCCTGTAACCCGGGCCGGGCCAGCCGCACAGAAAGAGTTAACGCACAGAGATCAAAGCTGCGGAAACATCACAGAGGCACAGCGATTTGATCACGTGCCAACCCCCAGGCTGAATTCATAATTGTCTCTTTAACAAATGCACACGTCTGTTCTCTATTTCTAGGTTAAAACCCATCTGTCTCTCAGGGTCTGTATTTCACTCTAAGGATACGGCAGGAGGAACCACTTGTCGAAATCTGTCAATCTTTTGTTTGAACTGTACTTTTTTCTGTCTTTCAAAAACTAGACCAGTAGTCATACTTTCTGATGAAAGCAGTTTAAAATTCAGCCACTAGCTCCCGAGGAGTCAAAGTCCGTAGTTCATATGCATCTATATTATTGCATAGTAGCCTCACTGGCTTCTTTAAACCTCAAAATACTGGATTGTGAGGCACAGCAGTAAGAAAGAGAGGCCTGTGCTGGAGTTGAAATTGGCTATTTTATGAATTATTAATGTTTTGTTTCACCATGTCAGCACTTGCATGTCGGAGCACTGTCTGTGTTTGTGTGTGTGAGAGGAATGGGGAGGGAGAGGGAGATTAGACAACACAAGGTCAAGTTTCTCACACAGTTTGCTCAGACCGTTTGTGCCAGCAGAGGTCTCAGCTTTGGCGATTATAATTCTTCAGTTTTTATCCAATACAGCTGCTAAGAAAATGCGCAATTACAACAATAATAAGATTATGAACAATGATATAAATAAGGGATTGTATGAAAATGTTTGCTGTGGGAGGGGGCTATACATCATGTTTCACTTTTAAAAAGAAGTTTAATTGTTTAATTTCAACCCTCCCCCTGAATAAGGAATAAAGGAAACTATCCTCCCACCAATAACTCAATATTGTTAAGAAATTTAACAATGCCAGAACAATTTCACCATTCATAACTAAAATACTGTATTGGAACTGAATATGACTCCACTTTGCTCAACGCACTTGGAACCATGCAATTTGACTTTTGGTTTTCCATCGCCAGAAGATCCGGATAGCACTTGATTCTTGTTTTGGTATCACTTCGGTTGTGGTTCCAAGCAAGGTGAGTTGATACCAAGCAGTGGACTGACACTTGTGGGCACTGGGGCAAAATGGACATCTTGCACACTGACAGCAAATTGAGACCGCAATGTTTTTATTCGCTCAGTCCAGATTTGGAGTTCCTTCAACTGGCAAACCTTTTACGAACCAGTTTGCCTTTCCACAGATCTTCACATCATTCACTCACCAAATCTGTTCAAAACTATATTGACTCTTTAGAGGTGTTGCTCCTGGCTTTGTGTGCATACATTGACATCTGAACATGACAGGTCCTCAGACCACTGTTGCTTTGATTAGTGAAAATAGTCAAAATCTTTTACTTACTCTTGCATGGATAAGTCAGAACATGTTACACAAGATCTGTTTTTTCTAATGGCGATAAGCGGTTTTAGTTGGTCCTTGGTCGCGTTAACCCCTTTCCCTGCCCCTGATGAGAGTGGTTCTTTATTCTAAACCAGAAAAGTGTTGGTGCCACTCTGGAACCAGTAATCCTCGGCAAGAGCCAGTTCTTTGGCTGGTGGAACACAAATAACTGGTTTCAGAGAAGGCACTGGCTCCGAACTAGCACCTGAACACCTTGTTTGAAAAGGGGTAAAGGGTCAACAGATGGACTACAGATGTTCCTCTGAACTGTTGCTGATGAAAAGATCTCAGAAGGAAACAATATCCTCAGCTGATCCTGCGTGTTTTCGGTGGCACTGAAGATTAGGCCATAGCATTTTATAGTAATTACTATGACAATCAGCAAAGAAATCCATATATTAAGGGGGGTTATATCTGCAGTGGAAAATAGAGAGCGGTACCTCGTACCCAAAGCAAGTCGGGGTGAGCTCTACCATGCGGAGGAAACACAGCCAAATTGGCGAAGCATGAGGAATCTTAGATGATGTACCCTTTAACCAACATTTGATGAGGAATTCATTTATAATTCATCTGAAAGGCAAAAGTTAAATCAAATATAAGACTGGGGTGAAAAACAAATTAAGAGACCCTCACCTACTCTCCCAAAAAAGCAAGACTACCTTCAACAACAAAAAAAAAATGAATATTCCATAACCCTCCTCTGCTATTTATTACCATAAGGTCCCTTGTCATTAAGACTTTGAGAGAAGTTGCAGCACCATGCCATCCTGAATGCTTCCAGGGCAAACTCCCTCATTAGTATGTCCACTCAGAATTGTAGCATTGGTCCAGGGCAGACTTCCAAGATGGACATTTAGAGTTTTCATGTTTTAGAAAGGCACTGCTAATCCTTCACTACAAACATCAAACCACTCCCATTACATAAGCTAAAGCCTGCAGTGGGGATGTTGTTGGTAGTAGAGGAGGAGCGTATTAGTGATGGCCCTGAATAAAAAAATAAATGAAGCCAATGCTTTGGCGCTTCTGAATAGTTTCTTCAGACACAATTGGAGCCCATCTGTGGTAAATCAAAAAAGCCACGAACAAATGTTGAGGTGGATTTTCCTTGACTCCACAATTTATGGTTATGTGTCTCTTTCATTCTGAACTGACGTGTGAGGAAAGTGTGCAATGCTTTTAGGAGAAACAGCGGGTTTCTATTTTGCATCTCTTGCTATGAAATGTGATGCTCAGCTTGCTATAGTGTAAGAAAAGCCAGCGACAGAGAGGACGAAAAGACAAAGAAACCCTAAGATCCGGTGGCTCAGACGCATCAGCAGAGTAGGAAAGCAACAAGCACTCAGGCAAAAGGAGTGACAGATGCAAACTAAAGTCTAATGTAGACGAGACAACTGACAGACATCAGGCCATACAGGCAGGAAGGATAAACAGAAAGAAACACAGTAAGCCATGGTCAAATCACTGAACACTAAAAGCAAGAGAAGTCAGTTCAAAGCTAAACCTCTGCCTGTGTAAATCACTGGGTGGGACCGTTATCCGTTTAAGAGATTTTGCCTAGGCCCCTTTTTCTGTCTGAGTCTTTCAGATTCCCATTTGGGGATTATTTATCTGCTGAAAAAATATATGAAAAAGACACATGGCAACATAGTAGTGTCCCAGAGCAGTAAAATAACATCCACACAACGTCCACAGACATTTTTTCGAAGTCCATACAGGTTGTCTTCAGTTGTGCCTGTTTGACTCTCCAAATCAATCATATGTGTACAGGATGGAAACCAAATAAATGTTTTTAAAAATGCAGACAGTATCCTAAAACCAAACAGGTGGTTGAAAATGAAATGTTTGCCTTCTGAGACTACCACATGTTTTAGATGGTTTGGTCAAGGAAAAAGTCCTGTACTCACAGTAAGTAATGGGTTTGATTCCTGCAATATGTGTTCATGTGAACCAACCATGAGCAAGACAGTTAAAGAAAAGACATACTGTATCTAATGGGAGAAAGACTAACACCA
This sequence comes from Diplodus puntazzo, assembly GCA_963678695.2. NCBI lineage: Eukaryota > Metazoa > Chordata > Actinopteri > Spariformes > Sparidae > Diplodus > Diplodus puntazzo. The sequence goes on from OZ023161.1 coordinate 6,614,553, forward strand.
AATACTGAGGGTGGATTTAAAGGTCTACATCAACATTTGCTGGCTATCTTCTTTCTTCTCTTTTGTGGGCAAACGTGTACATTTTCTTGCATGTAGCTACTCAACACTGGAGTCATGTGAAACTGCTGACAGTCACGTGCATTGTACACCCATACGCGTGCACATATATCAAAGAAATGGTGGGCCTGCTTACAAAAAAATACTGCACAATATTGCAGCTAGGTCTCAAAAAGTCCACACATTCCCTTTAAATTTGTCAGATGTAAGATAGGCCTGCCTGCAGAATATAGCTCCGCAAATATAAGTGGCCGCTAACTGCTTCTCACTTTGCACTTTGCTGTAGCTATTTTTTCGATGTAATAACTAGCGGCCATTAGCGAATTAGCTCAGTTAGCCTTGCAGCTGAGTGGCACTATTAGCTGACAGGAGTCTGCCTGGACCAAGACCTGGGTTCACAGGGGCAGTCACCACGGGCTCAACTCAGCTCAAATCGCCTCCCAGTGAACACAGCTGGACACAGAGGATCTGACCAGCACTGTGACTGGGGACAACAAGAAACGGCAGCTGGACAGCACAAAGCAAGACGGAGCTTGGCATCAGCAGCGGGCTAAAAAGGTTTGTAGAGGCCGAATATTTTCACATCTCACTCTGTGATTGAAAGATTTTTTTTTCCAACCAAACCAGAGGTGATTGTGGAAAGACAAATCAAGACTGTGTTGAGTTTTATTTTGTCCAAGTCGAGTTACCGAGGCACTTGAGGTCATCTTTTGTTGTTAAGAGAGGTAAACGTGAGGTCAGAAGGTGTGGGTTGTATTTTCAATCATGTTTTTTATAAGGATGATAGTTGTGAGAACATTCACTTTTACTTTTTCATTACACTAAAAGCTTATAGTTTGCAATACATAAAAACCTTGACGCTTGCATACTTCCAGCTTAAACTCTTAAGGTTCAAAGTGGTACAATGGGACACGACAGGCAGGGACCAACTGGTTAGCATTCTAACTTTAGTCTCTGCAACACAGTACATAGACGACTGTGACATAACCTCAGCACTCTTATCTCTTCACACTCTGTTGATCATTTTATAGTTTATTCATGTTTTGAACTAAACTCAAAGAGGTATGGTATGGTAGTGAAATGGCTGCTAAGAAAGACCAGTGAATAGCCAGTGAAAGTGAGGATTGAGAAAAACTGACGTGGAAGGACATCAGAGATAATAAAGCAAACAAAGAAGAAATCTGGAAAGGCAGCAGGACCTGGAAACCACGTCCCTACTTTAACACCCTGATGGAGACACTCTAATCTCACTTTCTGGTCAAGATAGTAAAAACAGGTCAACCTCAGCAACCGTGCAAACTACAGAGGATCACACTCCTATCTATACCAGGCGAAGTGCTTCATGGGATCATGTTGAACAGTATGAAGGAACTGATCAGCATTCAAACAGGAGCAGCACACAGAGCTGTAGCATACGGACCAAATACAACTCTGTAATGTGACTGAAGAAAGATGGAACACAGCAATGTATCCATCTATGTAATTAGGGAGTATTTGATGGCATAGACAGGGGCAATCTTTGAGTATCCTTGTACTATTTGTGATATGTCAGTCAAGTTCATCAACATCATAAGGTAACAGGTATGAGGCAATGAGCTGCATCTTGTTAAGGATACATGCTGTCCCCCTTTTTTTAATTCTTGCCAGCAATTGACAACAATCAAAGACATCCTGTGCTGGACAACCTGTGCTTTACAGATGACTTGGAAACTGTCTCAAACTTCTACAGTTGCACCACCCCTAAAGGTTGACCTTGCCCCAAAACCACAGAAGAAAGACCAAGATCATTAAAGTTAACACTTTTGATATCAGTGAAGGTGCAATGACAAATGAAAGATAGAAAGAGGTTGAAAATTGAACAAACCTCAGCAGTGCCATTGACAAGTGAGCAGCACAGATACTGCAATAAGGGCAATGGTTGGCAAAGCACAAAAGCAATATCCATGCAGTTGAACAGCATTAAACTTCTGTTAAACCACCAAATGCAAACCAGGATTAGGGAATTAAATGGCAGTATCAAAATCAGTCCAACTTTAGGGAGCAGAGACAAAGTCCATTCAATGAAAACCTGTAGAAGACGCAAGGTTGAAACGATAACATGCATTGCTTGGTCACCTCCGCAAGATTGCCGACAAACAGTTGGTAATGGGATGTGAATGCAGACAACAGAAAGACGATAAATGTGTGAAGCTAGCTAGAAACCAAAGCAAAGACAGATGTCTGGATAACTTTTGTTGGTGACCTACGTCCCAGGACCACAGGGACCTACTGTCATGTTGAGGACAATTCAGCAGTGCTAACGTCTGCTGAAAGAGGGACTGGGAACATGGTCTGTTGTTGTTTTCTGAGACTCTGACCTTGTTTGTCTTGGTCTTATCTAAAATGATTTTGTCTTGAAGGTCACCATTATGGCACATTTGTGATGGACAGTTTTGAGTGTCTTTAAAGTTCCCATCAAGTCAAAATTTCTGTTTAAGTGTTTTATTCACACATTTCTTGCTCCATATCTTACCTACAGTATACACCAGTATCAGGACCAATAGTGAGAAAAAAAGCTGTTTTGAGGGTATTTTTAATGTTATTTTAGAATCTGTAACTTCCTGGAAACTAATTTAAAAGGTTGATGACTCATCTTGCACTCGGGGGCGTATATTACATACTGTTATATGTCACTCCTACGGATGTATAAAAAGGAGAATAGAGGAGTGCTTTGCTCATGACTGGACCTGACATATTACTGTACAAAGACGCAACTTTATATTTTGTTCAAAATCACAACTATATATCTTTATTCAGTGATTTAAGTCACATTTTATGGAAAAAATATTTTATGTTTTTCACTCCACTCCCCAAAGGTAACTCTGGATGGATAGCTTTAATTGTTGCTAAAATAACTGCTAATAAATGTAACTTATTGATAACCAGCAGCTTCTCAATGACTACCTCTGGACCGGGGCCGTACGTTGCCGCTGAGAACAACCAAGGAGGCCAGTTACAGAGCTGAGCTGATTTATGGAGTTTCCTGGTTGACAGATACCGATAGTTTTGTTGCTAAAGTAGCGCTAACTGCTGCTAAATGTAGTTAGCTGCCGTGAGCTCGGTAAGATGTCCTTGCTGACTCAGCCCCAGGTTGCCATGAACTGAGTCTGGCAAGAAAACCACCTCAGTATTCCCTAGCACTTCATCTTCTCAGAGGCTGTGTAGTATCTTCCCAGTCCGGTCGTGTTCGCTGGGAGCTGCCAGTCCATGCAGAGACAGCGTCGGCGACTCTGTAGTCAGGGGGCTGGGGTGGGACTCAACGTACATTCTACGCTTTTGGCTGCTGCCTGTTTTTTACGGGGAACACTCCACGACTTGTTTCATGGGGACTTTAAAGCCGCTTTAAAAATGGTCCTTAGTATTTCCAATCTAAACAGAACTATTCTACATGCATGGCTGAGTGTTCCAGAGAAACACGTCTTAGTAACAGGATGATAAAAAATCAGAGTGTGGCTGTTAGCTGAAGAGTTTCCTCCCACACGCTCAAATTGGCTGCAAATATATTCTCTCAAATTCAGTCGTGGAGCTTCCAGAGTCTTACCATGACAGCAATGACCCAAAGATAGCAGGTTTTTGGATTAATGCAGGCCACCTATCATGTTTGAGAGTAGATATTAACTGATGTAGTTGCTGGGTGTATTCAAACATGAGAGGTGAATTTACTATGTCAGCTTACATAACATGGTCAGAGCTGGAATAATTGCTGCACTGATGGCAGCCTTTAGCAAAGCTAGCAAGATATGTTAATGCAGGACAATTATAATGTTGTTGTAGTGTATTTGCCAACAGCTGGGGGACAGGAGAGAGGTTCCAGGATGCTGCTGAGCTGTCACGAGCCCCGTTTAATGGAGCGTCTGTGATTGGATGTGCCTTTATTTCAATGCTGTCACACTTATCTTTTAATATAGTGTGAAATAAGGGATAGTTTTTGAGTCTCTGTGTGTTTGGCCCTGTGTGTGGCATATCGGCTTGTCAAACAACAGCCACCGCCGATGTAATCTTTAGTTGTTACCACTGTTGCACACAGTGACAGTTGTAATCTCTCCCTTTGTGACTCACTTCATTTCTCACTAAAATGATTACTGAGGCTGTCTTCTCATTTTTCTACTTCACTACCTCTCTCTTCCTCCGTGTGTGTGTGTGTGGCCAGTAATCAGTCAGCTTAGCTCTTCATCTCAGTAAACACCATTAGCCCGGAAGACCAAACCAGCCAATCAGAGCACGGTAGAGCCGGCTGGGCGGCCAATGGCAGCGAGGAACATTGAGTCCCTCGTGACACGCTGACCTGCTGCATGTCGGCGAGCGTTGCTATGGAAACCCTACTGTACGGAGCGGCTCCGAGGAAATGCAGTGGAGCGAGGGAGGATAGAGAGAGGTGGGAGGAGAGGAGAGAGAAATGTTGGCAAACGTAGGAGAGGAACCAGAAGCCAAGCAGCAGTGATAAGATAGAGGAGGAGTGTTTCCTAGAAATGTGGCATCAGGTGTAGATGGAGGTGAGTGTGGGACTGGCAGGCAGCCTCGACCTGACTGTGGGAAAAGTAGCTGGCTCTTAAGTGCGCTGCGTGTTCCAAAAGTGTGTAGGCAGCAGAGCATCTTTGAATGATTTGGCTGCTGACTCTTATTGCTTTGGACATGACAGAGCCCTGAGGTTGTAAAGATAGACTGTCAGCTTTCTCCTGAGAGTAACCTGTGTTTGGCCTTTTCAGATGACCACTTCCCATGCTAGAGTTGATTCAGGGTGCCAAAGTCATTAGCATCATGTTTCACAACTTTGACATTTTGATTTCAATCGAATAATCTTAATATGTGTTGACATTTACAGTATGCATAATAAATGTCCACCTTCATGCCTTATTTAGCGGGAACACTTTGGTCTGGAGCAACGTCAAACTCAAGTACACAAGGAAGATCCATTAAGTCAACAAAAGTGAGTTTTCTGACAGTTCTAGAGTCGCATTTCCATCGCAGGAATTTTCCCCAGGGACTCAGAACCTTTTGGAGGATCTCAGTGCCTTTCCATCGTAGGGACCAGGGTCGGAATTAGTTTCCAGGGACATTACATTACCCCTCAAAAAAGTCCGCCAAGCACAGTAAGCATTTTATTACAGCCACCATTTTGTGCTTCAACTCATCAACATGGAGTTACAGAAAAGAAGCGTACGATAGATGAACTGATTCCGACATCTGGGCTCATGTGTTGTATAGTCGGAAGCGTAAATGATGTGAAAAAACAGCCATCACTTATTCATACATCTGCAGACTCATTTTCCAAATCTTTATTATTCGCAGGTCTTTAGACCCTGGTGGAAAAGCAGACAACAACAGGTTAAAGGAACCTTTTAGTTCCTTGAAAAGTAATTCCTGGGACCACAAGTTGTGGGTAATTTGGGTGTTCACTAAGGACAAACTGAGCAAATAGTTTGAGCAAAAAGTCAGTCGGTACTGTAATTCAAAACAAATGCAACATATTCCTGTCAGATTATGACAGTCTTCAGTTTAGCTAAAAATGTTACTTAAGTAACCCTTAAATGACTTAAACGTGCTCTGTAGCCTCTTTAAGCTCTTTGTTTGAGTTGAATGGTACTATGTGTACTTGTCAGACAGATAAAGTTACTAACTAGCTGGTAAGGAAATTTAAGTATTTAGCTTCTAGAGAGAAAGATTTTCAGAGGTGTTGGCAGACAACAAAGTGACATTAAACTAACATTTGTCAGGTGGTTAAAAACACCAGTGTAAACGAATGCTAATGCTGGTCCGTGCCTGCTGAATCTGTAAAACTTGTGTATATCCGATTGCTTCTAAATTAATCAGTTTTTTGGTGGGCAGGAATGAATTAGAGTTTTTAAAACATGAATTGTTATTTCAAATAAAGCTCATCAACTTGTCCAAACTGTTGAATCTGAAATATAGGCTACTTCTATTCATTAATATAGCAAATTATGGCAGGCCATGCTTCATCCAAGGGTTTACTTGTTACAGCATTCCAGTCTGTAACATTTAAGCCTCTTTAATTTGCATCTTTACCCCATCTGTGTGAAAGCTTCACTGTTAGCTACCACCTATTGTTGCGTAGCGTCCCCTGACATACTAAGACTGCAGTTAAAGAAACTTCTTCTCCTGAGGGATTTACACAAGCATTATTCTTCAGTGTTAATCATTACTTTTGAAGAAGCTAACTGAGACTAAATTAGGTTAAACCTAAGAATAACCCAGAAAAAGGAAGTGTGGCTGGTGAAAATAACTCAAAAGAGACATGTTAGTTGTCAGCCATGGAAAGGTAAATCATTCCCTCTTAGGACACTTATGATAAGATTTATCATTATGAGCTTGATCAGTTAATCTGTCCATGAAAAACATTTTTGTTTGACACTTTTGTTACTTCAGGTTTTTAGAAAGGACAGATGCATGCTGTTTTAATAAGGACACTGTGTACTGTTGGAGCAAGATAAACACTCATAACTAGGCCAATCTGTGCTGCATTTACAGTATGCGGGTTCAAATACTTCACAGCGCTACAGTGTCTCTCCAATACGTCCCTCCCTCCCTGGGAGGTTTTTCGTATAATTTTCTTTTCTTTTACTTTCCATTTTTATCTTTCCCTTTTCTTTCTGTAATCATCTTCCTCTTCCCCTGATTAGAGCGTATCTCTCATAGTAATCATGATAATCATACATCCATCCCTCTAGCCAGCTGGCCATCCTCCCTTTGTCTGCTGATAAAATAACTGATCTATTCATCCATCAGTCTGTACATCTGTCCATCCATCTACCCTGGCCTCCCTCCCTCCACCCGTCCGTCCCATCTGTCTGTGTAACTATCAATCCTACTTCTTCCCATTTGTCCTGCTGCAACCTCTGAAACCAGTCTGGTCTAAGGATTTTATCAGGCTGCTCAGGACTGTGTGTGTGTGTGTGTGTGTGTGCGTGTGTGTGTGTGTGTGTGTGTGTGTGTGTGTGTGTGTGTGTGTGTGTGTGTTTTAATCCAGACCAGTCGTTGTAAAACGGACTGCTAGTTGTAGAGTTATGCAACAAAGCTCTGCTTTAACTGCACGTATGCCACTGTCAGCTCAAAGTCACACCACCAGATTTCATGTGTGTGCATTTTTGCACGCACAATATGCTTGGGTGTTTGCAAGTGTATGTCTATTTTTAAACCAGAATCCATATGGTGTGTCTCATTAACAGTGACTGAACTGAGGCTGGGTCTAAGAGACTTAAAGTGCATTGATTTTAGTTTCAGGGCAATTCTGCTGCTGATTCAAAAGATATTCCACAAACTAAAGTCCTGTAAATGTGCACTTTGAACTGACCACCCTTTGAAGTCATACTTAAAAGATAAAAGGGGCTGCATATCACCAGAGTTACCGCTAACTGCAAGTAAATCTAGCTGCTGTTAGCTAGGTAGCCCAGTTAGCTGTGCAGCTAGCAGTCCCAACTGGGAACTCGGAGTGTTGATCTTTACGTTGCCAGCACAGGAGCTTGGACCTGGGTGGATGTTTTGAACTAGAAGTCTTACATATTGCATTTTTAAAATAGAACCATAAATTTGATAAATTATACACTATAATTATTTTTTTAAGTTTGTACTGCAGTCAAATTATTATTATTATTCTGGGATATTTCAAGTGTCAAAATAGTATTGGACTGGATTGCGATCTGATTTTTCTGGACATATTTTATAGTAATGGCAATGTCGGTTGGGAAGTTGATCCGTTACAGTACCTCGGTCCAGACTAAAATATCTCAAAAACTGGTGGCTGCACACAATCTAGTGTTGATGTCAATGTTACCAGAAGATTAATACACCCTCTCAGAGCAGACATTTTGGCTTGTCATAGCAGGAAAAGCACAGGTGTGACTGATAATGTTACATGGCTCAGTTCTAATGAGAGTACCAGTAAGTCATGTCAGTGAGTAAGCATACACAACACCAGAGCCCAGGAACTAGCTCAACTAAATGAAGCCATCATTAATGTATGAATTTACACCTGTACTTGTCCTGCTTCGACAAGTCAACACGTCTGCTGTGAAAAGGGTCTATTGTATTAGCTTTTATCCCCTTCAATATGGCACCATCTTCAACATTTATGACTAATATCTGCAAACTAGTTACACAATAGCTTTGTTTGTGTGTCATGCTAATTTGCAAATATTAGCATTCTTATATGCTAGACTAAAATGGTACACATTCTCACCAGCTGAGCATCAGCATGTTAGCACTGTCACTGTAAGCATTTTATCATGCTGATTTTTACATTTAGCCTCACAGTGTCACTAATGTTTGAACACTGTTGTTTTGTCTGGACAGAATAACTAAAACCATGGCTAATTACATCTCATTTGGAGTGAAAAAATGTTTGAACATTAGCTTTCTACACTACCACTGAAGTGTGAATCTTTTGTTCTGTGTATAGATTAATTACAGGAGTAATTAAACTGGCATGGCATGTGTAATGACATGGATTTTATGTCTCGACCCTCTCTGTTAAATGACTACAGTGACATTGTAATCTGTTTTCTAAAACACTTTGTTTTCTTGGCACTTGTTACTCTGGAGCTGCTGTCCTCCTCTGTCCCTCCAACCTTTTACATATCCCTTAAGACTGCATGGCCTCAATTGAAGGACTCCAAATACAGAGTGTGTCCTAATGTAGCTGAAAAGAGGGGTGAAGGTTTGGAGGAAAGACAAGATGAGGAGAAAGGCAGAGTCAGATGTAGAAAATTAGAGTGGAAATTTAGAATCATGCTCAAAGCCTGTCCTGATGCAACCCTTCACCTCTGCAAGGCACAGCAGAAGAAACCATGACCCGAGAAGACCTCCAGACAAACTCCTCCTATGGCACATCTGTCACATGTGAAACTGTTATTGGCCTGTCAATAGTTGCCCAGTAATAAGTCCTTTTTACACAGAACAGTTGTCTGTCACTCTCAAATATCGCTACAGAACAGGCACACTTTAGTTCACACATTCTCACGTAACACACTCAAACCGACCCCCGAAACACCCACAATGCATCTGCCCCTGTGTCTCTCCTCCCCTTCTTACCTCCATCTGAGTACGTCTCTGTTCCGTATCCGTCCTGGAGCCCGTTGTTCCACGTCCCCTCATACTTCCCGCTCGTCCCTGTGCTCTCCCGCAGGCCGTAGCGTCCCTTAAAGCCGTGCGTCCACTCGCCTTTGTACACCCATCGGCCTTTATTCTCGACGCCCACACCATGTCTCTTGCCCTGAGCCCAGGTGCCTTGGTAGGTGTTTCCGCTAGGCCAAGTGTAGACACCCAGCAGCTCGAAGCCATGGGCCCAGGACCCGCAGTACTCGCCCTGGCCCTTGGGTCCTGTACAGATCCCGTGGCCGTGCGCCTTGCCCTCCTCCCACCCTCCGCAGTATGACCCCCCATCGTCAAAGTTGAACCTGCCGCCAGTGGACATGCATGAAACAGGTCTTGGCAATTCCCCTGAAGCCTCAACAAAAAGAAAAAGAAAAGAAAAATAAAACGAAGGGAGGAAAAATAAGGACAGGTTGGTGCTAGAACCAATCCATGGAGCTGAGCGTGGAGGTCAGTGAGGTCAGGGGTGAGGATAAGGAGAGAGTGGGAGGGAGAGGGAGAGAACCCCCACACAATTCAGGCAACGCCACCCCCTTTTTTCAGCTGGTTTGGAGAAGAGGAAGAAGAAACAAGGTGAAGAACAAAACTTGGCCCCTCACAGGGGTGTCTGGGGTCTCCCGGCGTGGTGGGAAAGGGTGAGGCTGTTCACACCATCCTCTTGGTGGGCTCTTTGTAGCATCGGTTAGCACTTTCCAGCTTCTCTGTGGCAAACACAGGTGAGAGAGGAGGAGAGTGGGCCCAGAGCTGCCATTATCCTCTCTCAGCGAAAAGAGTTTAGAGCATCAGGCAGCTCCACCGGTCCTGCCATCGGCCTGCCTACACAGTCTACGACACACACAACTCTTCCTCCTACTCCTTTCCTGCTTTCCGCTCAGGCCCCCGCGTTCACTCGCCTCCTACCTGATGATGCTTGCACCTCTCTGGGGTGTAGAGCCCAGAAGTCTCCCCGGTGGCAGCCCTTCAAACCCCCGAGCCTCCAGCATAGAAGCCACCCTCAGGCTCCCTGATCAGCACCAAGCTGGAGCAGTGACATGTTGAGAAGAAGAAGACTCTCCTCCGCAGAGATTGTTTTTTCTTCAAGCCCACTCTTGATGATCAGACAAAAAGAAGACCATTTAAAGTCAGAGTCAGTAGCTCACTTCAAGCTTCACCATCCTCTTAGTCCCAGGCTTCACACACAGCACTGCACAGCACTGTGCCTGGTCACACAGCGAGGCGACACGCACATGCATAGAGAGAGAGAGAGACAGAAAAATGGGGAAACATAAGATAATCTGCTTGGCTGCCTTCTTTTTTGTTGTCTGTCCTGTCTTGCTGGAGAGCAGCAATGCAGTCTCCTGCCTTATGCAGGCACACACTATATGCAGGCACACACACACTCTATCTAACAGCAAGTGCGCACACACACACACAATGAAAATAAACAAGTGAATTCATTAATTTCTGCTCCTCTCTTCCCTCTCTCCCTCTCTCTCTCAGTCTGTCTGTAGGTCTTTAATCCACTGCGTCCATAAGTGGTTTATCTTCTGCGTGGGTTGCCTTCAGGTTGCCTGCTTGATGAAATAACATCCATCTATATGATCCTGTTATAGTGTTTTGCGTCCTCTTCAGCATCTCCTGCTCGTCTCCATGTTTCCCTATGGAGCGCCGGCTGACGCACAGCCTGCCTTCCTGCCTGCTGTCTTGGTCTTACAATCTCCTCCTAAGGCTGGATCTCAGTATCTCTCTCTCTCTCCTGATCTGTGTATGTGTGTGTGTGTGTGTGTGTGTGTGTGTGCCTCTCTCTCTCTCTCTCTCTCAGAAAATCTGCTCATTAGAGAGGACTGTTCCAATGCTGCCAACCAATCCCCCTCCTCTCCTGCTCAATAGCACACTCCAGCTCTTAAAGAGACACACACTCTGCAACAGACACAAGCTTCTCTCTCCCTCCATCACCTGTAGCTTTTTTACCATTTTCTCACCCTTTGTCTTCTCTTACCGCATCTTGTCTCAGTCTCAGCTGGTTGGCTTGATCCGAGCGTCTCAAGATGACTGCAGTGGTAGTGATACATACGTCCAGCCAGCAAACAGCTGAATGTTAAAGGAATAGCTCAACATTTTGTGAAATGCGCCTATTTGCTTCTTGCTGAGATTCAGTTTGGGGGACTGACACGACTGCATGATCTGATATTGTCATGTTATTGTTGTTTCTGGAGCACCAGGACCATCATTACAACTGCCCAAAAACATTTTTGTAATGTCAAAGCATAGGGACTCGGCGAAAAGACTGGAAAAATACATGCGTGGGAGAAGTTGTCTTGTCAAACATGCATTTTTAACATTGTGGTATATTTTAATCCAAACCATGTTTTTTTTAAAAAAAAACAGAGTATTTTTCTTGCCTAATCCTTATTATTTTCCCTTATAACCAAACAGCGTCATAAAGCTAAAAATAAACAGAAAATAAGGAGTGAGCTTAGTGTAAAATATATGTTATAAAATGGTCCAAATGGGATACAAACCTCAGTCTTCTGTGTGAGTCCTACAACTAATCCCATGTAGCTACAGTTTACAAGCGATGCCAGTCAGTCACCCTTTTTTTGTCCAGCAGTGAGTAGCTACAGAGAACAGGACAGGAACATAGCCAAAACGACGACAACATGTACAGCAGCTTTAACCCTAGTAAATGAGAAATGTATCAAATGTCTTTATTTTTCGGTGCATGATGCTGCATGTTGAGACTGATCTAAATACAAGGTGTCAGTTATTCAAATGACACTTATATGCTGAAGTTATCTTTTCCATATAGCACAGAGGAAAACAGGTCTATCTGGGGAAAACATGTTTGTTAATGATGACCCGTATGCAGTGGATAGTTTTTGAGGAAGAAACAGCACAAAGAGCTCCTATTGATCAGATGATATGGATACTACCAGAATTATGATGCTTGAGGGAAAACACACTGTGAAATGGATTTTATTTACTTACAGCGCCTGGTTTTGAGGCTTAGACATCAGTTTCTTAAGTCTTTAAAATGTTTGACTGATTGCAACACTGACTCTAAATTTACACTATTATGGTCTGCCAGTATGTGGTCTGTTATTGGTGCCCATACGGAGCTTTTCCTTCACCGTTGAAGGGCTGAGGGGGAAATCTTCACATCAGTCAGAAAACAGGTATTGCATGGCTCACTACTGAAACCCTCACTCTATATGGAAACATTCACAGTTGAAACACAAAACACACATTTAAGTGAACAATGGACACTGACTTATACTTGAATTCAAAACCAATATGCCATTTTGTTCCAAGGCTGTGATTTCTGCATCATGCAATGAAACGCTGAAGAAAGCTAGAGGTGAGAGCGTGTGCATTTATTCATTTTTTTTTAATTCATTCATTCTAATTTATCATTGAGAGTCATTTATGGTTGACACTGACTTTTGACAAATGAACAAATGTCTGTACAAATGGGCAGGCCGTGGATGTATCAAGAAAAGTGAGTACTGTACCACAGCACAAGCTGTGTGTTGTTTAAGGTGCTATTGAGACAGGAAACATAATCTACAAAGTCCAGTTTGAGTGAAAGGTGAAAGGTATAATTTGGATGGCCAGAATTCAATGTAGCTCCAAAAAAACCAGAGGGCAGCTTATCACTAGAACAACCAACAACTGCTGCTCTGTATAGTCTACTATATACGAGATCCCTGCTGGGAAAAAACAGCATGGAAATCATGTTGGTCTATGCTGTTTTTTTCCAGCAGGGATGCCGTTAGCTAGCGTTGTTAGCCATGTGGCTAAGCGGCCCTATTTGCTGAATGAAGTTTGCCTGGACCTCAGATCATCTGAGCATCTCAGCTAAGGAAGGCTCAGCCGCCTCCAGGTAAACATGGCTTCACACCAGACTGGTGCTGTACTCAGTCTCAGAAACAGACAGAGGTACGTTTGAAGACAGCGGGTACAGTCCAGAGGTGATTTACAGAGACTCTGATCAGGACTGTGACTCTGGGGATGAAATGACTCGGCAGGTGGGAACAGGAGAAAGGTGATGCGTGAGAGGACTGAGACGGAGCTGGGCTTCTGCAGAGCCTGAATGTTTTTATATCTAACAAGCTGAAACAAGGATGTATTTAGAACGAACGCAGACTGTTGCTGAGTTTTATTTTGTTTATGTCAAGTTTGAATGAAATGTTTTACAAGACAGTTAGTGTTGATACAGTTGGATAAAAGAGAAAACATCGAAGTCAGACGGTGCATGGTTGTATATTATTAGAAGGGAAAATATGTTTATGAATATTTGCTTTCTTTACATTTTGTGAGTTTATTTTGTTAATTTATTAGACTAAGTACCAAACCGGACGTTTTTAGGTCTCCTAGCTGAAACTACAGGCTATCAGACTATTGCCTCTTGAGGTACAAAGTGATTTTAGGAGACAAGATAAGCAGGGACTAGCCAATTAGAATGCTAAATTCATCTCTGCAACACATGTCAACACCTGTTTCTTCATATTCTGTTGATAATTTTTTTTTCATTTTTGGAATGTTTTAACTAAAATTCTGCCCACATCTTCTAAAGGCTTATCAGATGCCAAAACACAATGGCTTGCTGGGCGTTTTGTGTTGGCGCTCCCGGACATCAAATTGCATCCCACTGCCTTGCATGCAGTGTAGTGCTTTGCTAAACCTTTTTTTCAACTTTCATATGTTTCAAGTACTGGCAGAGACAGTAGTAGCACATTTTCCAATTGGATGCAGCCATGACAACCCAAGAGAAATATTAATTTGGCTGTATTATTCACTGCTGTTGCTAGTGGTACACATGGTTTTTCTTTGCCGACTACCATTGTGGTTGGGTTTTAGAGCATAATTCTTCTCCCCTGTGTGATTCACATTGGATTTATTGTTTTAGTGCCTTGCTCAAGAATGTCGTGTCCCACTATGGACTACATGACTGATGCTTAGATGTCAGGGTGGGCAGAATGGAAACCCCAGGTGATACAGTGTTAGTAAAATTATTATTTCAGATTAACTCCCCTCAGACCATGCATTTTGTCTGTCCCCTCTACCTCACCCTGACTCATCCTTCCTCTAGATCACGAAGTACTCTCTCACGCTTCTTCCGATGTCTTCCTTTCTCTTGTTCAGCTCCCTCCTACAGCTGCCCTTTTGCTCTTGTTGTCCTTGTCCTTCTGTCTGCCAGTGTCTGGGAGAGCTAAGCCAATTCCAGCACAGATTACAGTAATAAAATCACTGTGAGGCTGGGGATTAAGGTTAAGGCCTCTAAACACACTGGTAGTAGAGAGAGAGAGGTATTGAAGAGAAAGAGGAGAGCGGGGGATGGGGGGGGAGAGAGAGAGAGAGATGGTGAGCAGGAGAATGAGAGAACAGCTAGTTTGATTTACTGACCACAACATGGGGATTAGGATTAAGAAAAGTTAGTAACACAAGTCTGAGCGCACAAATCCATGACATCATCTGACCAGTGTCAGTTGGAGGTAAGAAGGGGTTGACACAATCATCGATAATTGTTACTGGGTCATGAGGTTACATTGTGTCAAAAGCAGAGCATTAATGAAATAATGGGTATACAGTAAATATGAGATGCTGTGTAGGTCAAAATTTTAACACTTAAAAGTGAGGTTTGTCTTTCTACAGTGCTTATGGAAAGTATTCACCACTTAATTGTTTTCCCTGTTTACTGCTTTTATGAATAAAATTTAAAAATTCTTTAATGTCAAAGTCAAAACAGAATGCTTCAAAGTAATGTCAATGCTAATGTAATGTAGTGTAAAGTCATGAAGACAAAACACGTAAAGGAACTCCGTGAAAAGTCAGGGGATGGCTGTAACAACATCTCCAAGTTACTGAAAATCCCTCACAGTTCAGTTTAATACATCATTAAAAAATTGTAGGAATATGGCACATACAACTGTAAAACTGCTCCCACAAATTGAGTGATCATGCAAGAAGAGGACTAGTGAGGGAGGCCACCAAGACCCCTATGACTACTCTGAAAGAGTTAAAAGCTTCAGCAGCTGAGATGGGATAGACTCTGCATACAACTGTTGCCCAGGTTCTTCACCAGTCAAAGCTATAGGGAGAGTGGCAAAGAGAAAGCCACTGTTGAAGAAAGCTCATTAGGTATCAATTAGAGCTCACCCAAGGGCACGTAGGAGACTCCAAGGCCAAATGGAAGGATCAGGCTAGATGCTATGTTTGGCAGACGCCAAACACTGCACGTCACCACAAAAACACCATCCGTACCACGAAGCATGGTGGTGGCAGCATCATGCCGTGGGGATGCTTCTCAGCAGCAGGTCCTGGAAGGCTTGTAAAGATAGAGGGTAAAATTAATGCTGAAAAATATAGGGAAATCCTGGAGGACAACAGGATTCAGAGAACTACGACTTGTGAGAAGATTTATTTTCAAGCAAGACAATGACCCAATGCATACAGCGAAAACTACACAGAAATGGTTAAAAGACAACAAGGAGAATGTTCTGGAGTGGCCGAGTCAAAGTCCAGACCTTAGTCCAATATAGAATTTGTGGCTGGACTTGAAAAGGGCTGTTCACGTCCAAATGCAGTGTCCAGATGTGCAAACCTGATTGAGACCTGTCCACACAGACTGAGTGCTGTGATTGAGTCCAAAGATGCATCTACTAAATGCTGACTTGAAGGGGGTGAACATTTATGCAATCATTTATTTCCCATTGTTTTTAATGAACTGACATCACTTTGACGAAATCTACTTTCACTTTAACATTAAAGAGGTTTTTTTTTTCGTATAATGTATATTGACTATATTGATTCCATTTATAAAAGTAATAATAGGGGAAAACAATTAAGTGCTTGAATATTTTTTATAGGCACTGTATTGATCTATGCATTTTAAGCATCAAACCTTAGATGGCAGCTGTGTTTCTTTGTTTATTTATTTTTTAAATAATGGCTGTCTCCTCTCTGATCTATGTGTTGTTCTTGACAGCAGCTATAGTGGAAGGGGGTTGACAAGCAACATGTCTCCTTTATTTACTTGTATTTTGGGGCTTTTTTGGTGAAGTACAAACGCGTGACAGTGAGCAGCAGATAAGTGTGCTTGATGTATTGGAGGCAAGGTGTTTATAATGTGTTCTGAACAGACCCAGACAAAGGCGAGATCAAAAGCCTGCTGTCAAAGAAAGAGGTGAGATGTGATCATTGTGAAATATTCAAATGTAGAAGAGCACTCACAGTAATGGTGTTATTCATTTGTGTGAAAAATGATGGAGTTCCGTGAAGAATTAATTAAAAGCTTGAGAGAGAAGTTAAATCCCTGCTTACTTTCTCACTTCCACACGCCTGACGGTGCCTGTTGAATTGTCTTGGAAATGTATAAATACCATACTGTTTGGTGTAGTACTCTGATGTAACAAAGGGTTGGGTTGGCAGGGATGTGGGGGGATTCGGAGCACTCGTCTACAACAGATAAAAAAAAGGGTACATTTGCAGTTTTTAAAACTACAGTAACTGATTTTTTTTGGCATCTATTCACAATTGTAAATACATACTGGCAAAACCTGGTAGCAAACTGGACATGAAAATAAGCCTTTCAGCTCCATTTTGGTCTCCAGAGGAAAATATCTGACTCTTTAGCTGCTAAATGCTCGACTATTTTCAACAGCTACTTCCTAACTCTGTCTTTCTGGTGTTGGTGCTGGGTTGGCACTGGATGGTGGGTTTATCAGGGGGTTCTGCTGAAAGCATGCTGAAGAGTGTTGAGGATGAGTCCGTCCATCCGCAACAAATATGGTATCTCAGGACCCATTAGCCTAATATTTTCTGTGCACATTTATGACTGCAGGCTCAAGGATCTCTTGTAGTTGAGGTCATTCACAATTTTTTAGAAGCTATTTTAATGACAAGTACTTCAGTTTACCCACAGACACACCTGGGGATAGTGCTGCAATGTTTGGCTCTGAGTGAATCTACATTTATGCTTAATCATCCACCCAAACAAAACGTGTGTGTACATATATATATATATATATATATATATTATATATATATATATATACATACACATTTATTATATGTACACAGGTGTGCTGTGGTATCTGGCACCAAGATGTTAGCAGCAGATCCCGTAAGTTGCAAGGTGAGGCCTCCCTGGATCGGACTTGTTTATCCAGACACATCCAACAGATGCTTGATTGGATTTAATCTGGGGAATTTGGAGGCAAAGTCAACACCTCAATCTCATTGTTGCGTTCCTCAAACCATTCCTGAAGCATTTTTGCTTTGTGGCACGACACATTATCCTGCTGAAAGAGGCCACAGCCATCAGGGAATACTGTTTCCATGAAAAGGGGGTACATGGTCTGCAACAATGCTTGGGTAGGTGGTACGTGTCATAGTAACATCCATATGGATGGCAGGACCCAAGGTTTCCCAGCAGAATATTGCCCAAAGCATCACACTGCCTCTGCCAGCTTGCCTTCTTCCCATAGTGCATTCTGGTGCCATGTTTTCCCCAGGTAAGCAACACACACGCATCCGCCCATCCACGTGATGTAAAAGAAAACATGATTCATCATACCAGACCACCTTCTTCCATTGCTCCGTGGTCCAGTTCTGATGCTCACGTGCCCATTGTTGGCGCTTTCGGTGGTGGACAGGGGTCAGCATGGGCACCCTGACTGGTCTGCTGCTATGTAGCCCCGTATGCAACAAACTGCAATGCACTGTGTATTCTGACACCTATCAGAACCAGCATTAACCTCTTCAGCAATTTGAGGATTTTGGACTACACAGGTCAGCCTTTGCTCCCCACGTGCATCAATGAGCCTTGGCCACCCATGACCCTGTTGCTGGTTCACCACTGTTCCTTCCTTGGACCACTTTTGATAGATGCTGACCACTGCAGACTGGGAACACCCCACAAGAGCTGAAGTTCTGGAGATGCTCTGACCCAGTCGTCATTTTTCCTGCTTCTTACACATCAACTTTGAGGACAACATGTTCACTTGCTGCCTAATACATCCCACCCACTTACAGCCATGATGTAAGGGATAATGCCCTTCAAGGTGTCCATAATCAGGAATTAATGGACTTCGTGGAGGCCTTAGAACCGTCCGACGTGCAGCGGAGGACGGTTGCCTCCACGAAGAAGAATACCTTGAAGGGCATTATCCCGCTTATACCATGGTCACTCGCCAAAGAAAAGAAATTAAGACCATTAATTTATATTTTCATGTGTTTTACAATCAAAATATAAAGCCACACATTTCACAAGCCATAACTTAGTTTCCCTGGTAACACCTGAGGGTTTGACTAATACCTGGAACAATCATTACCCTCCGGTAAGGTTCTTATGCAATGGAAACATTGTTCACTCCGTCAGTAAATAGGACGGACCTTAGATACGACTTGGCAACGGGAGATGTTCTAGTCAGCTCAGCGATGAGCCAGAAAGCTAACGCTATGCTAGCAAGATTCAAAGTCTATAACACAGCGTACGGTTGACAAACAGTAAATATAATTTGACAGTATGTTTAACAACGAGACTAGCTAGCTAACCAGTCATGTCATTGTCCCCAAATCAATATCAAGATTTTCACTAACAAATGACTGGCCGTGTGTAACGTTGCTATGGCTGCAGGCCTGAAGTAGAGAGTTGAATATCGAACGGGATGTGAGATTATTCGCTTTAGAGGGGAAGTGTACTTTCTGCAGCTTGTGTGTTACAGTCGCCATCCTGTGGTGTTCAGAGGATAAGGCACTGAAACTGACGGACTGCACTCAGTGTTGGAAATAAAATGTTCAGATTTTTTTTCATGTGATACATGATACACCAGCTAGCACATTCATTTAGAGTGGTGAACAGACAGTTTGACTGGAACTACTTAGTAGGTGTCTGTATATCAGGGATTAATGGACACCCTGCAGCCAATCAGAATCGAGTATTCCCCCAGACCATGGTATAAGAAGAGATAATCAGTGTTATTCATTTCACCAGTCAGTGGTCATAATGTCAGGCGTTATCGGTGTATATGTCTAAATGATTTTCATTAGTTTGTGTGTGTGTGTGTGCTCTTTCAGTAATATGTCGCAGGTATGTCTAAGTCAATGTCAGTACAAATTATGGTCTACGTGGCACCTCATATACCCTTGGTAAAAAATCCTCTTGTGATCAAAAAAGGGTGCTCCTCCAGAGCAGTGTGCTTTGAAATTGTGAATCATTAAAAAAAACTGTAAACCTCCAAACAGAAAGTATGAACGATCTGCTTGCAAGTTTAAATCATATGTGATTTCCATCCAAGGTTCAAAAGTGAAGTTCTGGCCACTCCGACGTCACCATTCCTGATATCCTTGCAGCTAAAAGTGACTCAGTTCATCTGCTTTAATAATAACAAGTTGTTCTCGCAACATAATGTACAATGAGTCAGACAAAGCTATACATTTCCCCCTGCCTCAAACTGACATACCCATATTCAAGTTTCTTTCACACACACACACACACAATCACGACAGACGTATCTCTGACGATTACACGCTACGTGCCCCAACGTCAGCACTGCGCCCAAAAAAATCTCTTAAGTTATTTATAAAATCTTTTTTTGTCCTGGAGTTAAAAAAAAAGGGGGTCGCAGAGAGAGGGAGAAGAGGGGCTGAGAAGAAGGGAGAAGTGAAGAGAGGAAGGCAGCCTCATTCTCATCCATCTCTCCTTCTCCTCTATTATTCATCAGCCTCTTCTCATCCCTCGTTCAGCATGCTGATGGAGGATAAAATAGGTCACCGAGGGATAGGCTGGTGCTCGCTCGGTGACTGATGTCTTCCCTCACACACCGTGCACTCCTCCCCACCTCCTTCCCCGCATCCCTCACTGCTCCTCCTCTCCCTTTTCTTCCCTGCTGCCGCTGTCTTCCGATCCCGTCTTTCTCACCTGCTCTCTCTCCCACACTGCTTCCCCTGCTCTCCAGCCCCTCAACGTTCCTCTTATCTTTTGATGATTCCGAAATATAGTCATTCCTCGTCTCAGCTCAGCATCCCCCCGCTTTCTCTCTTCCCATTCTCCCTCTTGCTTGTTGTAGTGGAGTAAAACTCAAACAAAGGACATGTGTTGCTGCAAGCTATCTGCAGGGGGCACACCAAACCATCATATCTATGAAGCAGTGATCTTGCAAAAGGGAGAGAAGACGGGCCCAGTAATCAGAAGTGGAGGGGAAAGAGGCTACTTAGCTAGAATGATGAAAAGATGACCAATGTAAAGCAGTTAAAGTTAGATTAGAGGGAACAGAAGACATAGCAGATTGTTGTTTTTATGTTAATTTCTTCTTGGAGCACTTCTGGCTGTTTCAGCTCAAACCTCCAATAAAACTTATGTTGATGTACACTCTCCCATTCTCAGGTAGAGCTTTATTCATAACAGACTTGAAGTGGAAAAGTGCAGTAGCCCAGATGCGTGTATTGGCCTGTTCAGTTTTAGAACACTTACATAAAGCACTGCATTGTTGGTTTTGCTGACAAATCACCTCAGTGTTTGTGAGTCTAGTTGCCGTTAGAACTGTTCTCCACCTGTGTGACCGATTGCACTGACAAACATGTCCACCAGATGGGGCCAAACCCTATTCAGAGACACAGTAGTAGGGTATGGATATTGGATGTTAAAAAAAATATCCACAGAGGGAAAACTGTGTTTTAATCATTTATTTTACTTGCTACTTAGTACTTTACTCTGATTTATAACCAGATGTTGATTGGCATTCTTTTTTGTCTTCACAGTGTATTACCAGTTTTCTATGTTGTCCTCACCATAATAGGATCATGTTTATTAAAAACTGTGAACTGTGGCCCCTTGCAGCAAGAAACAAAACAGCTTTTGGATTAATTGGAACATAAAAATGATATTGTGTTAAATCACTAATAGGCCTTTTAAAGTCCACATAGCAAGAAGGTTGATTTTTGAGTCTCACTCCCAACTCGTCAAAATCTGACACTAGTAGTCGGGCCAGCCATCAACTCAAAGGATCAGTATTTTAGGAGTTGGGAATGAGACTCAACGTTCAACTTTCTGACAAAGTGGACCTTTAAGATAAAAGAACATATAACATTTTTGCATTCAAATGTGTAGTTTGTTGAGCTGTTAGCTTACATTATCCCAAATGTTTCCAACAATGTTCAAACCTAGAGAAATCCACGTGTTTACTCAAGATGATGTCGTTTCATTTGGTGACGTATTTCGATGACTTCTGGGATAGAGTGAGGATGAAAGTACACCTGAAATACATCGGTGTACATGATAGATAACTGATAGAACATTTTAATACATAACCTCGTCCATGTAACATTCTTGCCTGAGTCACATTGATAGATTTTTATCAACAACTGTGGTTGTTTAAATATTTAAACAACTCCAATGATCCCATACTACTTTTTGGATTGAAAGGACACTAGTGGCAGAACTTATACACTGTGCCTTTAAAGCTGCACTAATAAATATTAACATATTAACAATTCATCTGATGTTTCTATGTGATGTGGATGGGGTCACTCCCTCGTAGTAACAAAACCAAAGTGGATCATCAACCAACTTTGCAATTTCTCTTCAGCTCTATGGAACATTTTAGTGTCCTTCAGCCTATTGTTTTGGTATGAGGGCCTCCAAATTGACAATGTTGTCCAGAAACACAACTATAAATCAATGCTAATGTTGCTCTGTAACTGCTGATAATGTCACTGTTGTGTTTAGAGCTTGTTCCAAGCCTCTCAGCTTATGTTGATGGGAGACACACTTGATGACACTGTGGACACCGTCTCTTGTCCTCCAGCAGCTTCTAATTCACTGCAGCAGGTGATAGTTTGTGTTTTTTCCTTCCTGATCATGGGAGTGACACAATT
This sequence comes from Diplodus puntazzo, assembly GCA_963678695.2. Lineage (NCBI taxonomy): Eukaryota > Metazoa > Chordata > Actinopteri > Spariformes > Sparidae > Diplodus > Diplodus puntazzo. Next base: position 6,636,612 of record OZ023161.1, read on the forward strand.
GTCCCATACACCTTATACTTAGAAACAATTGTTTGTACAGTTGATGTTGGGACCTGTAACTGCTTTGAAATGGCTTCAAGTTACTTTCCTGATTTGTTCAAATCATAATGTGCTCTTTCAGATCAACGCTGAGCTCCTTAGACATTTCAATTGTAGTGTTTAGGGCTGAGTCTAATGGGTGTATCAAAGAGGCCCTATTAAAATGGGCCCGGACAACTCACCAGCTGTTATCAAGCAGAATTTGATTCACACAACTTTCTATGATCACCAAAATTGATTTGGTCACTTAAACTTATAAATTCATTACTGAACCAAAATGAATGTTTTTTTGTGACAAAGCAATATGTGTTCCACTCATTACATCACAGAAAAACAAGAACTGTAGAAATCATTGGAACTGAGGACCGCCATGTTATGCTTGTTCTTTACAAGTGTAGGTAACCTTTTGACCACAACTGTACATCCTCTATCTTGTCAGTCGGCACAGGAGACTTACCTGCTTGTTTAACACTCATGTTTGCTCAAGCTGCAATGTGGGTAAGAAATGCGAAATATTATTCGTGACATAATCGGTTTATTTGATTGAAAAAGGGTGAAAACCGTTACATGCACTAGTATATTAACAAATGTAAAACAGTCCATTCCATTGAGTTTCATCTGCTCCCAAGTTTTATTTTGTTTTCTGTATTAAAATGAAGTATATCTTGTAATATTTAATTATTTGCAGTACAGTTCAAATGAGATGTTTTATAAAAGGTAATTACAACAAAATATTTCACACACACACACGCACACACACACACGATCAGCACCCATAGTCACTCAGACAGGTTGGCATATCCCACTACTGGTCTTCATAGAAGATTTTAGCCATTGCGAGGGCGACCTTGGCAACCTTTTTGTCCTTGGCGTCGGGGCCCATGTTGGCACGTGCCAGTCCTATCCAGTACTGCTCTGTCCGGACCTGGTAATCCGTCACTGTCTCTCCCTCTTGCACCACAGGGTGCTCTTCTTCATCTGGAAACACATAGTCAGGTAGAGAGGTTAAAGCTGCTCATAACATTTAACAAAATCATGGTCAAATTTAATTTGAACAGCTTCTAGCTGGTTTGAAGCCAAATCAAATATCAACTTTGAGGGGAGCCTATCTGCTCCTTATTTCCCACCAGCAGAGTTAAGTAGAATGGACAGGAGCGGCCAAGGCAGCAGTTAGTCCAGCTCCTTAAGACTGGCTATCTTAGACATAGACATGGAGGTTTAGACATAGAGGTTACAAACATGGAGCATATCAGTAAATCTAAGCTCCAGTGTTTATAAAGCTTTACTCAGGCAACTAGGCAGTAAAAGTCTACATATGTATAGAGCCACTGATACTGTATTTTTGAGGCTGATACCAATTTCAATATTTGAGTGTTTAAAAATCAGATCTGATAAATCAGCCATATTTATTTAGGGGCATGGCTATACATAATGCAGAGGCCTGTTGTGATTATTTGGACTTGCTAGAGGAGTAAAAGAACCTATGGCTCAATCCTATTCATTTGTTATAGTGAATGAGGATGCACCCTGTAAATGAAGCAGCTAAATTAAGTCATCATTGACCTTTTTATTTGCACTTGTCCTTTTCCTACTGTTATGACAAAATGTCTGCTGTGAAAAAGGCCTGTTGCCGGTCAGTAAGCCAGGCCACCACTTTGACTCAGGCTGAACTATTTCAGTAAACACTGAATTGGTAAACATTTATGGTCCACAGACGACAATGGTGATCTCTCGAGTTTCCATCTAGCACCACCACAAGGCTGCCCTTATTGTGAAATTATATCAACATAGGACTAAGTAAACTAGGCAGTGCATGGTAAATATTATACCTGATAAATATCATCTACCATGCTAATGTTAGCTGCTGTTAGCACTGTGAGTATGTTAGCATGTTAATGTGAGCACTTAGTTTCAAGCATTGCTGTGTCTAGGGTACAACCTTAGAGATCTGCTTGCCTGGCTGTAGTCTTGTGGGTTTTGTTCAGACTGCAAGCAAATCAGATCTGTTTCTCAAATCAGATCTGTCAGACAGACTGTCTGCAGGATTAGTGATCAGAGTTAAACAACAACTGATCAAATCGGATTTGTGTCCAAATGTAGCTGTGTCAATATGTTGCCCATATTATCATTTAATTTTATTTCAAATGTTTTATTTTGGTGAACATTCTCAAAACTGTGTGTAATATTCTCTGCCACAATGCCCACATCTCTGTATCACCAGCATTATAATGAATAGGTGTTTTCATAGTTCCGTGTCACCTGTTGTACCGGAGGGGACTTTAATTAGCGGTACACAAAGACGCTATAGTGACGTAGTCTCACATTCCCGGCAAAACCTGAGAAGCTTTTGTGCTGGTAAGATGGGTTGTGATGCTCTCTGTCTGTTGGCTAAGTTAGCATCATTTAATTTGTCTTAAACTGTATATAAATGTAACAATATCATGGTTAACAGACTGCTGAATATTTACGTTTGTTTTGGTCGGCGGAAAACAGACGTTTATTTTGTTAAATTTAATGGAGATTTTGCCCTCATTTGCATATTTTATGAGCTGCTGCAGGGGAGTGAGAGAGCGCCTGACAGCCTGCGTGTGCACTGACTGTGTCCCTCGCTACTCCTATAAGTGCTTTATGGTACAAAATTATTATTTGTCATTTTGTTATGTACTTTTATAAAAGACTGCATTGTTTAACAACATGGAAATATGCTATATATTAAAGGTGCAATTTATTTTTCTCATGAAGAAACTATTCCTATTTCTCATCTAAACTGGAGTGTTGGGCACTTTGTGGGAATGTTACATTTTGTTTGTTTTGTTAATTTTTAACTCAATATTCCTGTTGTATTTGTAATTTAAGTTTCAGTTAAAACATTTTTTATCACTGTAAGGGTATAGCAGTATTTTTGTATGTATATTTTGGGGGGAAAAACTTGAGAGGCTTTTGTGCTGGAGACTGAGAGAGCACCTGTCTCCTATAGGAAATAAATGTGCATGATTCCTGGTCTGAGTGGTATTCCATTCCATTCCAACCATACTAAAGCTGCTACACAAACATCACAAACCTATTTGCATAAGTAGCTGTGGCAACAACATGGGCATAATTACACATGGTTGTAACAAGTCTTTCAAACAAAGAAGCATGAGATCGTAGAGCCATCAAAGACAGTCCACAGACAGTAACTGTGTGTCGTCTTCCGTACTGGTCTGAAATTCACATCATGGATTCTGCTCAGTCACTCTGATGCACTTCTGTCACTCTGGATTTGATGTTGTTGTGTGTCGCACAGCAAGTGACACAAAAGAAACTTTGAGTGGCCAGAGCGCCCGTACTGAGACATAACTGTTGAGATCCAGTTGGAATCATATTTCAAACCACCTCTAAATGTGCTTAGGACCCGATGAGCAAAAATTCACATTTAATGTGTTTTTTTGCTCTGCAGACATTTAATTGTGACCTGTACTGGTCAGGACATTCAAAAGCTGAAATATAAAAATGTCTCAGCCCACCTCAGACAAACGTTTGGATTTTTGTATGTAACATCTTATTTACTCCTGGCCAACATATTGACCAATATGCATATATTTGAAAAAAGCTGATATTAGCAATTATATTGGTATGGCCAATTCAAATAGATAGATAACATGTTGCTTTCCTCTAAAATCCAGCCTTTCACCGGCAAGACGTTCCCTCTGACACCATATCAGATTTTATTTTGGAGAGTTTTCACGTTTGTTTGGAAGGTTTGTGTAACTGTTTTGATTTCAAACACATTCAGATCCAGATACTGTGCTCGTTTCTAATCATGGTCACATCAAAAGGTGAAGTGGGAATGAAAGAGACACAAGTGTGAGACAGTGAAGAGGCAGAACTATCTCTTACCTTCCTCATCCTCGCTCTCCTCTTCAGACTCGTCCTCCTCTTCCTCCCCCTCTGCTCCTTTTGCCTCCTCTTCCTCATCTTCTTCCTCTGACTCAGACTCTTCCAGCCACTCCTGTGTCTCTGAGGAGAAAGAGCCATAAATCCAAATGAAACTCACACCCCTCTCTCCCATCTTGTAATCCTCCCACTGCTCTCCTGCGTCACAAGATTTCCAGACCAGACAAAACGTCACACCGGCTGCTTCACGACTATCAGCTGAGCTCACCATGAATTCATTTCTGATCTATCTTCATGTTATTCTGATTGCATGTCTTCTTTACTTACTTGGGTCCATTTCGACCAGAACCTCCCACTGGTCCATCTTGTTGAGATCCAGGCAGTAGAAGTCATTCAGGGTGAACTGGCGGTCGCCGACCTCAAACATTCCCCCGTACAGGAAGAGCTTGCCCTGGCGCGTTGTTGACATGGCGCTGGACCTCTGGCAGGGCTCCACCAGGGGGGCCGAGGCTGAGTTTTAAGGAAATTAAAATGAACCATTTAATTATCCAACCTGTCAATATTATTTCAGTTTTTGCATTGCATTAAATGTGTTCAATGTTTGCGTTTATGTGTAATCTTGCCATCATCCTCCTCCTCTTCCTCTTCCTCCTCCTCCTCCTCCTCTTCCTCCTGAGCTCCAGGGATCACTTCCTTGATGGTCATCACTGTGCCGTCTTCTGTGACGATCTCTTTGATGACCTCGGTGGGTGCTTGTGATGCCGCCTCCTCTTCCACCCCCTCCTTCTCTGCTCCCTCCCCTTCAGCTCCATTCTTCTTCCCCCTCCGGCGTTTCTTCTTCTCTGACTTGTTTCCCTGGACAGACAAAATCAAAACAATAAACTATCGCAGACAGCGGTTAAACATGGTTAATATTGTAATGAATTGTTCACGTTATAGGAAATTCCCTCAAGGCGTTCCTCAGATGAAGCGTTCACGAGAACAACCTGAAAACAAACTGGACAAACACTCATTCATGCAGCAGCTTCAGAGTCTCACCCTGAGCAGGCCGGGAAACCAACGGTTCTTCACTGTATCATACAGATAGAGGTCATTGTAGAAGTCGCCCTCCAGTGACTCTTCCTCTTCCTCATCACAAACCCCACCAAACAGCACCGCACGCCCAGCTGGGCCCGCCGCCAAAGAGAAACCGGAGCGAGGAGGGGGCTTGTTACCGGAGGGGCTCAACCTGGACCACGACCACTTCTCTGGAGGACAGAGGAACAAAATAATGCCATCCCAGGATATTAGCTGGAGGTTTTCTGTGAAGGTTTTATCACTTATGTTGCCTTAAATTGTTTTGTCTCCAACTATGAAGTTTTTCGTACCTTGGTCAACTTTACCCTCTCGCTTCAGGATGAACATGTCAGAATGGATGGTCCCCTTCTCCACATCCTTCTTCACTCTCTGTATAAAGAAATTACACAAGACTCAGATTTCAGATCTTAAAAAGTAGTATCCATATGGGAGACACAAACACACACACACACACACACACACACACACACACACACACACACACACACACCACTTTAGAGTATCCTCCATAGATGATGACACCTGTGCCGTCGGGCGTGGCGGACATCTGACAGGCGGAGCGCGGTGAGGGGGCGGAGCCTGACGTAGTGAGGCGTGACCAGGAGAAGGTTTCCAGGGAGAAAGAGTAGACGTCATTGTAGTAGATGAAATCCCTGCGGTGGGAGGAAAGGGAAGCGGGAGGTTAAAATACTGAAACTAAACTGAACACTGCTGTGTAGAGAACCGTCAAGTGACACGGCAAACATTTACATCCAACATAAACAGAGCAGCAATTAGTTGGAGTCATTGTTCGTTTCCACCTGATCAATCCAAGTCAAATATTCACTCTCTTTTTACATTTTTTTTGGTGTCCACCGTGTCTGTGTGTTGTCTGGTGTTGGACAGGTAGTGTACCGTGGAAAGGAAAGTTCATAAGGGTATTGGAACAAAACAGTAACAGTGTGGGCCCCTAAAGCAAAAGAATTTGCTGAAAGACACTTAAATGCTCTGTAGGGCTGAGAAGAACTGCAGAGACAGAGGATAATTCTTACTCTAATTGTCTCCAGAAGTGCATAAATATATATTATGCATCGCCGTGATTTTTCCCATTATTTGCAAAGGATTTTGACTTTTACTAAACAATAATAAGACGAGTAAGAATATGTTTTAATTCTATAGTGCTTTTCATGATGTGCATAGAACTTACAACATAAGTTCAATGGTCATCTTTTTTATGTCAACAAATCTACATAACAGAACAATGTGTTGCTGTCTTTTTAATATTACCATTTAAAATTACACTTATTTTAAAAATGCATTACTTATACAGTCAGGCCATAAGTCCAACTTCTTCATTTTCATATATTGACTCACAGATGAAAGTTTGCTGATCTCTGTGGGATAAAATGGATTTCTAGCAGCATTAAACTAACAGAACTTTGAAGAGGTTGTCTACCATCGTCAGTTTCAGGGTATAGACAGAGTAATAGGGCTGGGTGTTGTTTAGAACCTCGTAATTCGTTTCGATTTCGATTCTTTAGGTCGCAATTCGATTCAATATCGATTAGATTCAATACTGCTTTAAATGCTTCGATATCGATTCAGTAATAAGTGGTAGTAAACAAATAATTCATTAGAGTACCTGTTGATAATTTTTTAATAAAAAAGTCAAGTTAAATCATAAATCTTTCCTCTAGGAAGTTCTAGTTCAAATTGAAATGCAAACAAAGCACATGATGTGTTTCGTTCTAAAATAGTGCCACCATAGTTAAGCTGAGAAAGTGCCATTGTTTCTGGGACTGCATGGTACAATTCTGTCTGACATAAACATAGACAGAACCGCAGTCGATATTGAATTGGGAAAAAAAATATTGCAATGCACTGATGAATCGATATTTTTCCACACCTCTACAGAGCAAAGGTGAAACCTGCCCTTGGTCAACTCAATTACAGACATGCAGTACAGGCCACGTTTATTCAGTAACCTTCTGCCTACCTGGTGCTCTCATGAAAACCTCCAAACACCAGCAGCTGCTTCTTGCTGAGGACCATGCGGTGGCCGCTGCGACCTGATGGACCGCCAGGAGCCCTGAAAAACACAACACCCAAACTCAGTTCTGATCACCAATGTCTGCGAAATCATAACTATCAATACAAAGTGAGAAACACCAAGCACCTATAGGACTCATTTTACATAATCAAGTGCTGTATTTATGAAGCAGAGTATTTCTTAATGACTTGACTAATATAAAAAGAATAGGACTAATTCAGATTTCCTCATATTAATTCATCACAAAATAGTCTTTATGGCAACCCAACATCCACTTTAATGAATCTCTGCACATACTTGATGTTCTCCCAGGTGTGTGTAGCCAGGTGCAGCACCCAAAGGTCCTTGTAGTGGTAGAACTGTTCCCCGTTAGGAGAGGCAAACTCTCCCCCAAAGACCCAGAGCTGACCCCCGCCCTGGGGAACAACCACCGCCTAAGGGACGGAGGGAGGGAAAACAGAGATACAGAGGAGGGACAAAGAGGAGTGAGAAGTGAGATGAAGAGGTTTGATGTCCTCGGATTTAAATGCTTTTGTTGCAGCAGGCCATCAGCCGTGATGAAGTTGCTAATAATTTTTCCCTGATCGGTGGGACAGTAATCTGCACCCTGGTGCTTAGAATTAAGAATCACAAAATTGATCATGACTTCCAACCAAATGTGATGATACCAGGGTCTATTAAAGGGTAACTTCACCCTTTTTCAACCTTAATCTCTATCTATTGAAATTAAGTTCATGTTGAGGGACACACTAGTGAGCCCCCCACAGTGTTCTCGGTGTCGCCGTATAAGGACTATGATACTCTGGCAGGATACTTATTCGAACCAGCGTAAGCAGCTGAAGACAGCCAGCAGAAAGAGGCAGAGCCGCAGCCGAAATAGCGTTAGAGGACATGGTTAGCATGTCGAGACTATCGAGAGCTGCTGACAGAAGACAGTCACTGGAGGTGTGTTTGCTCACATTGCCCTCCGATGCCAAGAGAAACAGATTATTTCTGCTGCAGTCAATTCTAGCGTGGGCAGTTTTTGTTGGATGCTGTCGCCAACAACCAGGATGATGCATCACACGTGCGATAAATAAAAGTTCACTTCTTCAGGATCCTAAAGATAAACTGGAAAAAAAACACCATATAACTTCCAACTTACTCTTTCAAGACGCCATGCACTGGGGATTTTATTGCCTCAATTAACTACATTTACCGTCTACACTGATTGGAATATCCACATAAAACATGGCGAATTTCTCCTTTTATCGTAGCTGTAAACGTATTATTCAAACCTGGTTTTGATTAATACTAGTCTCCTGATCTTTGTTTATTTGGATGTACAAACAAAGAATCAAAAACTCACATGCAGATGGACAAATAGAGGAGTAAGTGTTGTTTTACTGTCTGCTGGATCGTTCAACTGTGCAAAAAGCACTGCACTGTTTGGTGTGTGATGCCCCTCGCTGTGGGTGTACCTGGTGAGAGCAGCGTGGGGGGGGAGGGTTGGGGATCTCTGATTTAACCCAGCAGTTCTTCTTGATGTTGTAGAAAAACAGATCATTGTACAGGTACGTCTGCAAAAAAGGCGAGAACAGGATTTTGAGTGAAGCATTTATTCAGTGTAAATACTGCTGTAACAAACTGACAAAACAGAAACATGTACATCAAAGCTCCTGAGCTTTATATAAAGTTTGACCATGTGAACACTTGTGTACAAAATCTCAGTTGACCAGTCGTGGAGAATACATGGAGAATAAAGATGAATTCTGCTTTAAAGAGGCTGCAAAATTGTTCATCTACAAAATACATTTTAGGAAAGTCTGTAACAAATGTGTTTCATGTATCGCTGAGACTTTTATTCACTACCTTCCTTCCGTTGAAGAACTCTCCTCCAAACAGGATGAGTTCATCTTTCTCAGGATGTGCAGAGAAAGATGCATTCAATCTGAAAAACATAAAGACAGATAAGAGACTGTAAGACATGTACATCATCACCAACATCATTTGGTCAGCATTTGAATTTGAGAGAAACTTTGATTTATGGTCAAATACCTGCAAAGCCAATAATGTTCCCATCAGCCTCAGCTTTACTTTGTATTTAGTACTAATTAGCTAATGTTAGCATGCTTACGTGCTTAACTTAAATGCTGAACATTAAGCCTGCAACAACATCAGCATTTAAGCATGATAATACCAATAATGACATTCATCTGACACAGCCACAGCAGTTTGAGGTGTGTGGAAAACTCATGAAACTCTTCTACAACTCTACGGTCAAATCAGCCATTACATTTTCCTTTTTACTTGGTTTGAACATCTCTAAGGTCCGCTCTGGGTGGAGATTCAGATCTCCAATGACCAACTCTAACAGAATGGTAAATCATTTTGTTTTTTTGTGCAATTCAGCTGGAATATGCTCTTGAGTCAGTTAATGGTCTTTGCTTGTGAAACGTGGTAGAGGATGATAATGGTGGCGTTGTTTAAACCATTGCTGATTAGGCTGGATCATGATGGCCGGATGGTAATCAACACTGTTTAATGCGATAGTGCAACATTTTTGATGTGTGTTATACATTTGTTATGTGTTATACAATTTGTTATGTATATTGGTTTCTGTCATGATCTGTGGTCAAGCCTCTGCGTGTTCTGTGTTTCACTTGGATGCACAGGATAACTCTAAAGAAGGTGATGCAGTCTTTTCACCTTGGTGATGGAGGTGGACATGTTGTCTCTACGACCTGAGTCTTCTTTGCATCAAGATTCTGAAATTCGGCAATCAAAGCCTCTAAATCCTCCTGTAGACAACAGAAAGGGGAGGAAGCAAGGTTTAAAGGTGGGGAGAACAAAACCAGAAGGAGGTAGATGACTTTCAAAAAAATAGCTAGCTGTGGGTTGTAGGGATATAATATGCAGTGACGAGGCTAATAGTTAGCAACAAATCATTTCACAACACACTTTAACTGTCTTTGGACAAAGCTACATGACCATTGGCTTTGTCCTCTTAGTGTGACATAAAAAGCACAAATATTATCATATAGCCTTCATCATTTAGCGCAGGTGGGGTGTTACCTCCTCTCGTTTGGACCTCTTTGAAACCTTTTTCTCCATCTTGGCGGCTGTCTTCTCCGCCCCCTTCACCTTCTTCTCTTTCTTGCCTTTTTTGCCCATGACTGCTGTGAAGCGCTGACAGACAGTGTTCAAGTTAAAGAGGCTTTATCTGTTATTTCAAAAACGAAGTCGGTGTCACATGGAAATCCAAACAAACCCGCATGCCTTTCTTCTGTCAAGCGGGATTCACTTCCGGCAACAAGCTGGAAGTTAAACACGGTGTCACAATGTAACAGCGCCCTCTAGCGCGGCAGAGGACAGGGAAGAAGTTCAGGTGTCTGTATGTCCAAATTCTGAACTTTAACCACAGAGTGCCGCTGAAAGCAGCTTGCTGTTCCAGGAACAAGCCCTGAAGGATGTGGTCACCTACATGGTTGAATATGATTTACACCGACAGAAGCCCGAAAACACCGGCCATGAACAAAAAATGTGAAGTTTAATCTTAGGTATAGGAAATAGTGGATGTTTCAATTTGTTGTTACGTTTTTATTTTATTTTATTATTGTTGTTTTTGTTTCTAAATGCTAAGTCACATTTTCTCTGTGCATGTTCACTTCAAAACTTTTGCACTCAGTACAGCAGATGTCAAAGTGGACTCAACTGTTGATCACTTTTTAATGGTTTGTCTTTCTTACTTGATATTTTGTGCAAGTGGCAATAACTCGCGACACGCAAGTAATTGCCACTTGCACAAAATAAAAACATATAAGAAAGACAAACCATTAAGAAGGCAAAAAAAAGGCCTATTGAACATATTGTGTTCATTTCTGTGACAAACTTTTTCCAGCAATAACCAGATGACCTTATTTTTGTTGAAATGAAATCTTGGTTATGTGCTCAATATATAAATAAAAACAAAAGTGACACCAATTGTAATTTTTAAGGTTGATACATAATGAGTGACACCATTGGCAGACAAATGTTGTCAGTGTGTGTGCTGGTTACATTTGTGGCTTTCTGGGTGTGGCACTAACTGTTGTGCTGGGTTGCATGCCAGGAAAGAGTCAAGAGTTGTGTGAAGAGCTGTGAAAAGGTGAATGTACGTGCAGTCAGTTGTGACTTTGCGATTATCAAAAGAAACTGTAAAATCCATGCAGGATAATGTGTGCACATATTAGTGCATATTCATATGAATAAGTGCATGCAGAGACTCCAACTCCAAGAGGGCCTGTGAAAAAAGGGCTGCCCTCTGACACACACACAAACACACACACACACACACACACACACACTGCACTGCACTAAGTGGCACATTTTTTTAAATGAATACTCAAATACATTTATTGGCAGAATAATACTTTTGATACCTCAGTAAATGTAATATCAGATACTTTCAGACTTTTTCCTCAAGTACTATGTTAGCTGGATATCTTTACTTTTCCTCAAGTATGACTTTAGGTACTTTTAACAACACCTCATGCACAATATAGGCATTTATCATTGGAAATATTCTAACAAGATATTGTTTTGTGGCCTCTCTATAAAACAAAATAGCGGCCCAGGTCCCTGATGTCACAGTTTTTAATTGTGTTCTTTGATGGATGAAACTACAAAGTAAGTTAAAGTACAGCCTGAAGTTATTTTACGCCCCTGAGGGTCTGTTGCATGTTTGAATACACGTGTGCATTTATCTTCAGTGTGTGTGGAATGTCACAGAGAGAAACGACAGGTACTAATGAGCAGGAAAGTGTCTTGACACCCTAATAGGGCATTTGTTTGTCACTGAAAACCCCTCCTGACGGGCCCTGCATGCACACAGCATCCAGAAAACATTTGTTAATTTTAAGATAAGATATGACGATTTGACGAGGAGATGCTGAAAGAAAGCCTCTTTTTCTCACAAATGAAGTGATCACGGAGGAGATGCAGCAAACGAGACTCAAGGACACATTGAACCTGGATGACAGTACACATTACAACCAGAAGAGGGCAGCTGTGTGTTTCTTTAGTGCCAGTCTTTCAAAACCTTGACTTGAACCCACTCCAGTAGGACAACTTTAAGGTGTAATTTTACTCTCCTTTGATAATAAGATTGTTAGAAGTGTTTTAGTGCCTAAACTAAAGCGACACCTGCATACCGAGTAATGATATCTGCTTTATAGCGGGATGCTATTCTAAGAGAGGAAAATTGCCCAGTGCAGAATTACAGTCAGATGACGGCTTCAGATAGATACATGCGGCTTTAAATTGCTTTTGCAATCTCACTGAGGATTTCTCGTCTATGCCTTCCTGTCCTTTGAACGGGTTCCTTCCTCCCTGGTCAAATGGAAATCTTATCCTTCATCTCCATCCCTTGTAATTATTTCATATCTGTTCACAGTGATTAAAAAAATGGAGGACACAATGTTTAGAACTGACCCGTGAATTCATCACTTTCTGCTGTGGGTATCAGCTCTTTCCAGCCATCTGTCAGCATATTGTGATATTCATTTTCCTTCCCAGCATCTACAAACAGTCACAAAGGCTCACACACACGCACACACACACACACACACATCAGCTGACCACACACACAGGCACACACACACACGGACAAATGCATATGGCACATGACTGCTCTGCCCGCCATTCCTGACTGCTAACCTTAGGTGGTTTTCCTCTGAGGTGCCCCAAGGTATGTGCCACTGTGCTGGGGTGTGTGTCTGTGTGGGTGTGTGTGTGTGTGTGGGCTTGCATGTTAGCAAGTTACAGAATGAATTTTTTCAATTCCATTCACTGACGTATTTCATAATCGTGGCTGTTTGTGCGTGAGTCTTTGTGTAGTGAAAGAGTGGAAGGTTAACAGAGAGGCTCGGGGTCCATGCCTTTATCTTCTCTCCCTCCTGACAGTCATACATCTTATCACAAGCACTCAACCTATCAAGCACGTGAATAACATGACGAACCACAATTTTGCGTGGTATGAATGGTACAAATAAGAAACATACCCCCACCCCCACCCCAATCCTGGGAGCCAGACCCACTAAAACATCTCACTGTAGTCATGTGGGGATCCATGAGACAAGGGCCCAAAAGCAATACTGGTTCTCAGACCATTGTTCTTGAGACCAGCCTTACTGAAGTATGCAGGGCACATTTCTATGCCTTAGAGGCAGAAACAGGGCGAACAAGCCCGCTGAACATCAGTTATACTGGGGAATACTGAGGCAGATCAGCAGACAGGGTGTCACATGGTGAATATCCCTGCGTCAAGCTTCTGAAATGTTCCATGTTTGAAATTACTGGGAGGCATGTTGTAATCAAAAAAAATGAAATTCTCTGCCCACGCCATCGACACAGTGTCAATGTAACGGCTTGTCAGTGACTGTCAGTGGCTGTCAGTGGCTGTCAGTGGCTGTCCATGTGTGAGGGATATTTGAGTAAAGTGACAGGCTGCAATTTGCTCAGTTTGTATTGCTGCCCATGTCTTTGTCCGTCCTGCTTTTACTGTAATTGACAAACCTTACATCGTGATTGTTGGTTTAATCTTCTTTTTTTGATTTTAGGTTGCCAACCTTTACACCTGGCCAGGTACTACAGATAAAACTAGCCTGTTCAATATTATGCACTGTCCCTGAAAAATAAACTGGATAAAAACTAAATGAAAAAAAAATATGATTATTTAGTTAAATGAGAGCCAGTATCAAATAAAAACTTACGGTGAAGAATAGGAGTTTTGTGAGAGTGTGGGAGAGTGTGAGACATCACATTAAAACTAGGGTTGGTACGTTACTCAAGAGGCAATTTCTGTTAAAACTCTCTTAACATCCTGACAGAAATCAGCAACGAAAATGCATATTAACTGTGGCTGCCGCAGGCCTCTTATCAGCCCATCCAATCATTTTGTACAGGCCAAATGAAATGCTGCCTGTCAATAAGGCTTCGTTGGGTAACCTTATTGGATGGATGTATGTTGGTGAGGTCTATTTTGCTTGTGTTTATACGATTTGGGCATTGAACAGAGTTGTTTATTTATTTATCAGACTATTTCAGTTAAGAAAGCTTGTGGAATGTAGCAAACTAGCATCCATCATTCCTCCCAGCTGGCCAGCGAGGCCTATGGGAAGTCTTGATCAGTGTAGGTCATGTAAGCCCCCAGGAATAACTCTGGGCATTGAAGCCAATTTGACTTAGAATCCACACTCTAATGGAAGCTCTGAAGCAGATACAGGAAGTCAACATTTTTTGGCTTCATACACCAACGAGCAGCTTTCATTGGGATGAAGAGGGACCCGCCGCCGACCTGTATTCAGATATTTCCTTACTAGATCCACAAGTTCTTGTGATTTGGAGGAGTGGCTCTGTATGAAGGAGGCACGGGTTTTCGGTTAGATACTTTCAAAGCTCTCTGTTGTTGGTTTCTACAGTCTTTCTGAACCTGGCTTCAACTAGTTGCTCCTGTCATTTTCTCCTCAGAAAAAGCTAGAGTTAACTGACTTGAGAACATTTGAATTTGATGTGGCTTGGTTCAACTTGAATTGGTTTGATGCATTTTTCAGTTTTTTTTATTTGACTTTCCTTGATTTGATCAATTGATTGATTTAATTAATTTTGTTTTGGTTATTCAATTTGACTAGATTTAGCTCTTCTGGTCTCCAGATATATGGCCTGGGCTCGACTACATTTGACCTGAAATAACTCTGCTTTGTTTGGCATGGCCTAATGTGACTTGACTTCATTTGAGATAATTTAACTGGACTTGACAACACAGGTACTTTTCAAGCCCAGTTTAGTGATCCAAAAGGGAACATGGACATCTTCTCTGAACAAATGTTGTTTACCGTGATGGAAACAGAAGAACAGATGGCTGGCTTGCACCTGTGCTCCTCTGCATGAATACACATACACACACACACCAACAAATGCATTTGTGACTCAGCATCCTTGCGTCAATACTGCCCTCAGCATCGTGCCGTCTGCCTGTTAGCCTGAACGTCTGGTCGTGACTGACGCTGGAGGGGGAGAATAAAGGGCTGAGGTGATGAGATGAGCGCAGATGTTGATTCCTGAAAAGAAAGGCCATTATCCAGCCTGTGATTAGGATGGGATTAGAAATAGACACTGTTGCTGCAGTCACACGGACGAGGGAGCAGGAACACACACACACACGCGATTGTGCACCAGTATGGAAAACCAATATCATCCTCCTGTTGCTCAGAAACAGAGCAACCACTCTTCATGCTGAAATATGCTTTCTCAAATTCAAGCAAATGCACATAAAGTATACATCTATCATTGTATTTGTGAAAAAATCGATCACATAGTCAGGGGGCAGGATTTTGGGTGGAAGTAGAAAAAAATGTCTCGCTGTGAACAACAAATGCAAGTTGGTTATTGTGAATAATGAACGCTGGTTGATTTACACTTTCAATAATATGTCAATAAAGTTGGACAAAAAATGTTCACTCTATCTTTTGGTTCAGATACTCTAACAATTTCTGTAATTCATCATTTATATATATTTATATTTTATTTAATCATTTTTGGTTCCACCCATTCTTTGCTGTGATTGATAAACATAAAACATTAAAATGATTAAAATGAAACTTGACTGTTTTCATCACAGTGCAACTGTATTATGTGTAACTGTAATATCATCTGTTTTAAATGAAAGGGGTACTGTGTAGTTTTTTAACTGAGAATTTTCATATTTCACAATCTAAATGAGGTTATAATGCACCTTTAAACACATCACTTGAAAGTTTATCTCTCTGTTTTTCATTTTCCATCCATTTTTGTACCTCTTGTTTTTCCTTTTCCATTCTTCCTCATCACCTTCAATTTATCAATTATTTTTGTTATTTCCACCCCTCATAAAAATGTTTAACTCCTCAAGGAATAGAGATGAAGGTGGAGAGACCATCCTGGGTCACAAAATGTTTGCTTTTCCCTCACTTTCCTCACCAGGCAAAGGTCCGTCACAGAGGTCATCAGTGAATGATAACAGACTCTCGTTAATGTATATCTTAAACGTCCTATTAGTAAGTTAGGAATGAGACTCAGAAATCAACTTTACTTACAAACAGGTCCTTGAAAGCAACATTCTGTACATTATGTATGTCAGACATAATGTAGGTGCTGACTACAAACAAAACTCATTACATCATAACAATGTTATGTGTTGAAAACTTGTATCATGAATTAAACCTGTATGTGACACCATTCACCCTGTTACATGACACTGTCCTGTCAACGTGATTCTGAAGCAGTTATTTCTAAATGGAGAAAAAAAAGTTACATAATGTTGCTTTTATTAGTGAGAACATTTTTTATTTCTTTTTAGATGCACACGTTGCAGAAAATAGTAATTTGCAGTCTAGTTTACAGTAATTCTGTGTGTGTTATATCGAGCTCTAAACATAAATCTAACAGTTTCTAGAATATTAAGCAATCATAGAACGACACACTGAGTTTTGGTGGTGGTGAAAACAGCTGAGTTTTGTAAGATTTGGTCACTAAAATGTTAATTTTGTGTGAAATCAAAAAAAGTGATGCACATTTTAGTCCATTGGGACGTCTTCTGTGCTGCCTGTGCGAAGAGTTCTGACAAAGTGAGGTGGAGTCTGTATCTGCTCTAACCTTTTTTTGTTTTGCTTTGCTTTTGTTTTTCCCATTTCATCTATTTGCTTTTTATTTTGCACTTTGTTATTCTGTGTTTGTGACATTTTTGGACGACAGCTGGTGTGAATCCATAAAAACACAGTAACCAGGTTACTTCCTGTCTACATCTCTCCTCTGCTCTCAGCCGTCCCACATGGTTGAATGAAGCTACTGAAACAATTTAAAATAAAATGTATTTGTCTGACTTACTGCTTGGTCCTTGCTGACACAGCTCTGTCTCCTCATTCACTCTCAAGTCTCAGACCACTGCTGCCCTCTCTCTCTGTGTCTCTCTGTGTCTCTTTGTGTCTCTCTGAGTTCGACTTTGAAAGATGAAACAAACACTACATACCATACCTCTAACTGTAAATAAAATAAAAAATCCAATCAGCTGTAAGGCAAATGCAAATTAGAGTGCAATGTGTGTGTGTGTGTGTGTGTGTGTGCGTGCGTGCGTGCGTGCGTGTGTGTGTGTGTGTATATGTGTCACGTCTCCTTCCTCTGTGCTCCTTTAAACCTCACAGACAATAGAGAAGACAAACACAGCTAAAGTGTTTGATCTCAGTGCACCACCCAGTGTGTTTGTGTGTTTGTGTAAGCGCCGATGCATATATGCACGTATATACGGAAAGCATGAAAATGCCACTACGTGAGGATGTCTTAGTGTGTGTGTGTGTGTGTGTGTGTGTGTGTGTGTGTGTGTGTGTGTGTGTGTGTGTGTGTGTGTGTGTGTGTGTGTGTGTGTGTGTGTGTGTTTAAAGGGAAGTGAAAATCAGAGCTCACACCTGCCAGTGTTCCCTGCAGTGTGGATCTAGACTGTTTGCTGTACTGCAGCCGCTGCTCTATCTGGTTTCCTCTCGCACAGACTTTATCAGCAGCAGCAGCAGAGCGTGGGAAATGTAGGACATAGAATATTTACATTTATGTTGCTGATCCTTTTATCCAAAGTGACTTACAATATGTACATTCATGGATGCAACCCAAACACTGCAAGAAAATAAGCTGAACTCCTTCCAGTGCTGTAATTAGGATGAATGAGACAGAGGTGTGGAGTGTTTTGCTAGTTTTTAGTAGTACTCCTAAAGGTGCAGCTGTAAAAAGGAGCTTTTACTCATTTTTTGCAGACATAATCAACAAAATATGATGTAATATCGCAGGTTAATATACACATCAGCATGTAAAGCAGCATTTAAGTGACAGTCTTTTTTCACTGTATTATTGTGACTTTTACCTAAAGTTGAAATCCCTCCCTCCCAGTGTCTCCCTGTCGCAAACACAGTGATAGCAACATAACTACTAACTACTAGCCCGCTAACAGCCCGGCTACTGTCTAAAACAAAAATAAACCGAAAGGATCCCAGTTTGACCCAGAAACCACAGGCGGAGGCTAAAAATGTGTCACTGCAACAAGTCTAAAGTAGGTCCAGTACAAATATTTCTTGTGCATATATGTGATCCAATACAATATAAATGATTGTAAGGAATAAGTCTAATAAATAGTCAGTGATTCTGCTAGCCATCTTTCTGTTACACAAAGAGCAGCGATCTGTGAGGGAGTCTGCATATTTCAGTTTTTCTATGTCTTGTGCACGGCCACTGTTTTTTTCGCCACTGCAATCTCAATATGTCTGAACTCCACTTTTCATGACTCTGTGACAGCTTGCTTCGGCGTGTTCTCTCCTCTGGTCTCGGATACATTCTTGGTTTGTTTCGCTTTATGAGATGATTCATGAGAAACTTACTGAGCAAAAAAAATTGTGAACCATATGAATTATTAGTTATATGAATTATTCAGTGCAAATTATTCATCTACTTGATTATTTGAAGCGAGCTTGACCAGCTGACCTACATCTGATTTGTGCATCAGATGATGTATTGCACAGGTTAAGCGGTTGTGTTATGACTAAGTATAAGGAATTTAGCTACATCGGTGAGCTGTCAGGAGTTCATTTGTTTGTACAGTGCAGCTTGTTGGCTCACGCCCACTTTCTTTCACCTCCCATTGATCAGCAACCACACCTCAAACTTAGAGAGGCAGAGAGTGTGTTCTTATCGGAGGCTGTAGAGGCTGTACAGTGATCGCTGACGGCTCAGGTACTCCAAATGGTTGCAGTGGTTAGTGTTATTGTCTCTATTGGTGTGTGATGGTTTCTTATGTGTTGCGTACAGTGTCCGCATGGTGCTCAGCTGGTCTGTGATAGTTTCCACTAGAAAACAAGGTGCTTTAATGGTTTCCACAAACCAACACAGACCATCTGTCACACACACGTTTGCTATTTTGTGTGAACATGTTTAATCAGCCATTAAAGTGGTCACACATGCAAAACTCCAGACTCCAGATCATTTTATTTTTATATATATTCTTTTAATTTTGTGAACTGACAAACCACAGGATCATCTGTTACAGACACCCACAGCTGGACAGTAAGGATGACTGTCTTCAGCACAAGTGCCTTCAAGGTTCTCCAACTTGTTTCCTGTGATTTAGTCTTTGAAATTACCGAGTGTCGATACAGCGAGGCATTCCTCTTTCATCAGGTCATCATCAGGCAGATGTTTGCAGACTTCTTTTCACTGATCAGAGAGGCACAGCAGTGAAACAGCAGGCCTGCGTCTACAGATGCAACTAATCCTAGTCTGGACGAGAAAGATGAAGACACTTAAAGTTCAGCTGAAGATGGATCTCTCTGAGCTCCAACGTTTTCTCACAACGTGTCGGTAGAAACTGAGGAATTCCAGATTTCCAAGCTTCATTTCCTGCTAGCAAGGACTATATAACAAACACGTTCAAGTTAATGAACCCAAATGACTCCAGATGGACCCACAAAAAATAATTTTCAGAGTTGGATTACAGTAAGTGTTATTGAGGACTATGCACCCCTAAACCTACACTAACACGCACATACACACAGAAGTATCCTTCCATCTACAGACTCAGGATCAGCTCTCACAGATGCATCTCTCAGGCTGTGTGAAGAAGACCCTGTCAGCTGGTACCCTCGGGGTCAGCTGAGGCCCCTCTGAGAAATGTTGCAGTAACCTGCATCAAACTCCTCCATACTACAGTTTCCTGAAACACTTTTTCAGAGTAGCAAAGTTTGTGACTGCGATGTTGTTTCGACGCAATGGTTGAAAGAGGATCCTCTGCACATCTGTCAGCCGGTTTGCAGCTGAACCAGGT
Organism: Diplodus puntazzo; assembly: GCA_963678695.2. Lineage (NCBI taxonomy): Eukaryota > Metazoa > Chordata > Actinopteri > Spariformes > Sparidae > Diplodus > Diplodus puntazzo. Next base: position 6,656,486 of record OZ023161.1, read on the forward strand.
GTATAGTTGGATCAAGAGGGGGGCATCACCTCTCCACACCCCTTGTTCGCACCGTTTTCTCTGGTCATGTCACAACGATTTCGGGAAAATGTATTTCTGCTGTATAGACAGCAACGGCCACCTTTCCAGAAGAAAACAAAAGTTACCTCTACTTCCTCACAGATCCCTCTCTGATTGGAATTTCTCGAAAGTGATATAACATATGTTGTTAGATTTGCCCCTGTATGCTGTTACAATTGCCCCTGCATGTGGGGGCAAAAGCAGCATTTAATTTTTAATGTTTCAATCAATTTCCTGACTCAGTGTTGCTTGTAAAAACATCGGATAACAGACAGCACACAGATAGAGTGCTGTGATGAAGTTACCCACATGAATATTTAACCCGATCAGGTGATGCAGAGGTTTTTTTTGAGTAATGACATCAAAACAAAAAGCTGAATTTAAACTGAGATGGCCAGATACAAAGAATCATACACACAATCTTGAGTTTGAAACACGGATCACAGATGTTGTGAAACGATTCACCTCGTCCATCCCAAAGGCCTCAAACCAGGCTTTGTTTGTCCACGGGTTCAAGGTTCGGCTTCTGTCCTCACACCTCACCTTTACCATGAGGCTGTCAAACTGACCTTGGATCAGTCCTTCACTTCCACCCCAGGCTTGCCCTGAATACTTTGAATACTTGAGCGGATTAGCTTGTTTGGTTCCGTGAACATTTATCAGCTGCGTGTTATGTTTACCTCAGCAACCAACGTGACAGAGTCCTGCTTTAATCATCTCTCACGGTTTACTGCCAGTACAGATTCATGTGATACACCTATCATCAACAACAAACAGCAATATTAAAGGGGCTCTGTTAGTTTAGGTGAGTGGCCTCCATCTCTAAACTAAAATTAGCAGCTGTTTCCCTCCGTCAGCGGGGCAGAGAGGCACTGAGACGAGGCATGAAGGAATATCTGATACAAGTCCTTCACACAGAAATCCACCGTCCAGCAGCATTAAACTACTTAAACAAATCGTCCACAGGCTCCTAGAGGCATCAGGCCAATGTAAAGGTGATAATTACATTCAAATAACTACAAATTATGACGTAGAGCCCCTTTAAACTTAAATGAAACAGTAACAGTTTAATTATCAGTGGTGGAATGTTACAAAGTACATTTACTCAAGCTCATATATTTGAGCTACTTTGTATTTTACTCGAGTATCTCCATTTCCTGCTACTAACAAAAATGATCATATATATCAATATATATATCAAATACTCAGAGGCATTTACTGACGTACAATTCATGTGGGTGACTGTCACTTTTATTTTAACACTTTCACTCAAGTACTTCCACTGGCTGCTTTTTACAGTTCTGTCCATTACAAGTACAATTTTTGACTTCCTTACTTACTTGTTCCTTACTTGAGTACTTTATGCTACTTATACTTCTGCTTTATACCCCACATTTAAAATGGGAATATTGTATTCTCTGCTACACTATATTTATTGACAGCTTAAGTTACTAGTTACTACTACTTTTAAGATGAAGATGTTGCACAATGGATAATATAACGATCCAGACCATGTTAAAGACCAAACCAGTTGTTTCCAAACGTTGCAGTGTGGTCGGTCACATGACAGAGCTCTACCAAAAAGTCATTTCCCACTCTTAACTTCTTACCCGGCTGTGTATCAAACCTTATACAAAGAAGAACTTGCAACAAGCCAGCAGTCCAAACATGAACATGCTGCTTAAACATTAATTCTTCAGCATGATAATCTCATGATGCCATATATCATATTAAATAAATCAGAGACCAAACTAGTGCTTTTACTTAAACATTATAGCCACATTTTGCTGCTTTAACTTCAGTAGAGTTGCTCATGCAGGACTTTTACATGTAATAAAGTATTTTTACATTGCCGCATTGATACTTTTAGTAAGTAAAGGAATTGAATACATTTTCAACCACTGCTGTTGATTGTGTTTCAAATTTTAAAGGTTGAGTTGGCATTGGCACGACTTGAATAGATGTTATGAGAGAAACAGAGTAAGCTTTCATTCTGTTCTGTCTTTATTTTTTAATTTAGGGAATAAAAACAAGAAATACAAAGTCATACAAATATCAGGAGGACAGGAGCAGCAGCAGCAGCACAGTGGGTAAATGTTGCTCTGCTTTCATGCTCTCATCACATTTTCAATCCAGCTCACTGTCTACTCAACCAACAATCGATGTTAAGGAATCACTTCAAACTGTGAGTTGACTGTTTTTTGTTTTTTTCTGTTGGTGTGTTTGTTAACTGTCTGAAACTAAACGTCAGGTTGCCACATTGTACAACAAAACTAATGATGGCTCTAAAGCAGACAGTGTTTGCCTCCTCAGCAGAAACAAGGCAGCAACCTGTTGCCATTGTGCCACAGCGTTAAAGGGAAATGTCACCGTTTTAAAGGCTGCATCTGCACAGTACACGTTCTGAGGAAAATTCAGAGGCGTTAGCATTCCACATCCATTCAGTTGTGACCTACAAGTGGGAACAGGAATTTCCGACTGCCTGCAAGACCTTGATGGAAACTGGAGCACTGAAGAACTGAGGATGAGTGTGAGGAGAGCATGACAAGGCAGAGTGAGGCCTGACGAAGATCAGGATCGGGCTCAACAGATCTTAACAATAAGATCACTCAGACGCTCATCCCTCCTGCCTGTGCTGTAGAGGCTACAGAGCGAGACGAGAGGCAGTTTAACACAGGCACAAAGGCAAAGTATAATGTTTAGTAGGCACCAAGCTCAGTAAAGATCACAGTCATTTTCCAAGTGGAGTTGGTGCTAAGTCTAGACGCTACAGATAAATTAAAGTTTGATTGCAGGCATTGATTTAAAAAAGTCGTAATTCCACATAGAAAAGTAACTTTAAACTATAAATTAACAGAAACAAAATCCATTCGAATCACGGAAACTTGTCAAAAATAAATCTCAATACTGCAAAAAACACCAAAAGGAAATAAGGCTTTTTAGACAGAAGCACCCTGACATTTTTTTGTAGGGGAGGCCAGAAAAGGCTTATGAAAATCTTGACGTGACCACCAAAGGTTACTGTAAATAGATGGTACAAAATGTTAAATATCAGATGAACGCATGCTGTTCTCATTACTGAGAAGCATATTATGCAAATGCAACCCACTAGGGGAAGGGGGGTTCATTCGCAAAGGTGGACATAGCTACTGAAAAGACTGGAGAGAGGATCTGGAAAGAAAGAGGAAGCATACAAATTGAATCTACTAGTGCTGCTACACAGTACAAAGCAGGTTTCACACAGCACTACGTTACCGGTAAATAAGATACTTGAACGCAGGGCACAGGAAACAGATGTGTTACAGTATCTGATAGAGCAGCTTGTTGTAATCGAGTGGAACATCAAGCAAAAATTGATCTTGATTGAACATTTAGACTGCAATACAAGACACTCAGTCACCAAACACACACAAGCAGACGAGAGCACTTCCTCTTCTCACGCACACTTCTTTACACCTTTAATCCAATAATTACTCTGGTGCTGCACAGGTGTGGTGATGTGACACACGCCAATGTCAAATAATAGAAAAAGACAAACAGCGATGCACAAATAACCGAAGGGCAATATGAAACAGTCTGAAGAGAAGCCAGTCTGAGTAAACAACTGACGGAGGTTCGGTGTAGAGGTCCTGTGTTGAAGGCAAGGTTGACTGGCAGGTGACATTGTTGGTCTGGTTAATGTTTTATTACAGTGTTGTTTTTGGCACCAGTCAAGAGAAAATTATTTCAGCCACTATAGTTTCAACGCCTTGTTCCTGTGGTGCAGCTTTTGACATCAGTTAATGAGTCCGTCACATTGTTGATTTCTAATAATAAATCATGCAGATATTTTTAGAATAAAATGTAAACCAGAGCGACAAATCATTCTAGAGATATAGAGATCCCTGGTGAAGAGGGCCCAGACTATTCACGGTCTTGTATATCAACTTAGCTGAGGCAAGGCAAGACATGTTTATTTAGAGAGCACGTTTATGTACATCGAGCAAAATGCTTTACAAAGAGATTAACAGCTATTAAAGGTGCAATATGTAACATTTGGCCACCTTTCAGAATCTTACTCTAAACCAGTAGGGGACACGACATCATCAGAGTTATCGCTAACTGCTGCTTACTACAGCTGCCCTTAGCTAATAAGCTCAGTTAACCATGGAACTAGCAGACTATCACCTCCTGAGGTACAAATCGGCAAGGGGCTAGCTGTTAGCATGCTAACTCCTATAGATCACTCATGATCACATTTTGTTGGTAACATTTGCTAATTTTTTTATGTTTTAAAGAAAAATTATTTCATATTATTTCATACATATTTAAAGTAAATTACTGAAATATAATAGCAAATAACAAAAACAATAAAATAACATACAAAGAAAAAAAAAACAAAGAGTGCTCAGGCATCTTCATGATGATGGCTCATGGGCTAAGGAAAATAGATTTTAAGAGGGTCTTGAAAATATCAGTGGAGGGGGATGATCTAATTATTCATGGCAAACTATTCCACAATGCAGGGTCAGACACTGCAGATGCTCCATCACCTTTGGTTTTTAGCTGGGTGGAATGGAGAGCGGTGATTGTTCAGCAGATGTGAGTGGTCAGGAGGTAGAGTACGGGATGAGTAGTTCTGAAATGTAACCTGGCGCCAGTAAATGGCGCCAGTGCTTAAAAAACAAATACAAGAATCTTAAAATAGATCCTCAGAGGCTAGTTCAGGGGAGACAGGGTCTCCTTTCCTGTAGCCAGTGAGAGGAATTTGTTAGGGTGCGATAGGGCAGATTAATTAATTCCCATAGAGAGAGAATCGCAGTAATCAAGGCAAGAGAAAATTTGATGAAAGAGGCCCAGCATTGATAATGGATGCAGAGTTGTCTGCAGGACCAGAAATCAGGACCTTAGTATTGTTCTGGTTCAGCTTAAGGAAGCATTTTGCCATCAAGGATTTTACATCATCAATACAATTTAAAGAGAGCAAACACTGCATGGATCACACGGTTTGAGCAGGAGGTACAGCTGGGAGTCGTCTGCATCGAAATAACAGGAGTATTTTATTTTCTGAAAACAGACCCTAAAGAAAAAAGGCAAAATGACAATAAAATAGGGCCTAAAACAAAACCTTGTGAACAGAAGAGGAACACACGGTATCAATTCTGACAGAGGGTGAGTGGTCTTGGATGTAGGAGAAGGGTCAGTCCCTGAATGTCAACAACATGTTTGAAGCAGTCCAGTAGGATGAAGTGATCAACTTGGTCAAAAGCAGCTAAGCGAAGAATTAACATAGTAATTTTTGTAAGTTTAAGGACAGAAGTTTTGACAGTTTGTCACCCTCCATCAAGAAGTTGGAGAAAAGTTTTTAATCTTGGAGCAATGATATAAAACTCAGTATTAAGATGTCCTTAATTTTAGTGCAGTCATTGTACATTCTACTTATTCCATTCAAAAACAAGAATGTGCATCCTTTTTATGTAGACCGTGTCACATTTCAATGTGAAATCAGTCTTCACCTTCTCCAACCTGTAATAATTATTCCGGCCACTTGGGAGCAGCGCAAGAAGCTATATACAACACATTGACACAGGTATAATCAGCTTCTAAAGCTGTTATGGCTGAAATGTTGGCAAAAAATTGCTACACTTCTAGCAGACTCAACTTTGGCATTCATTTAAAGCGGTGTTTCTGTTCACCTTATGAAAGTAAACTCACTGCTCACTCTATTTTTAGATCTGTTCCTGAAGAAAATATTTGGACTTTAGCTGCTAAATGCTCCACAATGTTCAGCAGCTAGTTGCTACCTTTGTCTGTCTGATGTAAGGTACTGGTTCGGTAACGTATAGTGGGTGTACTAAAAAAATGTTATGTTTATGAGCCATAAAAACCCAAACAATGAGCTAAAAGATGCTCTAAAGTTCTGTAAAAGTGGACCTTCAAAGTAAAGTCAAGCAGCTCTAACTAAAAATAAACCATATTCAAAAGCATTTCCCCCCATAAATTATATTTTTTGGTATTGTCGATTATGCTGTGATCGTAGTTGGCATTTAGCCGCACAAAAACAAAATAAAGAATAAATTAATAAAAAGAGAACAGATGAGACAACACATAGACCAAAACCAAACACAACAGAACACAAGAATGGAAAAAAAAAACCTCAAGATTTATTTGTAAAGCACTTTCCACAAAATGCCCTGTAAACAAATTAGAAGGACTAAAAACAACAAAGCTTCCTAAAAATAAATAAATAAAATTTCTACAGTTCTATCCTGGTTAGTCTCCCATCGGCTTTGTGCGATGGCTGGAGTGTTAGAAAGGATCTACCTCTATAACATACACATTAACCCATCCTGCATCCACCGGTAACGACTCTGCCCCCTCTAGAGCGCTCACACAGTCTCTATGGAAACGATGCGGCCACAGTAAAGTGGAACTTTTGGTCTGTTGGCAGGACGAGGGTCCATGTTAATAATACAGCACTAACTGCGAGCTGTGTGCGGACAAGTAAAAACAAAACATGAGGATGAAAAATAAAAACTAGCAGTTCATAATGTGATCTGAAAATGTGCTCGTTCCTCCCCTTCTTAATAAAAAACAAAACTTCTCATTTCCTCTCCAACATCTCTCTCTGTATTATCTTTGACCTCTTACCCCGACCTACCTCCACCCACACATTAAAGACTCCCAAACACACGCACACACACACACACACACACACGCACACACATACACACGCACACTAAAATACTATATAATGTGACAGAAGATCAAAGTATTGAACAGTGAGATGTTTACATGGAAATGTCACCAGTGACTGAAAAACTAAAACTGTTTGAAAGTGGCTGAAGCTCCAATGTAGACACTTCCCTCCCCCTCCCACATGAGCACAAACAAACCCTGGCTTTAACCTGACACGGTGTGTACAGTTACACGCCTTTAGTTCAGTGTTCAGTTTGAAACATTGTGTCTGAAAACACTCTCAGTGTGACGAGTTCACAGCTCACAGGGCGTTCTGTGAGCTGGCCTCAGTACGAGTAGATATTGATCCCCACTAATAATGAGATCGCCGACCCAAAAAATAAAACTCAACAGCAGGAAAATGGCGCATACTTTGAATTTTGACCCACTTTTCAGTCCTGGTATATGCACCTTGGTGTATCTGACTTAGGACTAATGCATGTTTAATGGTAAACTTCAATTCCAAGAAATCCTGTGAGGATACCAGCAGTAGAGTTTACCACCATGGCTGGTATGTCATACTTTTTAAATAAATATGTAATGCAAACAGGCTTCAACTAAAAACGTGACTTAACAGAACATTTTAACATCTCCTTAAAGATCTTTCTCCTCCCTCTCAGGGTTCCCATTAGCCAGATGATTAAGCTCCATATACTGACTACCTACCTGTTAGTGTATAATTCATCTGACTAATGACAACATGACAGTCTTCATGGGAACCGATACTTCTGTCAACAGTCAAAATCAAGAAACAGAAACCTCCTTCTAGAGCAGCTTTCACACTACACTGGGTCACATTAACAGAGGTCCAAGAAAACAAGAACAGACAACAGACACTGAGTGGTGCTGCAGCGACGTCGACCAAAGACACAGAAAGCACAAGAGCTTAGCTAAACGTGCTAGAGTTGTAATGACTGCAGGTCCAAAGCTTTCCTTCATGAATATCTGACAAAACTAATCTTTTAACTTTAACTTTTACTTGGAGGCAAAAGCTGGTTTCAAGAGATTAAAAATAGATGCTTGGAGGATTTTAACAAAAAAGCTCCTGGATGCAAAGGTTTTAGATCCGAGAGAGAGAGAGCTCTCTTTACAGCTGTTGACAGCTGCTTACAGCTATTTACGGGTCAGGGCGAAGGCTGACCGTGGTCTCAGACATCATCGACAACTACTGCCACAGCTGACATGTACATCTTCATTTGCCACATAAGGCACAGCTTGATAAACACAACAGTGATCTGATGAGGGAGGACATTCAGCACCAACATATTCACGAATGAAAACACTTCATTGAAATGCATTGTAATAAACAACAACACATAACGTCCTACAAATCATAGTTAGTGACTAAAAATAGTTCATACTCAAATACAGGTAACAACCCAAAAATGTCAGCAACGAAAGAAACAAGAGAAAAAAGTTAAAGGCCCCTAACGCCTGCACGTTTCTGTCTTCATTAGGTCCATATCAGCAGCCAGCAGACAGGGTGTGTATGTGTGTGTGTCTGTGTGTGTGTGTAAGAGAGAGGGACTGATGTGGGAGGGGACAACAGAGGTCAGGCTTCATCAGCTGTGATGTCAGAGCTCAGAGGTCACTGTTGGTGCAACCCAATTGGCCACTGGCTTTTAGGACTCCTGAGGCACCACCTCCATCATCTTCTGACAGAGGGCTGTGGTGGAGACTGTGAACATACGCACACACACACATACACACGATTGACGATTACACACAATGTCAAGTGAAACAGCAGTTTCAGAAGCTCGATCATGAGCAGAGACAGGCGCTGTACTCACAGATTCCCTCTTGTAGCCACTGGGGTTTGCTCTTCCACCACACACCGATTAAGTACACAGGAATACCGGTGGCGATGATGCCGAAGCCGATGGCACATTCCTTTGGTGTCTTCCAGAAGGAGACGATGATGAGGAAAAGGCAGGCCAGCACGAAGCTCACTGGCAGCAGAATATTCACCTGCAGAGAGAAGATAGGAGGATTTATAACAGAAACTCTAAGATCATCAGATTAATTGAAGAGTTCTGCAGCGCCCCGTCTCAAAGGGATAATTTGTCATTTTGGGAGTACAGTTTAGTCGCTGCCAGTGACTACCTGGCACATAATCCCAAGTTAAACCATGAGATGTTTTTTCTTACGTTTCTATTTTTGTGCAGATTAATCAAACAAGATGTGTGCTAATCACTGATCTTTAGAGGTGTTCACTGGTGAATTTTGGCAACTGTTGACTTGTTGTTTAACCCTGTCTCAAGGCATGAAAGTGGTATTAATCTCTGAATCCAACTTGGCAAGAAAGTGAATACCGTAATAGTTACAGTGCCATTAAATGGAATTTCTGCCAATATGACTGTCCACTCCCTTGTACATTTTTAATTTTCTGTCTAAATACACTAGTCTCATTACTGAAGCACGTCCTAATGCTTTTTTGTCCTGGTCTCCAATGACAGTCTTATCTTTGCCTCAGACCACTGTAGTGAGATGTCAAAGCAACTTAAGACCACACCCAACCCACCCTAACCCTAACCCTAACCCAACCCAAGCCTCTGAAACTTCTTCTCACCCTCCTCTACTTTCCAGGCCAAAACAAAAAAAAAGAAGAGCAAAAGGCCTTCCCTTGAGTCGGTGTTTGGTTTGTCTGTTCTGGGCTACTGTAGAATGTAGCATTGCTACATGACAGACTGAGGACCCAGTAGCTTTGTAGATTTATAAGACTTATTCTAAGGTAAGGAAAACATGATTTTGGTTTTGGTAATTATACACTCATGAAAATATTATTATGAACATTATATTCCATTCCTGCGGATATTATTTTTCCCATTTCAACCCCTAAATCCTCCATGCTGGACCTTTAAGTCTGGAGCAAAGTGCAACTACACTATAGTTCCCCTCCAAGGATGAAAGTGAACCAGGATAGGTATGTGTCAAGTGGATCAGTGGGTCAAAGGCCTCACGGCAGTATGGACCACATTGTATTCATTTAGAGTCACGTTTCTGATCACCTGATGAATACAAGGCTAGTATCCACTCTCCCTTTTGCAACTCCTGAGAGAAATATTTGTCTCTTAGGCGGCTAAATACTCGACTATGCTCAGGAGCTAGCTGTTAACTTTCTTTCCTTCTAACTTTCCTTCTGCTGTTTGAGGCTGATAATGCACATTACACCAAAAATATACAATGAAAGTGAACCAAAACAATCAGCTGAAAGGCACCAGAATGAAGGAGAGTGCAGAGTTGGTGATTACACAGTATTAGTGAATGCACCTTTGGTCTGAGGCTATTTTTCTTGATAAGGACAAGACCTCCTCAGCTCTAATGAAGGTACATTTTTTCGCTACGGCATACAATGATATTCGGGAAAACAGCGTGCATCCAGCTTTTTGGCAACAGTTTGGAGTTTCCTGTGTCACCATGACAACGCCCCTGTACACAAAGCAAGGTCCACAAAGAAATGGCTTTCTGAGTTTGGTGAAGAAGAACTTGACCTCAACCCCATTCATTCTGGTTGAACTTGAGCGGTAAATGTGAGCCAGGCCTTATAACTCGACATCAGCATTGGACCCAACTAATGTGCTTGTGGCTAAATGGGCGCAGATCCCTGCAGCCACGTCCAAAGCCTGGTGGAGAGCCCTCTCAGAAGAGTGGCAGCTGTTATAGAATCATATGAATGCCTCCAGCAATCACTTATGAGAGGTGCAGTCAGGTGACCACACACTTTTAGCTACAGACTGAATGTGAACTGAAGATGTCATGACTCTACAAGATCGCAAATGTACAGCACCTCTTCAAAACAATTAATGAGTAATTGTTTGATTCACTGGGAGTTCTGCTCCAAATCTGTTGAACAGCAGGAATCTGACAGACAAAGAAAGGAGAGAGAAATAGAGTGGGAGAGTGAAAGAGAGAAATGGAGGTCAGCAGGGAGACAGTGCCACCACTGTCCCTCCACTTAGTCGCACAAACGCACACACAGAATGCTGGGCTAACAGATCTGTCTGCCTCTTTCACTTCACCGCCCCAACAGACTCCGCCTCTGACTAATACAAAACGCCTTTCAGCGGGCCGATGAGTAGTCAGGGCGGCCATCAGGCTCTAATAAGGGATTCACACATGTACAGCATCACACGTGAAAGTTCAAACACTCACATTCAGACAAAGTGCAAACACTGCACAATGGTCGTCTGTGTGCTGGGGAGTCCTGCAGCAACTGGTTTTAGAAAGAATAGTGCTCTTCCTCTTGCACACACACACACACACACACACACACACACACACACACACACACACACACACACACACACACACACACACACACACACACACACACACACACACACACACACACACACACACACACACACACACACACACACACACACTCACTCACTATCAAGCCTCAGGCCTCGACACCAGCTGACAAGCATCCAGCTTCTCTTCTGTCCGTTAATCTGCGATCAGTCTCTATTCATCTGAGCTCTGCTGAATGGATCTTTGTTTGTCGCATCAGACAAAAAAGAAACATTTCCTGCTGCCAAAGCTAACTCAAGTGGGAGTAGATGGTGACAAAGTCCAAGTGAAACTTTCATGTCCAGTCGTCTTTAGCCTGTGTTCAGACTGTGTTCATCTGTCCATCATCACAAAAGTCAGGGAGCACAAAACAAACAAAAACAGCGAGCCTTATCCAAGTTCCTGCACTGATTTTTCTCTGGTTTCTGATTCAGAATGGCTGAGTGCATTAGGTTCGGCTCACCTTGATTGGTCTCTCCAGCTCTGGCTTCTTATAGCGGAGCCACATCATCCCAACGATTGCCATGGCGATGCAGAGCCAGTTGAAGAAACTGAAGAAGTTTATGACGGAGAAGATGTCATTGGAGAAGGCGTAGAGCAGTGTCATCAAGCACTGTAGAGCGTGAGACAGAAGTAATTAGGCATGCAATTCTTGAGATGTTACACATACTGAAGCTCAAAATACTGTCTGTTTTAGTGCGCAATGAATTAGACAATAGGGGTACATACAGTGAATATTAGTGATGGCAGTGGGGTCAGCAGGCTGGGGTGGATCATTGACAGCAGACTTGGAAGGTGACCCTCCCGGGAACCCACAAAGAATAACCTGAAAGGGACGGACAGACACGATGCTGAGCATGAACAGATAAATGGTTCCAACCATTGTATTATGATCTCATGGCAAGATTCTAGCTGTTTGTGCAGCGCTCACTGTGTGTCTAAGCCTGGTTAGTCTATATATGTTTAAATGTTTCTTGGCATTTAAAAAAAAATAATAACAATTTGCAGTGTGTGTCAGAGTATTACCTGGACGATGTGAACAGAGAGCCATTGACTGATCCAAAGCAGGACAGACCTACAAACACAGGGATGATCCATGCCATCGGACCCAGGTGTTGGTTACCAAAATCCTGAAGGGAAAATCACACAGAGAGTTCAGATGTGATAAGAACTCAAGAAAAAGCTAATTAGGTCCAATCATATCAAAAGGGATAGGGAAATTCAGTGATATTAAACAGGCGGTGAAAGTGGCTCGGTGGTATGGGGACGACTGGCAGGGCTACGTTAGCAAGGCCAGGGACATGTTAGCACTAGACAATGGCAATAGCTCTATGAGGTCATTTTCATTTTCTCTGTACTGGCCATTTTCTGCACCTGGCATTTTGTCATCAAGTTTGTTTGTTTTTTTACTCGATAAAGCTTTATGGAGGACGATATACATTTTCCAGGCTAGCTGTACGTTGGTGTAGCAAGCTTTTAAGCTCAGTCAGTACAAGAAAATAAGCTGAAGCAGTTTATTCAAGAGAGACATTTATACCACCAACTCCAGTCTCATAAGTGTGTGCAAAATATTGCTCTTCTGTAGAGTACTTCATACTTCAACTGATCAATGATGTACCAGGAACACTTGATTTTTGGGTCTGTGATTACAGGTTAGTCTATTGTCTCATGTATATTTACTGTATGTGTCACTGTTTATAGACAGAAAGTAGATGAGTGCACTCACCACAGCCACAGCCTCTGAGCCCAGCATCTGCTCAGGGGATAGGGTGGTGAAATAAGCGAGATTCGTCAGAACATACACTGCTGTCACTATTGGCAGAGAGATGATGATGGCACGAGGAAGGTTTCTGAGGAAGATAAACAAACATTCTCAGTTACAACCACAGATTTTCAATCGATCCCCTGTATTTTCTCAAATCATACAAGTCACTCTGTCATACTTGTAAGGATCGATCATCTCTTCAGTGACAAAGTTCAAGTAGTTCCTGCAAGGAGAAGAGAATATGAACAATAAAAAAACGCTGCACTAAGAAATTATACAATGAAAATTGTCTGATCCTAAATGATAAACTGGATAATGAACAGGCAGCACAGTGGCTTGCAACCTGATCACACAGGTAGTTGGATGTCGTAACTCACCAGCCACCGTAGGCAAACAGACCACTGTAGAGCGCCAGACCAATGCTGCCAAACTCATATTTGGACCCCTTGAAGGAATTTTCTGGAAGAAGACCATCTGTGCCACCTGGAGAATAAGAAGAAAAAATTAGGTTAAAAAAAAAATAAAAAAACAAAAAAGCCCAAATGCATCTGTCTGATTTACTGCTCTGGAGGCAAGTACGAGCTAGTCTGGTGAACCTGAAATGATGTGTAGGTGCCCAACACACAACAGAATACCTTTGGACAGGGAATGCTTAAATCTGTCTCAGTATGTGGATCAGTGATGGACTGCAGAATGTAATGGAGCTAAGACAGGCTGAGACATTCAATTAGTGACCCTGGCTTTGGCAGGGCCCTGTGGATCTGCCCGAGGTAGGGACGGATCACACAACAGACAGTTGGGGGGATACAAGAAGAGACAAGAAGAGGCAAGTTGGTGGTTTATTGCCTTGCTCACGGGGAGGTAACCAGAAGTTGAGGGACTATTGTAATTGAATCGACCAGCCATCGTGAGGATTTATGACATTTTGGTCATAGCCCCCCTTCAGACCTTCGGGTTGATGCTGGTTTGAAGGGATCTGTGCCACATTCCTCACCACAACAGGCACACATTCTCAGACACAGCGACGGTTGCTAAACCAACAGCCCTGAGCAGTGTTGGTACTGGGAGGGTTAGTCCTAAGCTGCTGTGCAGCGTGGGAAACATCCGATTACTGGACTCATAACAAATAGACAGATATGTGACTACAGCATCCCAAGACCCCTGCCTGGTTAGTCCTGCTCTACATATCAGCCTGAGATGGTAGCTGTGCAGGGGGTCTCTGGATCCTGGTCTATAGCCTGTCTAAGCTCATGTCTATAGCTCAAGTCCTTATGTTTGTTTTAACTTGTTAATAAAAGCAATAAATTATTTCTATCAGTAAGGATTAAAACCAACCTAAATGTGTTTGCAACAATATTAACCACAGAAAAGCAGAAAAACTGCAACCACTGAATGAAATCATTTTTGAAAAATCACAAAACTCTTTCTATCAAAACAGCCATTGATTTTTTCCCTCAATCAACTAATCGTTTCAACTTTACTCCACACTTGTGGAGGGCCAAAACTGATGCAGAAATATCTACAGTTGAAGTAAACATAACCCTTACTCAAATTCACAACTCTAAAACAGAACTGTGTTGCCATTAAAGTGCTTTACTGATGAGGTTGAGCTGAGTTGAGTACAGATATTTGACATATAGGAGTTGTGTCAGACACCAAGAATATGGTACCTAAGAACATGTTAAGAATGGAGTTTGTTCAGGGGTTCACCGTTTGTGCCTGCATATTGATATGTTTACGTCAAAGTTGTGAAATGGTCACCCTTTGGCTAGGTTTAGGCATGAAAACTACTCAGTTAGCGTTAGAATATGATCATGACTTGTAAACTAACGATAAATCTAGTGTCAAGAGCGACAAAGTCTTTGTAGGGAGGGGATGTCAGGGTGGATACATGGATAGGCCAAACGCAGGACTTTCACATGGGAGACCAGGGTTTGTTTGCCATATGAAGCTAAGCTATTTAAACCCAAACTATTATTTCTTCCTTTTTTTCAGTCATTCTTTCATATGCAGGGCCCTATGATTTCCGCGTTCACGGAATCGCGTAATTGGCCGATTAAAACGGAATCTGTTTTTCAACGTGGAATTTGACATAATTTAACTGAAATGCTGTTTTCGTGTGGAAGAGGAACGTATGTCTGAGGAAAACTGCATGGAGGGAAGCAAATGTTGGTGTCACAACAAGCTCCCTCCACAGACTGAGCCAACACTAAGTTGACTGGAAGCGTAAAAATACGTGCAATGACCACGTACTGTCCAAAAGCCGTGTGAAAAACAAGGGAAGAGAACTCATGCAAGAGATTGTTCAGTCATTGATAACATATAATTTTCACCTTTTATTGCTACATGTACAACAGTGTAATAGGATAACTTGATGTAGGTAATTAAAAATAAATGATGATTAATAGCTGATGCATCAGAGTCAGAATACAACTGATCCCACAGGGGAATCTGACTGACATGCACATTCAATAAGATTAAAAAGGATTATTTTCTGGACGTGTAAATCAAGCTATCAAATTGTAACATTAGTGGAAATATTGTCCATTTCCTTTCCCATTTCTTTTCTTGTCTTTTTTAACAGATCTATTTTTTAATTTACATGTTCAAAATAAAATAATCAAATCAAAATCATGTCAGTACAGCCTCACAATATATTATGTTTATATTATCATTTATTATTATTATTATTATTATTATTATTATTATTATTATTATTATTATTATTATTATCATTAATACTAATCTATCATTTCTTTTTAATTTGTGTACATTTTAGTCATTTACAAATGTAAAAATAAAAACGACTTTGGGAAAATATAAAAGATTTTATAGGGCCCTACATATGGGACGATTAGCACAGGAAATGCGAAACTACTGTAGGTGGAACCAGTCGCATTGTGATCTTTTGCATACCAATTCGCTGGCATGCTCTACCCAGAGCCATAGCGTCCATACAGCCATGCACCTCCAATGGATGTCTTATTACTTGAAGTGGGACAAGGACTAAAAAAATAGATATTTCGTTCAGTCCACTTTGTGTCAAATTAGCTATTACACTTAACACTTGACAGCTTTATTCATTCTCCTGTTACCCCCCATTATTTTCCACCTCGCTCACTGGTCAGAAAACACTCTGATCTGCAATCAGCTGGTCACATGACACCAGTGCCAGGCAGTGAAAGTGAGACACACAAACACACACATAGAATAAAATATGCATGCAACACACACACATTCAAAAAGACAACCCGAGCTCCTTCTTCTAGTTAGTGAGTTTCAATTAGACCTGGTTTAATGGTTGGAATTAAAAGGATTTCAAGCACTAAATGAGGGGTAGAATGACTGCAATTACTAATTGGTTTGGTCTGATAGCTTCTTATTCCACAAAACTAATACCTTTGAGAAAAAGTTCAACATTTTGGGAAAAATGCATGTCAGATAAGAACATCAATACCATAGGCTATACGTTTGAGGCTAGATCTATGAGCTGATTAGCCTAGCTTAGCGTAAAGATGGGAAGCAGGGGAAAACTGCTAGCTAACACCTCTTAACCTCACTAATTGGCATTTTGTATGTTGTTTCATAGAAATGTAAAATGTAAAGAAACAATTGGTTTTAGGGGAACACATCTGGCGCTATATGTGTTTAAGTCACACATTTTGATGAGGAAGACAGATTTTAACCCATTAAGTGAGCCAAGCT
Source organism: Diplodus puntazzo (assembly GCA_963678695.2). Classification (NCBI taxonomy): domain Eukaryota; kingdom Metazoa; phylum Chordata; class Actinopteri; order Spariformes; family Sparidae; genus Diplodus; species Diplodus puntazzo. The sequence goes on from OZ023161.1 coordinate 6,673,026, forward strand.
AGCTGTTTTCCAGCTATATAGCCTTTATGCTGGGCTACATCAATCAGATCACAGCTGTACCTTCCTGCAGAGTGCAGAGTGGTCAGTCTTCCATCACAAAGATTTTTAACCTATACCTTTTTAAAGATTATTTTTGGCCTTTATGAGACTAAGACACGAGGGGGGTGAAGTGAGAGAGGGGAAGACATGAAGCAAAGGGCCACAGTCTGGAACTGAGCCCAGGCCAGGTGAGCCACCAGGGTGCCCCACAGAATAACTTTACTTCTAAACAAGCTCCCAAAACCAAGTTTCTCCTCAAGATATCCCTCTTTTGTTTTCAGTTTTGTGAGTCACATTCATCTCTGAAATTAAGTGAGAATACCCTGGAAGAACTAATATTGCAGAAATGTGGAGAGAGCTGAACATAAATGAAATTTAGGGATAAGAAAGGTGACGGTCGAAATTTAAGTAATCTAGTGCACTGCACAGATGGTAATTGGTTGGGCTGAGCGAACGAAACAGTTCAAAGGATTACCGGTGGCCCTGATTCATACTAGCTGTAACAAAGAAGTCTTTATGCTTCTTTTCATCAGAACGGTCATGGGCAGACATGGTGAATTTGAAATCGTTTTTCACGTGGATTAAGCTCAATTTAACAACAGATCTTTGGCTATGAGGGTGCAGTGACTAAGTTTACATGAAATCTAAAGAGGCCGTGGATCAGGTAAAGGCAAAGGAATTACATGGATTAGGCGTACTCTTAAAACTGCCATGAAGGGAGTTCACCATGTTTTGGGCTATTTGCTAAGACGTCTGATGTGAAACCGCCCCACTGCATCAACACACACCTCTTACTCATGAACACCTCAGGCAGCTGTGGGTGAAACAGCAGAGCAAATCCATTTCAAGATGTCAACCAGGACTTTTAAATGAGGTCAGAACATGTCGGAAAGTGTAACTGCGCATGTTTTCTTGAATAAACCGTGTGAGTATCGGATAGATACAGACTAAGAAGGAGAGAGGAAAATCCTTGTACTCTGACAAGATGAGACTGAGGTAAGTTTACGTGGCTGCCGGTCAGTATGAGATCAGTCTGTGTGAGTGCTTCACCTCCAAACAGTGTGGGCAGGCGTCAGATTGAGAAAGCAGGGTTTACTGCAGCTAATCAGATTATTGTCCCCTAATCTGAGACTCCGGCAGACACCGACTTTATGAGCCACAGAGCTCCATGCACACGCACACACACGGTGAACACAGTACAAAAGCACTAGTGTATGATGGATCAGGATGAGTAGAGTAGAGTGCATCTGGTGCCAGTTTATCTTTACTAAACTCACATCACCATGGTGACTCGAATAGACAGATCTCTAAATGATCATATTAAATGAGAGACTGGATGTTTACGCTCACATGCTCAGTTTTACATAACTCATACAAGGATCCCTTCTATGACACTGCTATTAAGTGTCAGCTTTTTTTCTATTATATGTCATGTAACTTAATCGCGGTGCCTCCCTGCGATTGAAATCTCCATTTCTGCTGTCTTGCTAGAATCTTTGAACACACACACACATACACACATACACACATACACACACACACACACACACACACACACACACACACACACACACACACACACACACACACACACACACACACACACACACACACACACACACACACACACACACACACACACACACACGATGTGACCCATTTATCTAATTCCCCAACTTCTCAGTTCTGCAATACCCCTCTCTCCAAATTATTTGTTTAGCTCAGGAAATAAATGATTAGTTTATAGCCTGTGTCACATTGTTCTTTCTCTCTCTCTTCTGTCACATGGCTGTTTAAAGAATAAAAGAATGTTATCTAAAAATAGACCAAACAATCAGTAACATCCACTCCATCTGCAGTGAAGACAGACTGTCAGGTGAGTTTGTTGATGTAATCACAGCCACATCTTTGTCCAAATCCATATAATCAGAGTTGTTTCAGATAAACAGTTATTAGCAGCACTATGTGGGATAGATTGGTGTTAAAGATTTAACGAATGCCACGAGACAACGCATGATGTCAGAAAAGATCCTGTTTCAAACAGCACTTAGTAAAGGACTAGAATTACAAATGAGAAGAATTACTGTTCATGCTCCAGCTACACTCAAACCTAAACAGGTATTAGACAGGCAGGGCTTGCATTCAATTTATGTGGATTAAGTTTGCTCCAAAATAAGACACCGACACACTTCCTGCCTCCAATGAACAAAGAGCTGGGATCAGTTATGGCTCATGTTTTTCAGTCGAGATTGAGTGCATACAGACAAAAGAACATTTTTGAAAAACCATAGTTACTAATGTAACTACCCCTGGTGCTAGCCAGGGGTAGTGTGGGTGTGGATAATTTTAATCAAAAATCTAGGCACCATTACTAAGTCTAAAAAACTCTCACCTCACACTTCTATGGCATGTACACCCTATGTTGCTGACATTCACATTCTATTATTTTGTGAACCCTGGTAACCTTAACATTTCAGTCATCTTTGTTAAACAAATTACTTTATTTAAACTTAGAAAATAGTGTGCAATGCACTAGCAATGCATCATGACATAATTATCAGCAACTCTGGGGTTTTGACATACAAGAACATAGTGTGGCCCTCTTTGGAACGAACAGTGAAGCACAGGGCTGCGCAACTAATCAAAATATAATCGAAACTGCAATGTGGCTAAATGCAATATTTAAATCACAAGAAGCTGCAGGTTTTTGCTAAAGGTAAAATGTGTAACAAAACAGCATTATAATTAAATACTCTAGTGCTGCAGAGATGCCTTGGTCTACAAATCTTGTTCTCAAGATGTAAGCAGACATGTTGTTGGCCACAGACCCCAATTTTTTTATAGTAAACGTGGCCAAAGCTCAGGACTTCTTAAACTGATAAAAGTGGAGCACATTGGTCTGTGAATCTGTGAAATCAGATGCAATCTCGAGAACATACTCAACTCTAATCCTTATTGTACCACTCAATGAGATGTGTCCACTGCAATGGTGTACTAAGGCCTCTGACCTCATCAATCATCAACCTTATACATTTAAATGTTTTCAATAAAACAGTTTCAAAAAAGAAATTTTACTTTTTCCAGGATGAATTACTACTTTACTGTTTGTTGCATTACTATTTGGAGGCACCTGCTACTGATCTCTGCTAGTAGAAAAAAAAAACACACTTTTTCCTGTTTTCAATCTCTTTATTCCCCACCTTCCCTCTCTCTAACCCAGATCCTGACCTCCTCCCCCGGTTCCAGCTCTTTCTGCTGAGCTTCTGAACAATTCAAGCCAGTGTTGTTGAAGTCTTGTTTGCCCACCAGTCAGCTGATCTGAGACCTGTGACCTCCGACCTCCACACAAACAAGCAGTCTGTCAGTTCACCCACTATACAAGTGTATACTATGAAGCTCCATCTGTTTTCTTCCGATTAAGATACATTCAACTCAAAAACTGGAGGTCTGGTGTTGCAGCTTGAGTTAAACTGAGACTATCCAGACAGCTGAGCTTCAAAGCTTAGCAAGGGTTAATGTCAGGTGTAAGGTCAAAGAGGTTATGGGTGAGCTCAGCACAGCAGACAGAGGAAACACATAGCTGGAGGAAGTAGACAGGTAATTGGTGAGCTCAGTTGCTATCCACAATCACCCCTTAGTCTGCATGAGCTCCACTTCAGTTTAAACTCACATTTCACTTTTTATTAAATCAAAGGCATATCTCAAATTGTCAAACACTTTACTGAGTAAAACACTGTCAAAACGAGCCCCTCTCCCAGCATCCATCTACTAATCTGTAACTATTTGCTGTGTAATTATATTCAGTCTGCAAAACTTGGTCTGTGTCTCAAACTGACTCATTCACATGCAACACACATGCTTGCTGACTTTCTTTTAAGTGGGTTGCCCCTTTGAATATTCTCCTCCTAACAGAGCACAGATTCACTCTCATCGAATACTGATCTACTGTACCACTGATTTCAGTTCGCCCATGTGTCTCTCTCAGAGGATAACAGGCAGCCAACTGCTTCACGACAGACAGGAAGAGAGGCAGCCATAGGTGCACAGCAGGACTTGGCAGCGCGCACACACACACACACACACACACACACACACACACACACACACACACACACACACACAGTTACCTGGTGGAAGTTTTTTTCATTGGAAAGGAAGGGGAAAATGTATTATGCTGCCTTTAATAGTAAGAAATACAAACCATAGTGGTCTAATTTATATGACATGAACCCACTGAGCCCTAAAGTCTCACTTCAGGGTTGCACTGTCTTCCTCTAGGGGGCAGTGTTTACTGAAGGCACATTATTAGGCTCAAACAGGTAGGGTGTCATAATACACAATCAGTAAACCTTCAATGGTCTGATGACTTATAATGAATGGGATACCAATTCTTGCTTGTTCAAACAGGCTGTATGACTCAGATGTCTTATAACTTATGAGAAGATTTGCAAAGGAAAGGAGTTGCCTTCTTCTCAAGAGTCAGGTTTTTGTGTGCAGTCTTACTGTCTTTGGCTACATTTCACAACATCCTGTGGCTTTAATGAGGTGTTAGCCCAACTACAGGAAGCATAACACAGCTACTCTGCTTCCACAAATTCACTGCTTGGATGGGACAAAGACAACAGTGAGTGCTGGCTGAGATTAGCTTTAGACAGAGTGGGATTACAATGCTGGATGAATTTGATCAGACACAAAGCAAACACTGTGCAACATAAACTTGGGGTTACAAGGCAGAGAACAGAGAAAGAGACAGAGAAAGAAAGTGCCATCATAGGCTCTTCTATTACACATAATTTCCAAAATTAGAGCTCATTTGTCTTTAAATCCAGGATTATTTTAATAAGAAAGTGTTTGTGTTATTCAATGAATTTAGAGCAATTATTTTTTATGTATGAGATTATTTTTGTCATGGTTAAATGAGATTTACAGAAACACATGCAAAACATAAAATCCAACTGATATCACTATTTTGTAAGTGAGAAACTGATTAAATGAAAATATTTCAGTTAAGATTTCCCCATTAGAGCATGGGTGTGCTTTTCTGTTCAAGTCAGAGGAGGGAGGCAGTAGGGAAGACTTTATAGGAAGAAACAGAACTGCTCAAGTAACCACTTCCTGTTTCAGGTCATGTGGTATACAGTGCACCATTAAAGATGGCATGCCTCCTGTATAAATACCTGAACCTATACAGTGCATGCTGTGCTACTGTGTGTAATTTAAGACAACTGTTGTTGGACTGGCAGTTGCATAAGCAAACAACCGGCAGGAAGCAATTACCACTTAGCTTTCCAAACTGAACATGTCAAGAGTAAGAATTCCCAAAAGCTAAATTCAAGTCCAAAGCTTTCACTGTGCTATATTTTGCAAACTGCTGTCAGCATGTCATTAGCTTTACTACTGAAGTGACTGTAATGTATGTGTGACCTGATTCACAATTGTGTTAACATGCCTTTAAAACAAATATATAGTTTACCATTTTAATCTTATGTGTAGTACACCTTATCAGTGGATAGGATTTCATGGACTTCCACAAAGAAGTTGCAGATTGCAACCAACTGAATATACCTCAAGTCACCAAGTGTATAAAAGAATCAATGATGGACACTAAAAACAAGAAAATAAGCTCTATGTAGGGCCAGGATTTGGTCTTTCTGTTCATTCAACGCAATACAAGACTCAGTGTGAGGATTTTATGATAAAATACTGATAACTATGGAGCTCCTCTGGTGAAATTGGTGAATAAAATATTATTGCTTATTAACACGTGGCCACATTCACCAATGTCACCAGAAGGGCTCCGTAGATAACTGACTAATGTAACTAACTGGTTAATTATGTTGCCGGTGTATCAGAAATCTGCACTAAAGAAAATTAATTATATTTAGGTTTGATATTTCCTGTACTGGTATATATCACAATGCAGTACAAAGGCAATTGTATGCAAAGTTATATATAAAACAACTGAAATGATGTCCAAAACAATGAGTGTATTTTATTGCTATGCACTATATTCAACTAAACTTATCATATAGGTGTAAATAATCTCAATAATTATTTTTCTGTTAATTTTTAATTAGTTTACTTTGTTTATCATTCATTCTGCTGGTGAGTAGTTTTGTTTCTGTATTTTTTTAACTGCTGGAAGGTGTGTTACTTGTATTGAGGGAAGCAGCCATTAAAGGCATTCATGACCCTTGAATGGGGGAACTAAAACACCCCCACTTGTAAATGTATGCGTTTGTGTATTTCTATGTATTCAGGGCATTGGTGCATGGCGAAGTACCTTGGCCTATCTTGATGAAGCCGATGATGATGATGAGTATGAGTGCCAGGAGCTTGGCCGCTGCAAAGAAGTCCTGCACTCTGGTGGCCGCCTTCACACTGTAGCAGTTCACAAACGTCAACAAGACTGCAAAGAGAGAGAGAAAGGAAAGAGTAAGAGAGAGACTGTAGGTGATGGCACACTTATGAGCACCACTGTTATCTGTCATTAACCACATGAAACATCCACTCACTCGACTTGACTCAAACTGTACACACAGAACTACAACACATATACACCCCCTCAATCTTCACTCTGTCTGCTGGGTACTGTGCCTCAAATATTTTCAGAATTTAAAGAACAGCTGGAGAAGAATTCAGAGATGGTAAACAAATTCTTGAGGGAATAAGAACCTTTTCCCTCTTTCTGGTGCTGGTAGCCACCCCTTCCATCACACACACACACATACACACAGGTTTGTTAAAGTGGCACATAACCCTGGACCCCATCAACAGTGATTAACTAAAGCAGCAGGTCCCTTCAGAGCTCCTAAATCAGGTCGGGGCCACAACAGAAAGACAAGACTGAGCACAATGAGGCTCTGTGTTAAAGAGACCAGGACAAAGAGAGGGAGTCTGAGTACAGTGGCTGGACACACACACACACACACACACACACACACACCGACTTAGACACACGCACACACTGGCATCAAAATTCACACAGGCATGCACACTCAATACTGGCTAAAACTACAGAAAATATGTGTGTATATGTTATTTTCAAGTGTGAGCAGACACACTGACATAGAAATATACTGATCTCAATTCCACAAACTACCACAGAAATGGGTTAGGTAAAACAATAACTCACATCCAAATGTGTTTGTGATGTATGTGTACATAAGTGCGCGTGAGTGTGTGTGTGTAGATTTGACTTTCAGCCCCACAGTGACCCTGACCACCCCACTGCCTACACCATTGGCATGCACACACACCTAAGCGAGTGAAAGACATGTGTGTGTGCGCGCGCGCGCACACACACACACACACACACACACACACACACACACACACACACACACGAGGCTTGCGGTCCACGGCTTTGTCATGTGGTTTCAGTCAGGATTTAGCCTGCAGACAGTTTGAAGATTAGGTGCTGCCAGAGTTACACGTACACTCAAACACACACATATTAATATATATGCATACACAAGGTCATGTGTAATCATGTATTCAGATAGAGAAGGAGTGGGTGAGGTTTAAGGGGGAATAACTACTTGCTGTGAGTGGCAGTCACAGCAAACGGCACAGTCAGTGACTGGTGCCAGTAGGCTAAAGCAGCTAATAATCCAGAGTTAATCTGGTTAAGACTCCATACAAAACAGGGCAGTGTGTCTGGTGAAACACTCAAACTGACCAGCATTTTTAACTAACACAGTACTGTGGAGATAACATCAACAGGCTAAATACATTTACTCACCCTAAATACAGCATTTTAGCAGAAGTTTAACTGGCTACTTTGAGTGGAATTAAAAATGTTAGTTACTCGTTTATCACATGAAGCCCAATTTATAATTCATACATTTTTGGCATTTTAATATCTTGAACAATGTGCCCTTGACCAGTGAAAATCACTTATCTCTAAATTTGAATTTTTGTATAAAATTGAAGGAGGGAGTGCTCCTTTATGAGTTGAGACAATGTCACTATTTCTTAAGCCAAACACACCATTTTTTACTGAATCATCTGAAAAATGCATTGCAACAAAGCTGAAAGCATGACGGTTTTTCTAAGATCATAAAATTTGTCGTTTTGGAGATTTAGACCGGACAGCAATGAACACAAAACATTATTGATAAATTCTATATTTTTTCACTTTTCTGAATACCTCAATGCATAGCCTAATATTTTCTCTCACTCTAGATTTAAGGAAAATTTCAGAAAGACTTAGTATGACAATTTGGTAGCCTACAGTATGCGGTGTCAGGCAGGCTAATGGGAAAGACTGCATATAATTAAACAAATAATTTAAGGGAAGTGTTTATTAAAATGTTTTTCTTTGTTTAGTTTTGAAGATTTAAGAGTTATTTATCTCAACATTTTATTCAGTTATTTATATTTTATGTCACATTTGGAACACTGGCCTCACCATTCTTACATTCCTAAAATGTGTCATTACATTAAGCTAGTACCTTCAACTCTGGGGGGGCCTAACGTCAGTGTTTATACGTTTAGAAACTTAGTTACATTAGTTTTAATTTTAGGAGGAAAAATTCTAAATGTAAGACCATTCACGTCCCACCTAATGTAATTATGCTAGTGAGAAAATGCGTATAAGTAGTCTAACTTAAATTTCCAGTGTTTCTTATGGCCTCACTGAATGAGACTAGCTGGTGATGCTCGCGAGCATCCTCTCTCATCCCCGAGCTGATGTAATATCGCGACATTTTTCACCACTGTTTGAGGCTGAGCGCGTGGATGAATGTGTAGTTATGCGCCTGTGTCTCATGCCGGCATCACACGTGGTCACTTACATGTCGCACTGAAACTATTCATGGAAACTGACCGACCAAGAGTGTGTGCGACGAGTCGGTGGGTCACCCCATCGGTCTGAGTCACGTCAGCCACACAGGTGTGTGCTAATTAAGACAGGCTGACACAAATACACAAACAGGAAGCGCATCCGAATTCATTTACATGTGTACCGCTGGCATGCACACCTCAGCACACGACAACAGTACAACAACGCCTAAAGTTGCATCATCTTGGACAGCATGGCCCGGCTCGGATACTCACGGATACAGAGGCAGGCCACGAGCTTGGCCCCTTCCTCCGGCACCGGGCACACGGGGAAAATTGGTTTGAGGAGGTAGGTGGCGAACACGTAGGCGACGATGTACTGCGAGGACGGCCGGATGATGAGCAACTCGATCCAGAGTTTGAGGAAGGCCGGCAGGGAGCCGTACACCTCCAGGATGTAGGCATAGTCTCCGCCGGACTTGGTGATGGTGGTCCCCAGCTCCGCGTAGCAGAGGGCTCCCACCGTGGAGAACACCCCACACACCGCCCACACTATCAGGGACAGACCCACCGAGCCGGCCTCCTTCACCACGCCGGTCGGTGTAACGAAGATGCCCGAGCCAATGATGGTGCCCACGATGATGGCCACGCCGTTCACCAGGGTGATGGTCCTCTTCAGGACGACCCCGTCCTCTCCTCCGGCGGCGTTGTTGGGGCTCTTGCCGTCACTTACCGGTGCTCCAGAATCGTTGAGGTCCCCCTTCTCCCCGCCGCTGCCTGGGGTCAGCATCCTTTCCGTGACTTGCTTGTCCTCCTCTCTGTCTGCGGAGGAATTTGAGTTTCTCTTTTTTAGCCCCGACATCGTTGGCTTAGTTTCCTCTTTCTTCTTTCTTCTTGGACACAAAGCTTCCCACTTTGCCGCCTCTCTCCCTCAGTCGCCAGTCCGTTAGTCCTCTCTGTGTCCGCTGTGGTCTGCTGCCGGCCGGGCTCAGCCACGAGGAGCGGTGTGTCTGTTGGTCTGAGACAGAGCAACGTGCTTTCTCGTCTCCCCACTCTATCCCTGTACAAAGAAACTGGAAATTGGCATGATGGCCCTCCTCCGTCAAGGCCAGCCCCTGCTTTCAGACCGCCGTCTCCTCACTAATGCCCGCATCACTTGGCTCTTTCGCCCTCTAGCGGCGGACGGCGGTACTTCGGCACGCACTTCCGCATCCCACAACTCTGATCTGGGTTCGAGAGACCCCATGACGGATCCCCTCTGCATTAAATGACAAGGAAACGCCAATAATACTGCACAGGAGCAGGAGGAACTGCAACTCCTATCTTATTTTTCCAGCCCTCGTAACAGTTGGACTGGTTTCATGGTGTTGGAATCTCAAGGAGAGAGTCTGAAAATAGCATTGGGGGAACTGAGGCCCCCAGGAATTGGGATTTACAACAACTTGTGTCGTTGACGGATCCGGCCCATCCTCTTCAAAGCATCAACTGTAGCCTGGCGTTTGGAAACCTTTGACTCATGAGTAAAAATAAGGATGTCACAATGATTTAATGAATGTAAATTCCTGTTGCTGTGACGATGCATCCTGGATTTAAATTAATTGAAATATCAGCCTGTTGTTACAGGATATCCCGTGTTTATTCAGCAAATCATTTCACATGCATTTTCCAGAACAAATACTTGGCATGTTCACAAGTCACATACTCACAGTTCCCAAACCAGTTCTACCGTGGCCCCGTAGGACAAAACGCACTAGACAAGTCTATGCCATTAAGGCTCACGGGCAGTTAGGATATTATTAAAATGTTCATGTCACTATGTTCTTGGATCAAAATCTTAAAATGGCAAAAAATCATACAGTATGGATGATATTACCTTTCATTTTGTCAAGAAACAAATCTTTGTATTGTATCACGGGACATCATTTTTTAATGAATAATAAAGAAGCAAACTGTTGGATGGTGGTCATGGAGATGGGTGCGTGAACTGGAGGTGTTTCACTTTCCTCTGGCAGGTTTCTCACATGGGCCCCTCATCTCATTGTCCTTCAGTTTGGATCCAGAGTATTTCCACACATTGGATTTACCTTTTTGGGGGGATACAATGGGCAAGCCAAGCCTTCAGCCATGGTTTAGGGATTTTGGTATGACTGCAAAGATATGGGCTCCTTAGTGGTTTTATCATGACCTGCAATCAAATTTCATATAGTCCCATGCCTTCAAGGGACTGAAACATATTTCTACCATCACTGAGTTAGAGGCAGGGTACCCAACAGACAGGTCGTCAGTCTGTATCCACTCGACTTATTTATGCAGACCGACAACCATGATCACACCCGCACAATGGTGGCACCAGTTCACCTATCCCTTCTGTCTTATAACTGAGGGCAGATACAAGGAGTAAATGCAAATCCCACATAGAAAGCCACGGCAGCCCCTCACATATAAACCTGGCTGCCAGGATGTGATTGTATGAACCACATTAAGGACGTTTACACCTAATATAGAATGCTGCAGATACAGGACACATATACACACAAGATTTCCAGCTCCACCCTGAATCCAGCAATTCTGCAAATGTTAGAACAAAGACAATGGAATGGTACAGCAAGAGATAATACATGGGGGTCCACTTTATGCTTTCACACTTGTACTTAGGTCTTTTAATGTGTGGAATACATCTGTAAAAGAGCTTTCAAAAAACATTTCTGGAGCTTCACAGCAAAACAGCGTTGCAACATTCTCCTAAACAACTGAAGCAATCCTGTTTTTCGAGTTAGTAGTAAGGGTTAGGTAAATGCCGCCTAACCAACTAAACCCTAATGATGACCCAGATATTTTATTAGGCACAGAAAAGATGCTCCAGGGGAAAAGGAGCGGCTGCGGCCAGTGGTTTAGTTTCAGGTGTGACACTGCATTCCCTTCAGGGCCCGTGATTGATGTGATGGTGTTGTAAACACGCAAAGTAAATGTCCTCGATGACTTTAAATGAGTGCACTGAGCGCACATCCAGGACAGACACACACCAGACAACGCATTCACTGCGAGATGACCCTGACAGCTGATGCCCTCACCATCTCCGAGTCAGACCCAGCAGCTCACTAACAGGCGCACACACACTAAACATCAGCTTAACAACGCAGGCCACTGTTGTATCCTGTTTCACATCACAATGAGACACACACATACATGGACAAGAAGTCTGATGCCCCCTTAGAGATCTACAGTAAAAGACAAACGCACAAGTCCTTTAAACATTTTTCAAACGAACACACCCACTGACACACACGCAGCCACAGACAATTTCCTTTACTGAGACGAGGTGGACACGGTCAGCATTTATTGGCCAAATCCAGCCTAAAGGTGCGTCCTGATATTGTCTCTGTCCGTCTGCGCAAGGCCTAAAGAATGCAGGACCTTCATCTCAGGTTGAGCCACAGATCAGGAAACACAAATATACCTTAATCCATGTCTGTCTGTCTCTGTAAACTCGTACAACAGCTCCCACAGGCCCCCAAGAGACATGAGGCTGATTTCTAAATACGATTTCATATGCAACATAGAACTGAAATAAAAGATTCCTTGTGTCTGCAGCATGGATGTAATGTTACAATTATCTTGACTCTTGACTTTTTTCAATTGTTTTTTTTTATAATTCGTCAGTTTGTTGTTGTCTCCATCATTTTCAGCATTGGTATTGAGTCATTGTTTGACCCAGAATGACTGGATCGGCTCACTGCAGTCATAATAAACATTTTGCAGTATTTCATATCAAAGGATCAGGCTCTTCCATACACTATAAAACACACCACCGAGCTTCTCTGTTTCTCTGAGCATACACACCTTCCCTTTTCTGTAAAAACTTGTAAAAGCACCAAAAATGCATTAATCCCTTACAAATGCACTATTTACTCAAGTTGCTAAAAGCTACAGTGCCAAGCTCTTTAAGGAAATCATTAAGATTTTTTTATGAATGAAGCTTGTAAAGATCTGCATCTTCAGAAATAACTGATGGACTTTAGCTTTAAGTGACAAGCTACTGAAAAGTGGACCAACACAGTGTTGGGTTTGGTCTTTATGTATGTGAATATGTCACGTGTAGAATGGTGTTGCACATGTCATTTCACATTTTGAAAGAATATCTAACTGAGATTATTGTCTGTGACAGATGTACATGTAGGATGTTTGTTTTTTATTCGATTATCTTTACAGATACAACTTGCTGATATTTTGCTCGTGTTATTGATTTGACAAATTCACTTCTTCTGTTATTTTTCTTTCAAACAGTCATTTTTAGATGAAGACAGATCATGAAGCAACATCTGCAACGTTTGTAATCTTCAATCAGTACCTGATGCACACAGGCTTTATATTGTAATGGGAGATTCATATATCAGTGTGGATTCAAGTGTGAAATTATATGAGCGAGGAAGTGCTGAAAAAGGCTCCTAACGGCACTGAAACATTAATGTAATGTTTGGTATTGTAAGACTTCATGGGAGATTTGTGGTGATGATGCAACACATGCTGCAATACTGGCACGACTTTAAGTGCAAGGGTTTGTCAAAATTAAGACCACATTTTGCATTTCATTTGCTGCTTCATGATGCATGACAGATGTTTCTTCTTCAGGATTTAGTTTTTGTTTTCTCTGCAGATCTTTACTCCTATGTAAATGTGTGAAAGGCTCCATTTTACAGAGCGCTGCAGATAATGGCTCATAAAAAGTTCAGAACGTTTTTTCCCACAAAGTTTGACCTGCTGGCTCAAAGTGAATTGCGGTGAACAGGCTGTGGGCTGACTCTGTTCTCAGTCCTGGTCCTCTGTGGTGCTAATGTCTCAATATGAATGTAACAGTATGCGCAAATTCTTCATGTGGCACCTTTAACAATACTGTTTCTTGTTTTACTGATTTGGTTTAATACCGACCACACATTACATGAATGAGAACAGATTCCTAACCTCCCACTGTGGCCGGAGAGAAATGTTTTGTTTCTTTTTCTGACCAAAGGGCGTGGAGCTGCAGATATGATGGGAAATGTTCGTGAACGAAGTGACACTGCAGTGTGGGTGTGGGTGTGGGAGAGGTCCTGTCCTGGCAGCTGTAGTAACATCCACTGTTACCAGCTTCTCTCCCAGGAATCTGTCTGTAGGCTGAAACCATCAAATGCACAAACATATAAAAAAAATAAATCTATCCACCCAACATTGTCCTCAACCTATGCAATAAAGCAAGATGTGTCAGGAGAGGCCCGGGGAGATGAACAAGTAGAACCAGTAGCATTGAATACACCTGTTACAGTGTCTACATTGCTTTAATTAGGAGTCCTCTTGTTGTCCATATTGTAGAAGATTAGGGTGCTGCTGTGCTTTTTCTTATCAGTGAGTGCTTTAAAACCGGATTAAAAGACCTGAATCAAGAACTCTAATAAACAATCTAAATAACCTAAACCTAAATATTTCCCTCAGGAGACGATGGAAACCGGAAAGTAGCCAAACGCTACCTGTTGATATTCATACCCAAAAATGGGGGGCAGCACATCAACAGAGTAAAGTCTAACTGCTGCTAACTGCAGCTGCCATTAGCTACAGAGGACCTTTAGACTGGTACAGGCCGTGGCTAGCTGGTTAGCATATTAGCATGCATCAGTAGATGTTTTTTGCAATACTGTACAAAGACGTCATGATGTCAAAACTGTTATTTCTTCACATTCTGTTGACATTTTTAGTGATTTTTTGCTATTCTTTTCGACTAAAATTCTTACATATAGCACCTTTAATAGCGGGTGTCATTTAGAAGCAGCTGAGTACCTATGTTTGATTTCAAGACCAGCGTAGAAGAGTTAACCATCAGCCCATTCATTTGTTTTCTAAATTGCTCTTGAATGTATTCAGAGTTCTGTAGGGTTTATTGTGATTATGTTTCACTGTAGTTCAGGTGTAACAAGGTGTTGGTTGTTTTTTTCCCAATATAAGCGGCACACTGGCCTCAGGGTTAAAGCAGTGGTCATGAGCTGCAGCGCTGCTGGTTTGTGTCTGGCTGGGGGCCTTAATATGTTGCATGTCGTCTCTCTCGCCCCTCATTTCCTGTAATCTCTCTACTGCTTCTGTAAAGGCATAAAAAAGCCCCAAAATGGCAGAATGTCAGCGAGTTTAAAGTTAAAGTCGAACAACCCTTTGCTAAACCTGCAATTTTGTCATGTAATAAGAATAATTGGCGCTGTGATATACTTTTGACTGCTAGAAATTAAGTTGCTCTGAGCATGTTTCCAAACTTTCCAAGTTTCAATTCGGCATCAAAGTCAAACCAGGGATCACATGGATGGAAGTCCTTTGTCTGAAATATCTGAAGCACCAAACAAACACATCAGAGAAGCTGAAGAGCACAAAGACAAGTCAAACAGGAGGAAGATGAGGAGGAAGAGCAGCTGGCCTGGAGTTCTGAGAGAAAAGGGCCTCTCTTGTATGTTCCTGTTTATATCTCTGCCTGCATGGAGAACTGGAGGGGTTCATAAAACAATTCCCCTCAAACAGAGAACAGAAGGACAGCAGGAAGACGAGTTCTCTAATTAGAACCCGCTCTCTTCATCTTCTTTTCATCTTTCTGCTGCATTGATGGCCAGGAACAAGGTTACTATGGTGCAGAAGAAAAGCCAATGGATGTACTTTTTCTTAGAAATCACATTCATATGAGTACAATTCACAACTGACCTTTTAACTGTTTTTATAGTAAGCCATCAAGGGTCCGCTGATCCAAGTAAAAATAGTGTCAATTAAAATTGCAGATTTTCTCCTGTATGAGATAATAACAATAGTAATTATACATTCACCAGCAATATTTTGTTCTACGGATGCACTGAAACTTCTTTCTACTGAAGAGTTTAACTAAGACAACGTTGCTGCTTGAATTTACTCTGAAGACTTTTTATGGTAAACTTATGTTAACTGTCTTAGCCTAGCATTTTAGCATCCCGATATTTGTTAATCAGCATCAAAAATAGAAACTACAGCTGAAGCTGAGGGGAACATCATCAGCTGGGCAGGTCTTTGATCATCAACCGAAAATTAGGAATTTGAGTCGACGATGTCACTATAAAGAACAACAATGTGTTGATTGGCTCGTCAGCGAGATTACACAAAAATTACTGCACAGATTTCCGTAAAACTTGCAGGATGAATATCGGCCCAGAAATGATCTCCATTAACTTTTGGTGCAGATCCAGGATTTTTTTTTTCTCCCTTTCTCTAACATCGAGAGATAGGGAATTTTCAACAGTTTAGTTAATTTCTCAGGGAATCATGCATGCATCTTGATGAAAGAAAAATCAATCGTATTTAGGCCGCTGGTATCTATGATTGAGTACAATTTGATATTGATCCAAAGAAAAATGTGGATCCAGCAGATTTAATATATGCTTGATTCAATTACAGGGAACTGTAGGGCTTTAGTCGAGGTATGCACTCTACTGAGTTTATTATGTGTTGTCAATGAAGGGATTTTGCTCCTATATAATGATGACCAAATTTCAGGCTACCACAGCTTGTGACAAAAAGAGGAAGTTGGGATAGACTGAAACCTGACTTGTTAGCTATGATAAAGAGATGTGGTCACCTCAAACAGGACCACAGACAAATATTTGTCCAAGCTGGTCAACCAGTGTTCTGATGAGTTCAGCAGTGTTTCAGTTCTCTCTCGGATATCATCTACATCACAGAAAAAGAAAAAGAAGAAAAAAACATACAGTATGTGCTTGTAAAGTCACAGCGCGAGTCAAGTTTCATTCAGCGGATATCAAATGTTTTTTCTATTAAACTACTACAAAGACACATGTGTATCCTTAGAATTGCATGCACTGCACAGTTCAAAGCTTTGGGGTCTCCAGTCAGTCTGTCCATTCATACAATCGGGGGAAGCCCAGCACAGACTGACTGGAGTGTCCCTGTACACTCAGGCTCCTCTCCCCTGCAGCCAAGTACAATAAACACCCCGAGAGGTCGGCTTCAATCGCCATTTCTTTGGTTTGAATCAGATGGAGACCCAAATCACACCCAGCCATGGTAACAGCCTATAAAAGAGTGTAAACAACCCACCCTCAGGACCCCAGGCGTCTGGGTGGGGGCCACCAAACATCCCCTCTCTGCGTCAGAGGGCTTCAAAGGGGATAGGGTGGGGGTTGAGACGGAGAGGCAGTGGCCAACGTTTTCTTATTTCCGAGTGTTTTCGAAGTTGGGTCAGGTGTGTCTGCAGGAGGAACAGTGGGGATGTATGAATTTCTCAGAAAGACAGTTTATGTAGCAGCACCTTTGAAGGTTTCAGACTTCAGTTCGGTGTTTTCTACCGTTTCAGGTTCGGCTGTAATTCTAAACAGATGACATGAAAACCGCCTTCATTTCTATGTCTGTCATGGGGACACAAACACGCAAAGAATGACACCTCCCTTTGTTCATCATACATTACTTTATTGTTATACATCACTTATTAATATGTCAGTTTCTCTAAAATAATCTTTACATCCGTATCATGTTACATTGTTGGGTGGTTTCCAACATCCCACCCTGAGGAGCAGGGGTCTCTGGAAGCAAAACCCTTCCTGGTTGCACAGCTGAATGGAGTCCTGTAAGGAGGCATCCAGGTGGAGCAGAGCACACTGGGAGGGGAGAGGGGCCTAGTGAAGCCCTACAGGGCAGGAATGTTGGCTGCCCACTGGACAAATAAACAGCTTAAATATGTACTGCATACAGTGTACAGCATACACAACACACCTGCTAAAACATCACACTGAGCTACAGGAGGCAAGGAAACATGTACCAAAGTATGAAACATCATGAAGAGAAGACAGCATGATGACTGCATTCTGTTATACATTAATGCTAAGAAAAGCAGACAGCGACACAAGTCAGAAGAAGTCGCAAGGACAGGGAGGTTTAAACCCCCAAAGATGTAACTATCATCTTAATTGTAACCACTTATGAACAAAATCACTTCAAAATTGATTTCTGATGCCATATCAATGACTCCAGCTTAGACAGAAAAGGCCATTTAAACAAACATTTTCCATAGACTGAACATTTGTACTTTAATATATTGATATTCATTGCATTGCAGTTTTTCTTTGTTTTAAGAAAAAAAAAAGGCATAAAAAAAGAAAAAGTAACATGAGTAAAATGCCATGAAACATGAAGGCAGGTCATGGTGTACAAGTCAAATACAACAATAAAACACAGCTGTACAAGACGAAGGCAGTACTCGGTCCCTTGTCTCCACGATAGTAAAACACATTGAACATAGATTCTGTATTGCATCATTTTTGAATGAAGGAAAAGAAACCATGCAACATTCCTAAAAGTCTTACTGATTCGCGCCACTTATTTCCACACACCCTAAAACCTTTTCTAAAACCTTGTGAAACCTGCCAAAGTACCCCCACAGCCCCTTTATCGTTTATCTGGCACATCAGCAGCCTTCACGACGAGTTAATATCACATAGCGTCCAATCTTTTGAATACATGTCAAGTTAGTCCGAGCAGATTGTGGCCTCATGCTAGCCCTCAAAGGGAGCCAATGGAGGACCTACTGGGGAGATGGAGCAGGGTGTGTGCGCCTCATGTCAGTGTCCGTGCAGGAGGGAGAGGAACGGCTGTTTCAAAAGAGATGGAGAGCCAGTTTGGACAGTTGCATTGTTACTCAGGGATTCTAAAGACAACCGTGACCTCTCACCCCTGCCTCAACTCAAATGTATGTCAGAGGAGGACACTTTCCCATGTGGATGTTAGAAGATGCCAAATACGCTTAAATGTGGTTTTCTGGTTTGTAGTGCAATTATAGCTTCCTGTCCTGAGGTTAAAGACGTGAAAGTCAACACATCATCTCGCGTTTTAAACCGTCATTCCGCTTTCAAACTTGCCATCTCTTCTCTCGTTTCCCCATCTTTACCTCGAACCTCTCCTTTACTTCCTAATAGTGCTCAGAACGATTCACACAGCGCATTACAACTGATGGACATCAGCCAAAGCAGGCAGACTGCCAGACTTGTTCAGATGATGCAAGGTTGCACAAGCCGACTCTTGATTTCAAATACAGTTCCTCATCTGAACTCTGCATGCTCGTTGGAGTCATAAGTAAAAAAAAAAAAAGGAAAAAAAAGAAGGCAGTTTGAGTTTTCTTAATAGTGTACCTTAGGTAGCTCAAATAGAGAGCTGTAGTAAGAAAATAGGTAAATACAGGCAGAAGGATGTCGACACCACCACTTGTAGTGGGTCAGAAGATTGATTATTTTATATGAATCTATGTAATCTAATCTTTTTCAGGTAAATCCTGCAAAAAATACCTTTAACAGCCTTCAATGAACACCGTTTCCCATAAGCCCTAGATTTTTGTGGACTAAAAACCACAGCTTAAAACAAAAGCAGCGGGTGGATTGAGGTGTCACGGCTAGCTGGGACATGTCTTTAATCAAAGGTGGACACAGAGGAGAGGAAGCTGTAGGCATGTTTAGACAGCACAGACTGCACTAGCAGTTTCTTTCATGGTAGCTGTAGTTTACTCTAGTCACAGAGTACCTGTTGTTTAACATGCAGTGTCTTCAAGTTATTTTTAGAACATGAAAAGTAAACCTCAGGAACAGGCTCCAGTTTTAGAGCACTGAAAAAAAAATGCTAAATGATAGTGTGCATTGAATTACAGAAGCTCGACGAACAGAGGCAAGACAAGATTTGATTACACGATGTTGGATCTTGACAGTGAAAGTTTAAACAAGCAGGCTGATACACGAGGCTGAACGTCCGTTGGTCCCACTGTTCTCACATGTCTAACCAGCTCTCTTAGAAAGTCTCTCCTACTGTACTTATGTGTCTACCACAGCTGTTCATGGTAGTATCCTTTTATAATACATTTCCAAAAACAAAGAAGTAGTTCAGGTCAGTTCAGAGATTTTACATTACAATACAACATTTTTTACTCTTTCAGCCCTTTCAAGTAAAACTAGATTTATCCAGTCATGTTTGATTAATCTTAAAACACAACAATTACCAGACATGACAGACAACAAGAAACTAACTAAATCAGAAAGGCGAATGAAGACCACAGTTCCCTCCAGATACAAAATTGCTCCAATCAGTCGACCTGAGAGTGATTCCAGGTTTACAAAATCCTTCTACTATGTTCTTCATTAGCTAAAGCACAGCGGTTAGTTGTTGAAGCTCTGCTGATTCCATGTCACTTTCCACTTCATTCAAAACAGATAAATGAGGTGAGGATCATAGTAAATGTCACCTGAGCGTTGACCGTTACTGTGAGCAATCACTTACCACTTTGCTTGAGCCATAACTTAATGGAGCAAGTGTGGAATGGGGATACTTTTCATGCTCAAAGACATACTGAGTGAATCTCTGCCAACAGCAGTGATTCACACAGAGAACATTTAGGCACTGTGGATATGAACTACTGAAAAATATGATAATAAAAGAGAACTTTACTGCTTAAATCAATCTGAATATTCCTCAAATGAATGTAAATGCTCGTGTAACCTGGCATTTTTGTGCGTATTAGTAACAACAGCTCTGTGCAGGAGAACCAAAGCTCAGTAGAGCTCCCTTAAAACTCTATATGCGACGGATGTTTGATGTCACATCATGTAAAAACAAATGTTTCTGAATGTCAGATGTACTGTATACAGTATAATCTCTTTGTAACAGATTAAGAAAACATACATTCTATTCATCTTATTTATGCAGAAATGATCAAACTAATGATAAACCCAACAAACCACCATACAGGATTTAAAAAAGTGACACTGTGGTACAAAGGCCTTGATGATATATTTTGTTCTCTACACGAGAGGCGCTCCCAAGGTGATAACTCAGGACATTTAATATCTCCTGGGCTTTCTGCTGTAAACTAGCAGCAGCTCGAGCCTCCTTATATGGAGAAAAGTCAGAGCAGCCTCTGCTTTAATACCTACTGTGGGTAGTGCTCAGTGTAGAGAACAGCACCCATGTACAGTAACTGGATGAATGGTAAATGTGTAATAAATATGATTCATGTTAATAAAATCAATAAAACTACATATTTTCCCCACAGCAACCATCCCTTATTTGTCACTGGTAGTCAAACCAGAATCTAAAAAAAATCTAAAGAAAAAAAGATCTCAACATCCCACAGACAGATTTATACCTACGTCCTCCATGTAAAATGGTTTACAGTTACTCTGAGGAAACTTGGTCATAGTTAAAAAGTGAAATTGTTTTCTGCTTCAAATGTTGATGAGAAACGTGTTGCTTTGGCAGAGTTAAAAAAAACGAGAGTTCACACAGTTTTTGTACGGTGGTCATGGTGTTTGTTACTGTGTGAGAGGATGTCTGCACCGGGTCCAGCAGCATCAGTGGTGGTGCTTGTCGCCTTCAGCTGACGGAGCCTCCTGTAGGAAAGGAGTGAATGAGGAGTGTACGGTGCGACCACAGAGAGGCTGCTGCACACGGAAGTTGTTCACCATACTCTTCTGTACCTCCTCTTCGGCTGAGGTGAAAAGAAGACTCCGGAAGACCGCCAGCTGAATGGGGGAAAAGGGGCCATGAGAAAAAAGAGATAGTGTGTGTTAAACAGGCTCATTTGTCATCTGTGTGATAGAATCAGTCACATACCTGAGGCAAGAAAAATGCTGTCATCCAAGTTTGGTTGAGTGCAAGCTCAAGTAGTAGGACACACCTCCACATAATGAGGACTACTGTATAGTGGCTGACGCACGGAAAAAGAATTACTACTAGTTCCCGACCGGATCACTTCGGAAGAATAGTTGCTGCTGCTGCATTTGCTCTGAAGGACAACAGGAGCCCTCTGGTGGCTGGTTTCATCTTCAGCTCAGGTTAATGTTGCATTTGAGAAGTTTTTCACAGATGGAAAGATGGCCCTTGCAGAAAAACTATGTTCATTGTTTATCAGCACCACGTTTTCAGGATACTGAAAAAATACGCCGCCATCTCCAGTTCTTGATCTTTCTCTATTGCAGCTTAATAATATGCTAAATATGTTTACATTTTTAGACGAGAAATAGGCAGCGTAGCAACAGAATCATGGTTTATAATTTATCAGCACTGTCAAGCTGTGACTGATCGAATTTTGGTGAGACGTCCCTTACTCAATCCAACAGAGAGAAAAAGAGGTAGTTCTCTCTCTCCCTCTCTCTCTCTCTCTCTCCCTCTCTCTCACACAATCTAACTGTACTCTTTGTGTACCTGTTCAATATTCACTCTCCTTTTTGCTCTGTAATAGTCTCCTATCAACTCTTGCAAAAAATACACAACACTAAATGCTAATCACTACCCTCATTAGTCTCACGTCTGGGGCTGGGCCGGTAATCAGAGCATTCTGGCTGAAAACAGCGGCCTACTTTGCCTAGAAACAAGGCTGAGGAGAGAGGGGTTTCAGTATTATATTATTAGCTTTATAATAGTCATCAGTCCAGTCAAGATGGGGAGGGGGGGCCAACTTTGAATAGCTTGCAAACAACAATTGTCGCACATTATGCCTTTAAGGGTGTCGCTCAATATCACAAAACTCTAAACACCAAAAGCTAAATTACAGATCATGATGATCTGCAGGGAAAAAAATACTTCCACACACACACACATACCTGGTCGTGGCTGACTTCTATGTGCTGCTTCATGACAATCCAGGTGACGGCCTCTGTCAGAGGGGGCGTTGTCAGAGAGCCGTGGTACGTCCAGTAGTCATCAGTGTTGGTGGGTAACAGACAGGCAGGGTCGAACTTGTTAAACTCCACGACACTGTCCTGCAGACGGCCAGAGAGACACAGGTAAAAAAGCTGAACTTTGCTGCAGTGCTCACACAAACATTTCAATATTTAATACGCAATAAAGAAACATTCTAATGTTTAAAATATACTAACTAAACGAGCTGAAGTCCCAGAGGTGGTTCAGTATCAGTCCACCACAGACTAATATAACAACAGCAGACTGAAACTATTATCAAAATACTACAACCGTCACTATCTTATCATTATCCACAATTTAAATGTTAAATAAGTATTACACAATGAGTGTTTTACAACTGGGAAATTTCATCTTACTGAACAAACACCAACCATATCAGACATTATTAGTGATAAGCAGTGTGATATCAGTGATGTGAAAGAATGCAGCCTAGAGGGCAGAACTATGACTGCCAGTCAGTCACCTTAGTACAAATGTACAACTACCAGCATGTTAGACTGTACGTAGTTTCATATCAGAAAAGGTTTCACTAAGGACTTCCTTTATTTAACATCTAGTGGTAACAAGTTAATAGTTTGTGAATTAATATATGTCTGTTATACTTTTTCTTTTGCACTTAACTTTCCAGAACTTCAATGGCTGACTGTGAGCAGTTGTCTCGTTACATCTCAAACACAGGTTTTTTAACCCATGGTTGATCTAATTTGTCTTATCCTGGGTGTGCAAACATTAAGTTGTTAAAAGCTTTTTAGTTCCAGATTTTTATCCTGAATTTAGTTTTTGGGTGAAAAAAAAGCTAATCAGTACTTCTAAGCATCAGTATAATCTGCTTCCTGCCTGTCCTACCTGTGTCTATACTGAACCACAAGGGGGCATCAGTATCTCTCTTCATTCAATACCAAGATTTGAAATACATTTATTAGTCTTTGTCTGATGAGAGTACATTTCAGAGATCTTAATGAAGCAAAAACGTAGTGGGCGTGTGGGTGTTTGTGTGTGTGTGTGTCAAGATTTTACCTTGTGTCTGATAGCAGGCAGAGCGTCGACCAGTTTCTGCAGCCCCTCGTGTCTCTTTCCCACCTACACAAGGATTATACATTAATCTGGATTGTATGCACAGCCTGAGGCTGCATATACAACACAGACTAGGTCATGTATACATTATTATCTGCATGTGCAGTCATTTGCAATACTGTAGATCCAACCACGACATCAGTGTGTGTGTTGTATACCTTGAGAAAGACTCCAATAACAGCCAGTCCATTGTCTTCGATCACTGCCTCCTCAAACAAACTGTACTTGTCGGAGTTCCAGTGGACCAAGTGGAGCTGAGAACACACAAAAACAAACACACACAAAATGAGTGTGTGTGTGTGTGTGTATGTGTGTGTGTGTGTGTGTGTGTGTGTGTGTGTGTGTGTGTGTCTGTAAACTCTAACCTTAATCTTTTTAACCACTGTCCTCTAAATGACCCACGATAATTCCTGCCTGTCTTAATTCTTCTTGTCAAAATAAGAGGTTATTCTTGTGATTGACTAATTCTAAATTCACCATATGTGTTTTGAATTTTATAACCACTATTAAATGTATTGTAAACTAAGAAAGAAAAAGAAATGGAGATCAGACCAAGACTCTATTTGGTTTTACAAGAAGAAAGTAGATTGTTGCCTGCAATGTTTGATTCAAAGACACAAATTACCCTATTACACCATGAATGGTGAAAATAAACATTCAAGTGATTAGCTATAATCAAGAATGGACAATACACTAATGTTAACACAATATCTTAAACCAAAGCTCTGACTCATAGCCATCCATTTACTGTACATGCAAATATAGAAAAAAGATGTCAGTCAGGACTGCAACTTGATTCTACCCACTCACATACAAAGACTGCTGAGTGATGAGACAATGACATGAACACATTCCCAACAACACCAACAAGGGCTTGGCCGAGGACACAGTGTCAGTGGAACCTGTCATTACATAAGTGTGCCAAGTTAATGGAACAACAGGAAAATAGATGTTCTGTGGTCAAACGTGAGTCAAATCCCAACACAGTGCCCATGTTTGAATGTGGCTTGTTTGATCTTTGGGGATCTAAATGGATCCACAGCTGGATCAAAGAATCTGGCAGCATGCCAGATACACGAGAGGAGGGATAAGTTCTCATATAAAGAGAGCATGATAAATATTGTCCTGCACCAAAATGTCATGTCATTGATGTCAGCACTTTTCCAGGCATCTAAAAAGGAAAC
The DNA here is from genome assembly GCA_963678695.2 of Diplodus puntazzo. NCBI lineage: Eukaryota > Metazoa > Chordata > Actinopteri > Spariformes > Sparidae > Diplodus > Diplodus puntazzo. The sequence continues at coordinate 6,697,832 of OZ023161.1, forward strand.
AGAAATGGGTCTGCAAGTAAGTCAACATTTAATGTTTAAACAGTGCAGAATGCTCTCCTTCCACTCTTCCTTTCTTCTTTTAACCCTTAAGAAACCATTTAGTCATGTGGAAAGTAAGTGAAGAGGGCTAACAGTGTATCGGTCTCTTGAGCACAACATGACAGACTTTTTCCATTCAACAGCCGGGTCACATGACAACACAAACACCTGCCATACATGTGACTGCAGCGCCCCTTTTCTTAACATGCTCCATTACTGCAGTAGGAGGCAAGTCAAGTTTTTTTAAAGCAACAACAGCGAGTGTGAATAGCCCAGCTAAAGATACTGCTGTTACAGGTAATGAGCAGCATAGGTCTAGCCCTGTGGCTACAGATGCTTCAGAAAAAAAGGATATTGCTCAGCACAATGTTGTTCCTGTTTGCAGAGAGCATTATACTGCTTTCTCTGTTTGTGTGTGTGTGTGTGTGTGTGTGTGTGTGTGTGTGTGTGTGTGTGTGTGTGTGTGTCTGTGTGTGCGTGTGTGTATGTGCGAGGCCATCTAGGTTTTTTTTTATTAAGAGTTTATTTGTATTTGTTTTTTTCACGACAATCATAGCCATAGCATCCACTGCCATGACAGGGACTGAGAGATATATCCAATCAATCAGATTAATTGAAATCAGGTTACTCTCATTCAAAAAGCACCATAGTCGATAGCTAGCTACATGTCGCTTCAGTCCACAGTCACATAAACCATGAGATGAAAAGCAAGAATCTACGGCCCTGACAATACTGGATTTTTTTAACCAATACTGGGATCATTATTCAATATCATTTTTTGTTTATAAAAATCTGAAAATGACATATTGTTCAGTAGTAATCTTTTTACATAAACAAATTAACAAGCAATCCTGAGATGGATCCATTTGTTGGTTGTTTCTAAAAAAGCGACCAAGATATTATATCTAACAGCTGAAAAATCTACTTGTCTGTGCTCCCTCATTGTAAAACTGTGCAAAAGTGTTTAAATTATAATTACTTTCTACTTATGGGCAGACATATACATTAACACCAATATACAATTAAAATAATTTTTCTGAATAAAATGTAAGGTGAAGTCCAGTATGTTTTAGTGCCATTTTGAAGGTTTTAATCAAGCCTTGATGATTATCAGGATGTGAATTGCAATCACTTTGGCCAGGATAATCATGACATCACATTTTTATCATCCCATGAGATCTTTTTGTGAGACAGATGGAAGTATTGCCCAGGAAGTGTTGTATTAGAATATTCTAAAGAGAAAGAGATATCCTTCTTCCTGTCTGTCTTATCTTTTAATCAACTGGTTTTATGTCAAAATTCCTTCCTACCTCATTTCCCTTATGTTCTTGACACATTTAAAGAAATAGGCAGATAGGCAGATGTCCCGGCAGGAATCATTCATGTTACATGTTCTCTACAGTACCTCTGCAGGGAACAGCCTCCTGTCCACGGTGTGCTCTGACCCCCAGGCGTTGCTCTCACCCCAGTGAAAGTGGAACTGGCACAGCCTGAATTGGTCTTGCAGTGGGCCCCCTTTAAGTGCTGCAGCCAAAGTAAAAGGACATGTAAATCAGCGCACTACATTTTAAAATCCTTTAAAAAGAGTGAAATGCTTGTCCTCAAATGGCATCAGATCTCATCTTTCCGTTGAATGTATTCAATAGTATTTGCTTCCTCCTGTAAAAGGAGGAAATGATCCCACACAGGACGTCTGCTAAGGAACAGGTTGTTCAGGCCGTTACACTGACCCAGAAACATCCAGGAAATATCATGGTGAGACAACAATAACCTATGAATCAATTACTTTTTATTACACCGGTGAAGTTTTTATCAGTAATACTACCAACAGATAAGGATGAGATACTGGGGCATAACATGTTGCTGAGGTCAAAAACATCCATTTAAAGACTGAATCTGCACACATGCCTGGAAACCTCCACTGTTTCTCCATTTATTGTACTGGTAATAAAATGCTATTATAAACCTGTTTTTGTTCTCTCAGAGCCAGACTAAGCCCATAATACAAAGAACTAGGGCACATGAAACCTCTAAATTGGCACGCTTTGCAGCTTTAAGACATTTATAATTTTACCAAAAATAAGGTTTATTTGACGGTTTGGAAAGTTATATAGTGTTTTGTTCTAGCCCAGTAATTATACCAAAATGACCAGTGCTTTAATGACAAGCTAAATAGTAGTTGTTGAGGTCAAGACAGACACGCGAGTCACATGACTATCACCAGATCCACGTGGAAGTTGTGGTTTAAAGTGGAGCATTGATCGGTGGATTTGCCTACAGGCGGTGGGCTCTTTAAGGAGAAGGATATAATCCTCTAATCTAGATCAAAACATACATTCCTCTTGCAGAGATTTCCTTTAAATCCCTTCAGATTTAAAGGGAAACCACAGTTCACAGTGCAGTCATAAATAAAGAGGAACGTAAATTAAACAAATTGTAGTTTTCCTTTGGAGATTTCTGTAAGCAAATGAATGGAAAGATTTACATCTTAAGAAAGACAATATATACAGAAGACACAAGAGACTACTTACTGGACTTGTCTGTAGTGTCATCATACTCGACCAGAAAGGAGTAACCGTTGTTCCAGATTTGTTGGCAGGTCTCCGGGTCATAGTCTGTGACCAGAGGCTTCAGCGCTGAGTCAAAGACGCTCTTTCGCACGACGATGTCGATGGGAGACTGACGATCACCTCCTGGTACCGCGAGGGGTCCCTGCCACATGGGATGCACTGGGGAAGAGGAGAAGAAGAAGGAGAGAAAGGAAGTCAAAAACAAAGTCAGAGAAATGTAAACCAAACAGACTGGACAGAAAGCGTCGGCTGCCCATGCAAACAGAAAAACTGGAAAGAAAAATGCTGACACCTACTTTTCATGTTGTACTCTGCTGCCTGCTTCATTTTTAGACAGTCCATGTTGACACTAAAATTTTTAAAAAGGGACCACTAAAAAGTCAGTGCAAAACAGACACACAGTCCTTCTTCCTTGAGCCGTTAGAAGGAACTGATTGAAAAAGGAGCAAGTGAGCAATAGTACTTCCTCCTAGTCCTCTTACATTTTTTTTTCCTGAAAGGAAATTACAAAATAAGAGAGAAGTAGGCTGGCTGTACAGAAAGTGACACGCGGAATGTCCTGGCACGCCCCCAGCTCTCCTCCACAGCGGGGGAATCCGTCCAGGACCTCTGGCCGGTCAAACCGCCAGCTCGGGCCAGCATCTGTCAACGGACCCGACTTCTAATTACCCGAAACTCTGCTCCCTCTTTCTTATTTTCATTTATCCATGAAATCCTCCCACAAAACAAAATTTATCCACTCGTAGATCTTCCACTTACAAAAACCGCAGTTTAAAAGATCGTGTCCATCTCTATATTGACACAGAGCTAAAGAAAACAATCTGTTAAGTGTTGATGTCAGAGGGCACAAAAGCAGCGCAGCCAATTGTTTTTCTCTCCATTCATCCAGCACAGAGCTTAAGGTTTCCGCTGAGAGCTGAGCTGAACAGGTCTGACTGGGAGATGACCTTCATCTTCATCAGATTTCAGCGGCTCCTCCTGGGGGAGTTGGCCGCATGAGTCTGTTGATTGCATGGAAAGACAATAACTGCTTGCAGAGCCATTTGTGCTCATTCACTGCGTAATTGTAAGCTGTGAGGTTGTTCTGATCCGTGGTGTGTCAGTGCCACAGTGTCACTCTGCAGTGCTCCTGAAAGTGTCATGTGACAGCCAGATGTCTTTATCAGAAAGTGAATAGTGTGTATGAAGAGCTCTGAGACAACAGGCGATATTTTTGCATCAACAAATTGTGAACATAAACCGATATTAGTAAGAGGCCTAGTATGAATAAAGTGGTCTCCCTAAACTCACCACAGATTTGTCCTGCAGTGGTGTCCTTGAGCAAACACTGAATGCCGACCTGTCAAGCATAAAATGCTGACACAGCTTCTTTTTTTTCTTTTTCTTTTTTTTTTTTTAAGTAAGACATTGTCCAGCCTTTCTCCCCCAGGTAATCTATCTATCAGAGGTTTCTTGTCACATTTTAGGCTATTTACTACACATCTTGTATACTTGACAGTAGAATGTTCTGAATTTCTGAATGTGCTGTGTGGTTTCCATTCATTTCTCAACAGTCTGCACAGCATTATCATGAAACATTAACTTAAGTTTGACAACAATAAACCTGGTCTAAATGTTCATAATCAAGTTTTGATGGGAAATATGGATAAAATCTTCTATGATCGTATATATACTTACATCAATATACTGATATTAGGGATTTCCATGATTAATCATTAATTAAACTAATCAAAATCTATTTACGGACAATTATATATGGGCACAAATGATTTAGAAGGTTTCTTGGTAATTATCAAAAAATCATTGCTTATAACATATATGAAACTAAAATACAAAATACTGGTATAACAAAGTTACTTGACATTTTGTACAAACTGATATTATTACATTTTAGACATTTAGTACCCTAAATATGGGTTGGATTTTGTTGGGCAAGCTGTCCACAATAAAAAAAAAGTCAATATGTAGTTTATCATTAAAGTAACTTGTTATTCACATTATTTGTTCTATTTTCTGTTAATGTAGCTTGCTCTGATTTGGCATTTTTTTCTAATGGAAAAACGTCCAACATATTTCTTATATTGCTAATGGTTAACTGCTAATTGGTTGTTTAAGCAGCCAACTATCATTTATAGAAACTGCTTAAATTTGCATCCCTGATTAATTAATCTTTAATACTAAATTTGAAGAAAAATATAATTGAGAAACTGTTTGTAGATAAAATAACCAGGAGTAAATTTCAATTTTGTTAAATCGAGAAAATTGAGAGAAGAAATTCAAACCTCAAAAGAATTTTAAGACCCTAATACAAAATCAGAAATATTTATTTTTTCCATTACTGAATAAACAAGCTGTTCTCCCAGTAGCTCAGTGAAGCTAGAGAGGTGGCAGGATCCGCCAAAGCTCGTTATAGGTCTCTTTGTTTATCCAACTGTTGTCATGAAAACAATTGTTTGGTCAGCAGTCAATAAAGATCTTTCTCTTCTGATTAAAATGTATTTTCCCCAAAACAACATAGTGCAACTTTAAATGCCAGACAAATCTAAGGTAATTTATAACAAAAACTGTTATCCAGTAGAGGGCTATCCAGAGAACGTTTCGCTATCTCAAAATAGATAGATAAGACTGAAACTATCTGCATGACTAGATAACACCAAGAGAAGGAGGGAAAGATGCATTTATGTTTTTCTGGGTTAACTGGCCCTTCAAAGCCTGATTACAGTTTATAACAATTATATTCCACGGGTCTGACACCCTGCATCTCCATTCTCTATATGCCACACAGCATTAGTAGCAGGTTAGCGTAACTCCTAACTCTGCTCGGACTCCGAGGCCTGATGACATCTAGGATAACTTTGATTACACCACAATAATGTCATACAAATCACAGACACACAGCCTTTAAAAAAAGGGCTGATACACGACTTTAGAGTTAAAACATTTTAAGACTAGAGCCCGACTGACAGTGCAGCCAAGACAGATATTAGGCAGAAAAAAAATCTGACCTCAATATATTGTCCCTATATTCTTATATATAAAGAATATAAATGAGCAAACCTTTTTTGTAATGATCCTGCAAATGTGGTTATCAAACACTTACGTTATTTTACAACATAACAATAAACTTTATTGCCCAAAATGAAATCGGTGCACTGAAACAGTAAAATGATCTTGGGTAACAACTATACGACAATATGAAAATAGGAACAGTCGTCCAACCCTGACCCTATTCAGTCTGTTGTGAAACTTGCAGCATGAACTGCCACTAATGGCTGAAATAGTGAACCTTTAAACTTTTTTTTGGCACCTAGTGGCAAAAAAGACAGAGAGGATAAAGCAGGTGTGGGACAGCCGGAATTGCCTATTAACCATCAGATTTGATTTCTTTGTCGTCTATCTATCACTGTGTGTTGAGGGTTGAGATGTAGCACTTTTTACTGGAAATCTTCATCACTGCTCTGTCATTTGTTTTTTCTGACAGCTGTGCACCTGAGAAAACTTGTGTGTGGTAAAGTATTCTGCATTACTTTTACAAGTGGCAGCATCATAGTGCAGCGGCTCCAGTCTTACCTGCCGCATAACTGCATATTTGACCCTATCTGTACAAGCCCATCCCGGAAGTCAGTGACGTGGTTTAACAGGTTTCTAAAATGACAATCTATTTGACATGATTCAGGCACAAATATTCATGGACAAGGTAACGTTTTCAAGTTTAATTTATGTTAGATTTAGTCTCGTTTTGCGACTTCCTTCCTCATTCTTTGAATCGGCCATTACCTTGAGTATACTTGTGGATTTCTGTGGGTTTGAACCTTATTGGAAACATTTGAGATCATGTACTGTATGTGCACAACTCAACAAAACGTGGTGCAAATGCCTTGTTGTTTTCATTACACAAATCATTCATATTATCTTTTATCCTTAAGGGACCTTTCTTCTCTGAGTGACTGTTCTTTTCAGACAGCACTTCCTCACTTGGTGTGTATCAAGACTGATACGCTTTGGCTATACATTAGAGCTAAGGTTTGGGGCTCAGAACTGAGGTCAAACAAATCCACTGAGGGAGATGTGATTTGTACCTTCTCTGACGTTATGCCTGGGAGGCTCAACTCAAGTAACAGAGCTCTTAATCTTTTAACCTCTCTATGATGAAATGATGGAAACATGCCATCCTACTCCGTGGAAGCACCTACTGCTTTGCTTTCTTGTGAGTCAGATGGGGTTTGTTTTTTTTCCTGAGGAGTTTTGAAAAGCAGAAATGTCTCTTTCTGAAGAAACAGCATCGGGACAGACCAAAAAGCAGGCCAATGCACTGACAAGAATCCTAATTTCTAGTGGACTATTTCAAAGCCAAACCAAAAGCCCTTTTATAAAGCAGAAGACAGACATTGTCCAGCACAACAAGCTTGTTAAAGTTAAATTCAAACTGTGTTTATTGTCATGATCGAACATAAAAGCTCTGCTGCACTGGACTATTTTTCCACTTCCAAATGTGTGTTTGCCTGTCATTGACTCTGTGGTGACGGTTGGGATGAGATGATGAACAAGACATGGCTGCTGTTATTGGGTGTGGTGAGGAAGTTGTGGCAACATGTCTGACGAGTTTTACAGTTTGGAATATTCTGTGGGCATGTCAAAATAAAGGGGAATGACTCATACAAGAGGTCTAACATGCAAAGGAAACAAATGCTCATCAAGCGGCATCCAAGATGTTTATTATGACCCCAGTTGCATCCTATAACTTTGCCGTCAAACTAGTGAATTTTGGCATATAATGCAACGCTACCACATGCTCTGCCTCAGTGTTATAGCCTGGGAGACGTGGATGACAAACCAAAACAGGGATATACACAGTTGGGATGTGATGAAGGCAATAAAAGGCACAAAATAATAAAAGTGAGGTCTTGAAAAACAACATCTATGACTGTTACGACCCCCACGTGTCGCTTGTCCCTAGAGGGCCCAACAAAATAACATAAGCAAAGCAAATCACAATAATCAGTCAATTTTATTGACAAGCGTTTAACTAAAGAGGTTGGTGAGCCGGCCAAAAAAAGAAAAAGGACCAAAAAAGAAGGGGAGCCACCCAGGCCAACCCACACAGGGTCGTAGGACCTGGGCTCTCCCCTCTGCCCTAGAGTCACACCAACCTATCCCTAAGGAAACTATACATAGTGGCAACACATACTGGCTCCTATGTAGGTCAAAGGGCTTCAAAGGGCCCCTCTTTGGGGCAGCGATCAGGGATATCAATACTTGTTTGGAAAACCTGGAGGCAGACGGCAGCCTCGACACAGCTGAGTCAACAGAGCAGTGTTTGATCCAAATCCAGTGATGAGGAAAATCCAGTCCGAGCTTTCCACCGGACACCGTGCACGTTTCACGGATGACAACAAAGTGACCATTAACTGATGCTGTGTGTGACCTACAATGAGAGCCACAATGAGCCACAAACCAATCCACTGCCATTCTCTCACACACACAAACACACACACACGCTGTTGCAGTGGTACAGTCTGGGATTAAATGTTCCCTTCAGTAGCTGTACCATAATAAGCAGCTGTGTCGACACGCTGGAGGAAACACGAAAACACTGTACAGCTATTTAACACACGTCTCCCATGAGTACTTACTCTGTGACAGCACATATTTGCTTGAGCACGCCGTGAGGTTACATCTCCTGACCGGCGTTATCCGGTGGCTCCTGGCGTGTCCGATGAGCTTTCGGTGGAGCTGAGAAGCCAGAGGTCTTATTACGGATGACAAAGTCACCATGTTGATCGAGCTGACGTTACCAGCCTAACAACAAGCGGTTACACGACGCGCTCTAACGTCCTCCAACACACTCAGCCGCGCGGCTTTATCCGAGGCTAACACTTAGCTAAGTATTTTTACTCCCCAAAAAAGTTAGCTGTCAGTGCAGCCCGGTCAAAACAAAACTATCGCCTGGCTGCCTGCTGTTCTCTGCCTCTGCCCTCATACCGTTTTCCTGGAGGAGGGGGAAGGGGCAGGCTTACGCTTTTCACACATTCAAAATGTGACCGCAAAAGCCAGAAAGCGCTCCTTCCGAACACACGGCGTCAAAACAGCCCTGCCAGACGGCGTCCGTGCTGGTCCAAAGCCTCGAAAAATGATAAGATAGAGCGACCGATAGGAAAGTGTTCACTCTGCAGGACGGGAGGAGAAGGGGGGCGACGGTCCCGACCAATCAGCGGCCTCCACTGAGGGGCGTAAGCGACGATGATGACGGCACACAGATTTGTATGGCAGACAGGTGGGCTGTGAGAATGAACGTGTCATTGATACACATTAATGTACGTGTATATATCACAATCATGTCGTCATCATGATACCGTGCCGGTAACGATAATGATATGAAATATGATAATAGTGATGTAATAATACAACTAATAGCTATAACCAACCCCTTATCATAAACACTGATATCACCTGTGCTGATAACCTCATAAGGCCAAATGTATTACTTTATTTATTCATTTTATCCATATACACACGTTCTTTTCCCTGTGAGTTATTTTATAGACGCTGCTTTGTGGCCCCCAAAAAATACATTGCTTATAAAAAAGTATTCACGCCCTTGGGTGTTTTCCCCTTTAATTGCTTTTATAAATGGAATCATGATCAATATATTTCAACAATAATATACAAAGAAAAACAACCTTTAAGTCAAAGTGAAAAAAAAGATTTCTACTAAGTAATCAAATTTCAACTAATTGATTTAAAATGTAGAATGTAAGATAAGTGACTGCAAATCAGTATTTAGCAGATGTACCTTTGGCCTCAATCACAGCACTGAGTCTGTGTGAATAGGTCTTAATCGGGTTTGCACATCTGGACTTTGCAATTTTACTGTATTCTTCTTTGCAAAACTGCTCCAGCTCTGTCAGGTTGCACGCCAATCAGGCATGAACTGCCCTTTTCGAGTCCAGCCACAAATTCTCTATTGGATTGAGGCCTGGGCTTTGACTCGGCCACTCCGGAACATTCACCTTGTTGTCTTTAAGCCATTGTATACTTTTTATAGGCACTGTAACTCAAAGTGTCAGTGTGCAAACCCAGCATTTTTATATTTTTACTTATATAAAGCAAAATGTATGCAAATATACCCCACTACATTACATGACAAGTAGGAAAGTCCTGCATACAAAATTTAATTGTAAGAAAATCACGTGTGTGTAATCAGCGATATTTAAATGCAGCAAGTTCAAGTCCTATTATGCATAATAACCGATTCTACTCTGTTAGAATTCACACATGTATTTAATGTTAAATGACTTAATATTTACTTCATAGACTGCTGGGTAGTTTGATCTGTAATGATGCATCATGTTTTAAGATGATCACAAAATTTGTATAGATAATCCTAATTATAGCTGTCAAAAAAATAAGAATTATATTATATTAAATATAATGGACCAGAAGTTAAAGTAGCATAAAAGGAAAATACAAATTGTACGGATGTGTGGTACTTGAGTGAATGTACTGATGAGACTACGACAGAAGAGAGTCATCACTGATGTTACACATGTGCTTTTCCTCTTCATTAACCATCTTGTCATTAGATATTTACCCATCCTGTATTTATCTGTTTTCAACTTTTAATTTCCTATCAAACATTTCTATTTTCCTTGTCTCTCCTCTGTGTATTTGTGCTATATAAATAAACTTGCCTTCCTGCTACAGTATAACAAGTCAAGAGTGTCTGCTATGAAAGGGTCTTTTGCAAAGTCAAGCCTCCGCCTGAAAACTTCGATGTTTATCTCATGTCTGACCCTTGACTATAACTTCTAATCTGACTACGTGTGCTTATAACAAAGTGCTGTGTGTGTGTGTGTGTGTGTGTGTGTGTGTGGTGTTTGTTGGGTTGTAAGTGTTGTACGTCACACTCTGTACAGAGCTGACCACATGACCGTCAGACTTTAACCCTTGAACCAAACCAAACATATTTACCAGATGATAAACAAACAAGCAACAAAAAAAAAATGCACACTTCGGCAAAAACAGGCTCTAACAGACGTGTTTCCGCATGCAGCTGTAGGGTGTTTGCTTTAGGTCCTTCCCCGACCCTGCGGAAACTTCCACGAGTTCTTTGCTATTTAATGTTGATGTCTCATGTCTTTCTCGACTCCTTTAAAACAGCTTGTGTCAGTAATTAAAGGGTAACTCCACCAATTATACTCATCAATAATAGTTCACAGGTCCTAGGGAATGCTACCACATATGTGACAAAGTGCTATAAGGCCTTTTGTTGCTCCAGAGAAGGCTGCATGTAATCTGATGAATTGCCCCAAGTGATGTCACTCAGTGTCTAGGTAGCACCTGGGTAATGTACTCATTATGGACAGATTAAAAACAAACGGGACAAAACTGATACAGAAGAACTGGAGATACTACCTTTTTTATTGCACACATTCTTCATCCCGTTCAAAACCTAGAACCTATATTACCCACAGTGCCATTAAGCAGGTGACTGACATCTCAGTTGCCTTTAACACCTGGCTCAAACTAATTGACTGCTACTGCCCCCTGGTGGAGCTACAACTTCCCCAACACGTCGAGGTTCATGGGACATTTCAGGGGGTACTGCAGTGGTTTAAAAGAGCCAACTCTGCATACAGCCCATTGTTATGCAGGGGCCATTGGTCCAGCAGTGAACTAATTCTCTAAGAATGTGTAGAAAGGCAGTAAAGATTTTTTACACTTGAATGAACAAGTTAAAATGATCAAAAACCAATAAAACAGTCAAATGCTGTCATGAGCTTTGTGGTATTGTGCATTGATATCTCCATGTCTTGCTGAACTGTTAGAACAGGACCAGAGAACATCTTTTGGGTTGCTTCTCTTATACAGTCTTAATAATGGGATGAATGTGTTATATATACTAAAATGAATAAATTACAGTACGTCAGAGGACTCCGTACCAACATGAAGGACAGACAAATAAACAAGATATCACAAAGACAGCTCCGCATTGGCTGAGTTTATTATCGTCACCAAAATTGGTCCAAAGGGCTCTCATAGGCTTTCAATAACACGTCAGATCACAATGAACTATGAAATCATGGAAACTGGCACAGGGATCAGACTGGTGAAGGCAGCAGGAGCTCAACTGCTCCAAGTGCACGCTGGTTGTTTCAGTGCAGGACTCCGCTGCCTTCGGACTAACCCCCCGCAGTACGAAAAAGAATGACTGGTTCTGGTCAAACCACAACTACACCTCTGGTTCTGTCTAAACAAACTGACCTCTGCTAAAACAGAACCAAGTCATACTAATAAAAAGCAACCATAAGGGGTGTACATTAAACTACTAGCCTGGATCTAAGCCGTTTGTGCTTAGCCAGAGCCTTGAGGTTACAGCGCAGTTTCACAGGGAGCCACATTAGTACCACTGTGCTGCTCCATGGCTCTTAGTAATTTTTTTTTTTCCCCACATATCTGAAGAGCTGGACGCCTCACTGTGGCGGTGTTATGGAGGGCATGTTTACATTTTTTCAGCCAAAACATGATAGTTCTAGAAAAGAGGTAGCAAACTGACACCCCATGGCACAAAGTGGCCAAACTCTCCGTCAGTGCCTCTGTGCTTTACTGACCCCACCACAGACATTAACAGTACCTACAGACAGGCACCCTGGTTAGAGTGTCATACGCTGTGGACTTCTGGCTTTGTCTGTTACCATCCCAACAACAACCCAGATCAATATTACAACCCTTGAAAATGTTTTGGTTTTTAATCTTTTGTAACCTGACCACAAAGCACAAAACACCCTGGTTTGTGTAGCATGAGAAATACAGTACGTTTATAAAAAATACAAAAAAAGCACTTCTTTTAAACCATCAAGTGAAGCATTTTATAGGGACCAGAAATAATAAAAATAACAAAAGCAGTTTCATGTTTTTCTCAAAACTTTTTAAAATGTGGAGTCTATTTACAGCATCATGTCAGAGAAGAGTATGAAAGCACAAACACAGCGTTGACCAAAGGAGAGGAATTGACCAAAGATGAACCAGGGCAGTAAATTGTTCTTCATAAAAGAGGTGTTTTATTTAAGCCTACTGTCAGTCTCGAGTCAAAAAGCGTTCAAAGAGTTCAGTCCTTCAGGAGACCAGGGAGAATGGGTTAGTCCAGAGCGATGATGTCGTCGTCATCATCATCGTTGTCGGCAGCTGCTGCGCTTGATTGGTCCGTCCGTGGGCGCTTGGTGGAGGTCTCGCCAGTTTCTGCGTCTGAGTGCTTCCTCTTGGTGCCGCTGGTCGCTGCTGCCGCAGAGCTCGAAGCAGCCATTTCCTCCTCGTCAGAGTCTACGATCATGATGTCATCATCATCATCAGCTGGTGCTGCTGGTGTTCAAAGATGAAAGAGAAGCAGATACTAGTTCAAAACCATGCTAATTATCAATGTAGATCAAAGATTCACATCAAGATGGCGCGTTACAAAAAAAATATGTTCTTCTCTTCTGCTGACCTTTAGAAGAGGTAGAAGGCTGGGCGGAGTCCTTGTTGCCGTTGGTGATGCTGTTAACTTCTTCCTGGTTAGTCTGAGGGGGTGGAGCTTTGTCTGGGGCCTCACCTACTACCTCAAACTCCACATCCCGCTCTAGTTCCTCACTGCCAATGAAGACACACAAACGTACAGCCGCTTTATAGTTGTGTTCACTTAAGTCACAATTAATATTTTTTTTTCAAACCAAAGAAATGTAAAAGGCCCATTCAACTGTGTAATTCATTCATACATTTATATACAGAGAGGTACATACGTGTGCAGGACATTAACGAGGAGTGTGTAGTCTTGGAGGAAGTCATCAACTTGGAGACGGCTGCCGTTACGGATCCCAAAATCAGAAAGAAATTTGCTGTTGTTGGCTGTGGAGGGGCAGATAAGATGGGAGTTACATGCATAGCTGATAACAAGTAAGCATTTGTAGTACTACATATGTGAAGGACATCTGTTCATTTATAATGATAACCCTAACATACACAGCAAATGTGGGAGGTTTAAGACTGTAAAGCACTCAACATTTCTAAAAATGTGTATTTATTCATTTAGCTTACATGTAGTTGATCAACTCAAAAATGTATCATCTTCCGATTGATTCACAAATTCTGGAGGAGTTAAAGTGTTTTGGTAACAGTACCTTGTGTTTCATACAGGTTCAAATGATATAACAAAAGTACTTTAGTGCAAATGAGGCCAAAATGTTCCAATCCTTGTTCCCTGTTCATTTCCAACTCTTGCAAAACAGCATGCATGGCTCACAAATTGTACTTTTAACTTCTCCTCTCTCCAGTACGTGTTTTTTTACTGAGGGTTAGCACCACCACAGTGCCCTCTTCTGTCCAAATGAGGAATTACTACAATGATTCCACCGTTTTCTTTACCTTCCGTTTCTCCTTCCTCTGAGGAAATGAGGATAGTCCCTTTTCCATCTTCTATCTGAACATCTGGAGCCACCATGCCAAACCTCTCCTTAAGGATCTGAAAAAAAAAAAAAAAAAGCACAGCAAGTCAACAACCACTCAATGGGCAGCCGTAGACACCTCACCCTGACATGACACCAGCCCATCGCAAAATTTATAATCCAACAGAAATAACCCTTTCCCACCAAAAATATATATACATTGTAGTTCACATGGTACATGAAATACAAGCTACTCACTGTCAATGTGAATGCACAATATTAATATCTCTTTCATTGTGGCAGGTCGGTGCAGAAAACAAGCTGATCATTTTACCCTGTCCTGCAGAGAGAGGACCATGGTTTTGTGGACGTTGAGTTTGACTGTGACTTCAGGTTTGCTGACGCAGACGTAGCAGTTGGCGCTGGGTGGGTCCAGGACACAAGGGACCAAAAGCTTCTTCCTGAGGTTGGGACACTTGTTCAGGAAAATCTGAAGAGGAGGCAACCAAAAGACAAATGTGAAAGGTTAGAAAACAGACAACTTGGCATGAGGGATACTACTGTGAACACATGTGTTCAAAGGGTGGAAGCAACAATATCAACACATTCAGCTGATTGGTTTATACCCATATTTTACTGAAAATGGAAATATAGCAAAACATTTTATTTCTTTATTTCTTTTTCTCTGTCAGCAAACAACATGGAAGCAACCAGTGCTTACAGTTTTTCTCAATTGCTAAAACACAATTTCTGAAACCTTGCTCCATTTTCTGAAAACATTAAACACAAAATCTCAGCTACAAGCACCATTTACAAAACCTCTGACTCCTCTTGCAAAATGAAACTTTCGCCTCAAAACAGATTTACCTGTGCTCAAAACAAAACACTGCTCTCAAATCATAAACAAAGCGATCAAAATGATATACACTCTCAAGCAGTCAGTAAACAATACACCGAAGAATAGAAAACACGTTGTTCAAAACATATAGTTCTCAGGGAGAAATACATTTTTAATCTCAAAACAAATTTCATATTTTCCATCAGTCTTTTGATGAATGAAAACATGTTCTATCATAGCTCAAAATTGATCAGAAATTATACTCTGCTTTGCTCTTTGCATTTTTTTTGTTCTCCTTGTACCCCTATTTTTACAGTACTGTACTCTGCATCTCACAAACATGTCCTTTGTTCCTTTGATACTGTCATTCTTGTTCTTTGTTGATATGAACCGGCAACCAGTCAAAATCTATTGAGCAGTCAGTACTGTGAACAAATGGAAAGCACAATGTTCAGGGTCAGACAATTTGTGTGTTGTACAGTATACAATACTTTGGGCTGGTCTGGCCAGAGCACTTCGTCAACATCACAAGCAATATTTTCCCTCCTGAGGCAACCAGAGGAAGAAGCCTCTTGTGTGCCGTATCCAGCCCTGACATGGTTCCTCACCTATATTACCACAGGCTAAATCCATGGCTTGCAGAAGATTTACCTGTTTGCTCTCTGAACTGGCTTATATTGGTTGTGTCACATGATTTGAAACAAGTGAAATCAATTTTGAGTGGTTGTGTTTAATCAATGACATGTGTTCTCTTTTTGTATTTGATTGTTGCCACTTGTGTTTACCAGTATGGATGACATGTGCATTAGAGTGCAGAATGTGTTTTGAGAATGAGACTGTGTTTAGAGTTCTGCTGAAAAGTCTAAGTGAGATCTGCAAATTGTGTTTTACCATGTGAAATGGTTTAAGGTATTGACAACAGACTGCACAGTTAGCTAAATGAGTTCAGGCAACTGCGAACTTTGTTCAGCCAATGGGTTTTAGTGTTATAGCAACTGAGAAAAACTGTAATATTGGAATTCTTTAACCTGCATGATTGTCCTTATAACTTTAACTATAACTTATAACTAAAACGGGGATAACTGCTGGCTACTAAATTATGGGTAAATGTCCAGGTTGCGACTCTTGCCTGGACTAATTTGGGCCGTCATGGACAGTTGGTAGTTGAACTAACCGTGCGACAGGACTCAATTTCCCCAGACAGGATCTTCAGCCCCTCCAGTACGATGAGTCCAGCAATGACAGCGTTGGTCGTAGCAATAGCTGGAATGATGTTACCTGCCATGGCTGAAACAAACAAGGCAACAAATTAACAAAGGCCACTTATACGAATGTGGACATGCATGACCACTGAATGATTGAATTTTCTCAAATTAATTTGGATCATGTACAAAGATAAACAAAACACAGGCCTATATATGATCAAGACAAAAAACTTACATTTTACATCAAAGCGACTCTTCATGTTCATGCTAAAGATGTGCATACGCAGGTTGGCTGCAGAGGTAACAAAGTCCATGGCTGGAGGGTCATCCTGACAACAACAAGAAGAAGGTATTTAATTCAAATGAAAATAAAACACACAACTATGTGTATCTGTGTGTCACTAACATTTCACCATGGCTGTGCATTCTCAAACCAAAAACAGTCAACAAATTCAAAGCTTCTTTTCTTTTTTTAAGGTCATACAATTAAAGACAACCCTTTGGTCATCAATACATGCATATTTTTTTTCCCTCCTATTCTTAGACTTTTACGGCAGGTATGCAAACACGTCATCTATCATTTTGTTTGCGTTACCTTATCCCAGACTAGCTCGGCTGCTTCTCCCTTCTCCTGCAGCTGTGAGCGGAGAGTCTCCACGCTGTGCTGGAACATCTGGCAGTGACCCCAAACACTCAGAACCTGCTGGTCCTTTAAACCGGAACCTGGAGCTTCGTCCTGTGGACATGCTGGGATACACAAAAAATACGGAAGAACATTAAGACCTTAGACAGCCAAAAGATATTCAATCAGGCCCTCAACGGCTGCCTACATGCATAAAATAATATGAAAATTCTTGACAGTTGGATGGTTTTTCCATAGTGATCAAGGTGGTGGAGTTTTTTTCCACTGCACAGCAAAGCAAGGTGCAGTTGTTTACTTTTATGACATAACGGAAGTGTGCTAGTCACAAATCACAGGAAGCTCAAGAAGGCCCTCTGTTTGTGCCATTTCTCCCCATCATATTTAAATTGATCAACAGACAAACGGTGCAGAATAATGAGAATGCCCATATCTGGTTGATTAAGCCTGTTTATACAGAAGCTGATGAAGCTCTACTAACTTGGCGACAAACAGTGCTTCCTATGGTTTGGGGACCAGGGGGTGTTGATGTTTACATCATGGGCACAAGAACTTAAGACCGGGACAGAGCTAGCTGGTTAGCATGCAAACTTCAGTAGATATATCTGCAACATAGTACATAGACATCATAATATCAAAACTGCTTTTTATTCACATTCTTTTAAACATTTTAGCGATTCCCCCCTCATTGCTCATCAAAGGCTGTTGCTCATTCTGACGGATTATCCTGATTATGTCTCAACTAGGGATGCACCGATACCGATACTGGTATCGGGCCGATACTGTTCTAACATACTCGTACTCGTTAAAGTTTGCCGATACCAAGAACCCATACCAATCAGTGTTCTCCCCAAACGGTGGAATAGCGGCGCTGCGCCGCTATACTGCTGGCTCAGAGCCACTATACTCATTTTCAAATTAAGGGTGTTTACTTCCTATATCTTTAACGATATGCAACGTGACTGCATCCGTAACAGCTGTCCACCAGGACCCTTTCTTCTCATACGGGACACAATGATTAAATGATTCTGCTAATGTTAGCTGCTTTATAGCCCGGGTGGGCTGCCGTGGTCTTCTCGTAGTGAGCAACAAGTGTCCCACTCCGATACGTGCGTCTGTTTGAGAGGCTCAGATAAATGTGTCGGTCCGCTGTCTTTAGTCACAACAGCCTTTGAACAAACTGTGCAGCGGACCGTGGTTTGTTCGAGGTCCGACGCCACAAAAACCAAGCTACTAACGAGACGGTGCCGTTTTAGGAACGACCTCTTGGCTCGCTGCATGTTGTTGTGTTTGTTTCTCTGTGGAAAGTCAATATGGGGGCGGAGTCACTATGAACTACGGGAGCCCATGAGGAGCGGCGGAGGAGCAAGAAACAGGCTCACAGCTGATCATGCAGAGATGATTCTTTTCATCAAAAAGAACCTGCCACTCACTTTCCCAAAAAAAACTTAGTTCAGAGACCACACCATTAAATGCTGACTGAAGTTTGAGATTTTGTTTGATTCAAATATGGACACTCTGCAATAGGTTCATTAATGTTGTGTCAATCTGAAAGCTGGAGACAGTGCAAAATAGTTAATTGATATTTTGTTTGATTAAAATGTGGAAACTCTGCAATCATTCTCAGAAAATTTCACAGAAAATGTTTATTTTTCATTTATCATCATTTGTTGTAACAAGCAGAGAAGAAAATAAAACCTGTCTTCCAATTAATTGCATTTTGCCTTATAGTTTTTTGGGGGTTGTTTTGGTGGTAGTAGTATCGGCATCGGTACTCGGTATCGGCAAGTACTCAGATCTAAGTATCGGTATCGTATCGGGTAGAAAACAAAAAGTGGTAATGGTGCATCCCTAGTCTCAATTGTGCAACCCTTCTGTTTTTTCTATTTTTTGTTTTGTATGTTTGTTTGCCTAAATTGTCCGTGTGGAGAGTTGTGGGGGGCTAAAAAGAGGGTTCTATTCTCCTTCATTCCTTGGTTGTTTTATATCGTATGTGACCCTCAGAAATTCAATAAATATATGTTTAAAAACAACAACAACAAAAAACAAAGACTGTTGCTGGAGACAATTTTGGCAGAGTGGTTAAGAAATAAGGTAGGATGAGCAAGAATCAAACAATCAACCAGCCCTCAAACTTCATTGAAGTCAAAGCTAATGTTGTCTTTGACATAAATCATTCAAAGACAGACATACCAGTGTTCTCTAGCTGCAGCCAGTCCAGAGGTGTAGGAGCTTTCCTCTTCTTCCACAGCTTGTCCATGGTCAACAGGTACATGATGTCGTCCTTGAAAAGCTGGGGAGAAGAGCCAATCAGAGCCGAGCTTGTTAGCGTTTGTCTGCAGTAACATTATCATAAAATACCAATATTGTGCTGAATAAATAACTCAAACTATTGTTTTGATTTAAAAAAAGGACTAAATGTTAAGCACATTTTAACAGTAGACTGAAGTTTAATTTCCATCTGTATGTTAGTAGCATGGATTAGAGTTATTGCAGTCATTCCTAAATGAGTAATCTTATTTATGTTTTGTGTCTGTAATTCATATAAGATGGTATTCATGTTGTACTTGGTGCTTCATGTATCCAGCCAACTACAATAAAAACAGCCATAAACTACAACAAGTTTAACAAGAAAAAAAAATCTAATACAACATAGAAGTATTTGACAGAGGACAGAGGTCATGAAACCCTGTTTTCCATGTTCTGCTGGTCAGGCCTGTAGGCAGCACAGCAAACATCACAAAATGCAGTGCTCCTATTTCAGTCTGAAACTGTCATTTTCTTCCTGTAAACCCAAAGTCTTTTGAGTCCAAGTACACAGCCAGGTGTGTCCCTTAAGTTATGCATTGCGAACAAAACATAACGTCATGTTCCAAGACTGCATCTGCTATGTCATCTTTTGAAGTAGAAGAACTAAATTATAATACAGCTATAGAGGTTTAACTGTACACATTTTGCATCTTACGTACTTAAAACTATATCAGGAACATGCAAATTATGCTAAACTAACATCAGCATATTTTAAATCCCATGCTTGAGCATCACATTAACTCTGATACGCCTTTATGGATCAACAATTTTCAAAGACAGGTGAGGCCCAAACAAGCTGTTCTTGGTACATCTGTTCTGCAAACAGAAATCTTTGTTTGTTGTATCCATCACACTTGTGGTATGTTACAAAGTCTGAATTTCTGAAACAGCCCTTTAAGTTTGACTCATCTGACTGGTACCTTGTTGAAGAGTTTGACGGGGTCGTATCCTGTGGAGCGGGCCCATTCCTTGGTGGAGACACGCTTGACGTCTCCATCCTTTTCTGAGGCTGTGGCGCGAGCTGTCGCATCTTCAGGGTTCCCTGTTTACAGAATGCACACACATTTCTCAGTGTTGGGTGGTTGTGTATTTCTGTCTATATCACCAACCATTCTGTTGTGTACACAAAACAAACTAGCTGTTGAGGTCGAGTGTGTTAGATTTAGTAGGGATCTATTGGCAGAAATGGAAAATACAGTAATCTATAAAAGCAAGAAATCTCTGTCTGTATCTGTGTGTGTGTGTGTGTGTGTGTGTGTGTGTGTGTGTGTGTGTGCCTCAAATATCTCTGCAGATCAGGATCAGACTGACCTGAGATTTTCAACATGGCTGCTGCGTGGTTTAAGGGTGTGCAAAGTTGAATTTGTTTGGACTACAATGATACTGTTAATAAATTATTTCATTAATGATTTACGAATTCCGCTAGCATTGTCAACTATAGCCACCAGAGCCAATCACTGCAGAACCCATCCTCACGCCCACTGAGCCTGAGGCATTGCCTGCATTTATATAAATAGTTACATATAACTTTGTAAATTTCAAACACTTATGCACAAATTTACCAAACAATTTATATTTGCATTATATGTAATAAAAATGGTTTGTTCTAACTAATTCTAACTTTTTCCTACACGGAAATGTATGTTTTTTTGTTATGTTAGGTCCATTGTGTTAATACAGTATGTCAAAATTAAAAAATAACTGTACAGTCACATGTAAGGTTGTGCTGAAAATATGACACCAAGCAAGGCAAGGTGAAATATAATGGCAAAATCAAAAATAGTCAAAAACGGCCAATCATACCCTGGAATATCGAATCTCACAACAAACCTAAATATCCCTGACGTCCCACCTTCAAACACAGCCTCATTTGGCCATCCATGAAAAAGCTACTTAACCTCCCACGTTTCTATAGGAACACATACCTCCTACGGGCAATGCACTAGTATATTCTAAATTATGTAATCACCTGAAACTAAGAATTGTGTTTTTACTGCCATAGAGTGAGCACTCTCAAACTTCAGAGAGAGCGGGACCTCTTCCCCAGGGTCAGCCATGTTGGACTGCAATGTTTCTCCAGTAGCCCAGAATATTCAGACCAAACACTGGCTATAAAGGGGGAGTGCTAATTTTGACAACTACATTAGATTTAGTCTTTATTCAAAAATGCTGCTTATTAGCCTTAGTCACATTTTAATCCTTTATAGTTTTAGTCGACAATATGTAGTACATTTTAGACTACCTTTACTCAACTTTAAACCCATTTAATTAAGCTAATTAGCCACTGCTTATTATGTATGCATGCATGCATGCATGCATGCATGTTTTTCCAAACATGCCGGACAGTTTGATCCAGTTGTTATGAAAGTTGTACTTAAAAATGCTACCATTAAAATCACAATGGTGCTGAAAAAATGTGTGGATTGTTTCTGCCTAACTGGCCTAAGAGCTAAGAAATCATACAAAGCACAAGCGGTGTCATCTTTGAACCAACACTCTGATTAAACAGTAACTGAAATGCCATGTTCAGAGTCACCGTTAAGTTTGTTTTTTCTACAAGAAAAGTAAGTGACACAGATCTAGCACATTTACAAGCTGCTGGTCCTCTTATAAAAAAAACTAAAAAAACAAACGTGCATGCTATAAAAGTTCAAGCAGCAGCACGTGATGAGCACCATTCGATAAAGCACCTCAGTCTCCCTCTCCTGTACTGTTTTTTTCTTTTTGCCGAATTATAGTGTGTACCCTTTTTGTCAACCAAAAGCTCTCTTGTTTACGTTTTTAATCATAAAAAAGGTTGTTGATGAATGCTAAAACTGTAGAGAGGGCCTTTCACATTTTAGCAGCCTCCATAGGGAAGAGACAAAGCTAGATGTCACTACCTCCTGCACACTGGACCTTAAAAAACAATGTCACAAATTATTAGACATAAAAGTTGAAGCAATGCAGTGTCATGCTCTTACTCACATGCAGCCTCTGGGTCTGCTGTGTCAGGTGACACTTCTTGATCTGCATCCTCCTCTCCAAATAGTTGACTATAAAGGCAAAAATCAAACAATACAAGATGACCGTTAAAACACAGAATATTGGCTTCTATTGATTCTGAAATGGCACGCTTGGGTTTCAGCCCCTTTGCAACATAATCACATATATTCTACATTACTACTGATTTTTTTTTCAAACATGTGCTCTCAGTCTGTAGAGAGTTTTAACTAGTGATATTAGTACTTAGTTATAATGAGAATGAGCCTCACTTGAAGAGATACTTGGCCCAGACGATGCAGTGAATAGGCTCAGACGGTGTGTTTCTTATGGTGCATCCTGGGAAAGTCTTCTGGGTGGGCTTTGGTTGGCACTCGTAGCACTCAGTCATTCCCTGGGGAACAAGGACAGGGAAGAAAAGGGGCAACAGCAAGAAGTGGGTTAATCACTGCCCTTCAGACCTTTTAATGGACAGGGTTAGCGGTTAAGGTCGGATGTTCATGTTCTACCTTCTTGATGACTGTGACTTGTCCCAAGTATCCAGCCGTGCCACTCTCTATCAGAGGGATGTCTGCTGCGAGACACATCCTGTTCACATGGTTACGGGCGGCTATGGGGAAAGAAAGTTTTATTTATTGTTCCTCAATGTGTTGTCATGTGTCTGAGTACTGTGGTAGGGTGAGAATACCTCTGTTGTCCAGAGCATTCATCACCAGCACGAACTGTCTGAAGAACTCCACATTGTAGTCAGGGCTGTTAGGGAGAGAATAAAAAGTCAATCAGTTCCATCATGTTCTACTTACCTACTCGTACTAATAAGTCTGTGTCTCAGTGTGATACAACTCATTGACTTCTTCTTTTTTCTTTAAAAAGAACAAGTAATAGAAAGAAACTCACTTCATGATGCTGTCATGGTAGGCAGTGATATTTGCAGTGGGACAAAACTGCAACGCGCTCTCCTTGGCCACCTGCAAAACAACAAGGGGAAAAATATATTTGGGTGTTGAAAAAACAAAACAAAAGCACCAGGTCAAACAAGATGAAAAATCCTAAATGTTGTAGTGATGGAGGTCCATCCCCTGATGTTTACATACCTGTGCTTTAGACTTGCCAACATGCTTCTTTTGGAAGAGGAACTGGCGGTTCAGGTTGCTGACATCGATGGTGTCCAAGTCAATCTGCCGATATAAACACAGTTGTAATGTGAGTAACGTACAACGTAAAATAAATGACAGAACCACAAGTCAACCTGTCACACAATCATTACAGCCGTTTTTAAAAGACCCTTTTTATTCTGATAACATGATAAATAGGATAGAAGCCATCATTTTTAAAATAGGTCTCCTGATTGTATATACACATTTTTTTTTAATTTAGCATGTCAGTTTTACTAACATGCCATCTTTTTACAGTGATCTGCACAATCAATTCTATAAACACTCATCATATAGTTCTCTGCTATACAAAATCAACTACTTTTGTACACTTATATATTACAACTATACATGCAAATTTTGGCAAAACTACGTTTAGCTATTGTGCACATTTTAAAAAGGGAGTGACTGATCTACACACCATCAGCAATTGTAATTTTACTAAAGTTTGTCATCTTGCTATCAGATTTTTTTTATAATTACCGTGATTGTTTTAATTATCTTTATTTGTTGTCTCATAGTTATGTGTCTGGCTTTAAATGTGTTGGGGTTTTTTTTATTGCTGGTTGTTTGACTCTGAAGGGTTCTTCCTCTCCGCTCTCTTGCAATGGATATCACAATCACAATTTACACCTTATTTTCGTGGAAAATAAATTATACTCAATCTTAATTCTTGAAGGACATCTAGAAGTCCCCGAAACTCTTTCTGCGTTCAGTGACAGAATTCTCCTCCAAACAGCTGACGGCTCGGCTAACCCTCGAAAGCAGAACATCCACAACTAATAACAAGACTACTGGTGTTGCCGATACAGACGCATAGTTCAGACATGCCATGCATTATTTATAAACCGTTATGATATTTGTAGTAGAGTAGAACTCCATACAACTTAAGACAGGGGTGTTTGTTCTGATATTTAGCCGGTCTACTGGCTAGCTAGCCATTACATTACAAAGAAGTTGTCTAGCTTACTTAGCTGTGTTAATGGCGCCAAATGCTCCAGCTACACTGCTGAAGCATTGCACATATTTTTGCAAACTTACTTCGCGCTCGGGCTTGTGCCCTTACCTACTAACAGAGAGGATAACCACAACCCGTAACGGACACTCTTGTTTTACTTCTTTGCATGCCACGTCTCAGGAATTAGCCAGAGCTCGCACACCTCCAGGCTCAGTCTGGGCAGCACAAAGACCTAGCATCTAAGCCAGCTAGCTAGCTAGCTAACCGACACACACACACACACACAAACAAACACAAGCGTGACTGACCACTTCGATGTTCTTGAAGCCGGTGAGGACGAGGTTCTTCAGCAGCTCGCAGCCGATCCCTCCCGCTCCCACCACCAGCACCTTGCAGGTGGAAAGGGAGTCAGCCAGCTCTTTTCGGAGGGGACCCACCAGTTGGACCATGTTGATCGGCTAGAGACAGAACCAGAGCCTGCTGTACCGGGAGGCTAACGGCTAGCTTCTTCTTCTACAGAACCGAAGTCCCGCCTACTTCCGGATTACTCAATTTCTTCTGTGGCATTCTGAGGCGCTTCTTGGCCACTATAGCGCCCTCTTGTGGATGGTTGACGATTCAGCGTCCCCCTTGGATTGTACTGCGACGACTCAGAATTAGTTCGGGATACTGGGACATTTTAGTGTTTCATTTGATTGTTCATTCTCAACATCTAGCTGACAGAGGACTATAGGGCAGCACCAGAGCTGTGGCAATATTTATAATAAAGGCTAATGGGGAAAACCGAGATAACATAAAATTAAACTTTTGAGTTATTGCTCTATCTCTCAGAGACACATACATTGAGATATGTATGAAATGAAGATACAGTGCTAAATGAAACAACTTAAGATAGTATTTTTCAAATCCTTTTATAAATCGGTTGATTTGGCCACCAGTTGAAGAAAAACATTTTAAACGCCCTGCAGACATCCTGCCAGGTGCTTTCACTTAACCTGGATGCTCCACTCTGTAGAGACCAGAGCGATGCTGCGATTCATTGTTGGTTGGTCATTTTAGAGGAACCATCAATTACTAACTTTTCAACTGTGAACGTAACATCTGTTTGGAATTTGTAGGAAATTGGACAGTTCTGCCCTCACATTATAGACCCTTTAATGGAGGACCTAAGCTACGTCAGTAATCAGAATCAGAAGTGACCATTCACATTACCTGAGCACTGGAACTGGCTGACCTAAACTGAATGTGGCTATTATTAGTATTATTCATTTCACTGGTGCTTTTCCTGATGTGATAGACACCATGTTTGCTGTGTAAAGTGTGTATTACCAGCACAGTTTTGTCCACCTTCAACCTGAGCCTCACTAATCCATCAGATCAACTGAAAACACTTGTGTGGGTGTGCAGGGCCCTTTATTATGGTAACATTTTTGATTGTATTAATAAAACAAACCCTACAGCACTTAGGTATCAGAGAAAAAGACACATATGAAAAGTCTGACATGGCAAACCAGTATTACTTAAAGGTATAGCACCCGCTCGGCAGTTCAGAAACGCAAGAATAATATAAACGCAGGGAAAATACAATATGTACAATATTTTACATTCACATTTACGCTATGGAACCGATATTAACATATATATTTAGATAATATTAAGAAGAGAAATTGTGCAAAACTTTGTAAATTAAAATGTGTAAACAAGTACAGATGCCACAGACATGCCACAAGTTGCCGCAGGCTGCCACTGTGGTGCCACTACCTGCCAATGCCGGGTGCCAGGAGATGCCACCGACATGCCACAGGTGATTGGAACAATGACTTCAGGGGCCAATGAGAATCAATACATGGGGTTGTGAAATAACAAAAGAAAGTTGCACTTTGGATTACAACAAAGGCAATCTTATGCTAAGTTCAATTAGTCAATGAGTAGATTAATCAATGAATATCTGTATTTGTCTGTCTATATCCTGCATGACTCTTAATAGGCTTTTTATTCATACTATCTACAATGTATAAACTTTTATTATGCAGTATCTGTGTCCATTAAGCCCATTTCCAGGTAGAAATGTCCTCACGTTATGATGGGAAAATCTGGGGGGGAAAGATGTTTGAGGCATTGACCATGTCCTAAGCTCTGTAGTAACCCCTCATGTTTGCTGTCATGAGTAGGCCTGTGCACACAAGCACAAAAGGTGACCAGAGTGTACTACAGTCAGCCGGTTGTTACATCTGCTGACACACTCAGCTAAAGTGGCTGCTAATAAATCTTCTTGTGAGTCTTTCTGCTTGCGGTGTATTTTCTGTCACCGGCCTCATGGAGGAAAAAACAGTTTTGAAATGTTTCAATAACAGATTAGGATAGAGAGCCTGCTGCGTTAATGAAGCCTGTAGTCGCTGCTTCTCTGTATCCATGGTAACATCAAGATATGATGACGTTATTGCGTGCGGCCTCCCGGTACTGTCTTAAACTTTGGGGCTTAAATTACAAAAAAAACACCAATAGACTATTGGCAATAGTCGACAACAAAGTCTATTCTCTCTCCACAAGTAGTACGTTGGCACTTTAAATGATGCATTTGAGGGCAACATGAATTCATTGTTTAAACCAGATCGTAGAAAGAAATATTAATTTTGTGCATTTTCTCCAATTAATTTCAGTTCTGGAAAGGAAAATAACGTGTACAGTTTGGTTTGTGAAGCAAACAACCCAAAGGAAAATATGTTATTCCATGTTGTAGCGTGATAATGTGATACATAATTGCCACGAGTATTATTTCCATGCCAAAGCACTCAAAATTGCGGAATTCACGCGGAACTTGAATGCAGCCCCAGCTGTCCTGGAAAGTTCTCGCCGTCCGGGGACTCACAGCTGGCCGCGTGCAGTCAGAGTGCAGCTACACAGTGTGAGTCTAACATCGGCTTCCACGGACTGAACAGGGACGCTACGGTATGCCTCCGTCGCTAATTCAGACACATTACTTGCAGGCTAACCTCTTTAAAGGCAGTCTGCTTAACTTTGTTATTGTAGAAACAAGGTTTTTAGGTTCCAGACAGCCATGTCCATGTCAATGCTTTGTCAACCATTTGCCCTCTGCTGTGTAAACAAATAGCCTACACTGTGATCTGGAGGAATCAATGGGGCAATGGGTCACCTGAAGCCTACACGTTGTGTTTGCTCAAGTGCTGCATCCCTGTGTCCGCGTGAGCGTGCGCGTGTGGTTATTGGTGACAGTAAGCAGGTGTGTCAGACATTAAGACAGGACGGACACGCTCAGCACTTGCTCCCGCCACTGTGTCGGCCATTAGTGAAGTTTTTACAGGAGGTCAGGTAATACTGTCATGTCCCCACTGGTCTGACCTCAAGGTCTGTGGCCGGCCCGCCTCCCCCTCTCCCTCTCCCTCCCTGCGCCTCCAGCAACACACACACACCAACGCAGCGCACAGTCCGGCACAACACCGACGTAGAAGAAACATGGGGTCCGCAGGACACCTCTGCTCGGTGCTGCTGGTCGTTTTTCTGCTGGGGATTCAGCACTCCTCGGGTTTCTGGATAATAAATGTTGTCTTCCCGCCAAACGCCAAACCCAGAGCATCAAGCAACAGCACTCCGCCTCTCATTATAGGTAAGTGTTGTACTGAAACCCACCTTAAAGGACATGTGTAATAGCTTCACTGTGTAGTTTTGGGGAAGACGTTTTAATGAGAAGAGAAATATCTACATTGAGTTTTTTTTTGGTTTTTAAAAATGTCTAAACAAACTAAATAAAAACCAACCCTCTTTGTTTTCTTGATGGAATAAACTGAATAAACGAACTGACCATAAAGGACAACACAATTTCATTTACTTTGTTTATATGTGGCGGACTCTGCCACCTTTCTACCCTCAAACAGTGAACTGGGTCTGGGACCTTACTTTCCTCTGAGAACAGCTTTTTTTCAGATATGGAAAAAATAAATATCTGTGAGTTATAATTGGATTGAGTGTATTATAACCTCATTGATATTGTAAATAGAATCTTTTTGAAGAGTTGGAATTTTCTCTCCCACTTAGTATCTTGATTAGGCTTGATTACCAAATGGCAAAGCACCACAGGGGCCCTGAAAGCACCATTATGTCCTCTGGTTTATACTAATTTAATTGAAGATGTGTTGTGATGTAGGTGGGGCAATCTAAGGTTCCCCCCATACATTTGATTTTAACCGAGTAGATGTCATATCCTGTCTTCTGGCGCCCTAACAGGTGGTTCGATACCTTCAAGCGTCAGTTTTTGATGAGTTGAGAATGAGACGTATAAATCTACTTTTCTTTCAAGCAACCTTTGCAAAGCTCAAAGTACAGGTTGATTGATTCAATGATGAATTCAGTGATTGATTTTTTTCCACAGGCCCCTGATCTATAGGCTTCTTTTTTCTTAAATCCAAATAAAAGTCTGTCTATCTATCTATCTATCTATCTATCTATCTATCTATCTATCTATCTATCTATCTATCTATCTATCTATCTGTCTGTCTATCTGTCTATCCATCTGACTTACTAACTCATTGTGTATTGATGCTGAGGCTATCAGTGAGGTTGTATGCTGTACTCTGTACATTTGACCCTGTTTTTTACTGTTTGTTTCCTGCTTATCTAGGTCATACTAAGGCGTTTTAGGCCGAAGGGCCAAAACGTGATTCGGTGGTCATGCTCCTCACCGGCCCTCCACACTTTGGCTGTAGGGGTTTTACTTTCTCTTGGATGGACTATGATTTTGGCCCTTTGCCAAGTTTTCTCCTTGACCCATAACTCATGATTTATCCCTCATTTGTCATAATAATTCCAGATTTCCGCTCATGAAATCACTTAGAGTAGCCCAAAAAGTTACTGAAATCTGACAAACTTACAATGTCCTACTGATATTTGCCTTTACCTTTGGGGTTACTTTTGGGGTGCAATATGTAAGAATTGGCCACTTGTTAATTAGATGCACAAAAAATACATGCGGTTGCATATCACCAGAGTCACCACTAACTGCTGTTTACACAAGCTTTGGACTGGGACAGGACAGGGCTTGCATGTTGGCGTGCTCACTTCAGTAGATATCTCTGCAACACAATACAGACACATTGTAATGTCTTACTGTTATTCACGTTCTATTGAAAATACATTCAGGTGATCCATATACTAAGTATGATGTGAATTGTTCTGTTTTCTGTGTTTATGACTTAAGGAAAAAAAAGAGGTTTGGCCAGAATAATCTTTTGAAGTTCCTTAAGCCTGCTGTAAGCAGTGTCGTCGTGTTGTCATTGTTGTTTTGCAGTTATCAATACCCTTCCTCCTCCTTACGTCACCACACAAATGCACAGCAGTAAATCACCAGACATAGCAGCAAACAAGAGGATCCTGCTCTCTGCGTGTTCACGAGTAGATGAGACCGCCTCTTTGTGGAGTTGTCGGTCCTGATTGGATAAAGTGGGCAGAGTTTCTTTTCTCTTTTACTGCATAAGCATTGGGAGGAGAGACATGGGTTGCTGATCAAACACTCTGTATCAGTGATTACTGTTGGAATATAGAGCCAGTTTACACTAACTTTGATAAGAAAATAAAGCTTACAGCAGCTTTAGGTTTTGTTTTCACTTGCCTCTCAGGGCTTCTGTAGTCCCTGAGTTATCACTTTCTATCACAAATTGTTGTTCTGCCCAATGTGCTCAGATTAGCAGCCTATGGTTTTCTGTCTGTATTTGATTCTAATGTGTTTAGTCAGATAGCATTTAAGTGTTTCTTGTATTAGATTAATACATTCATCAGTCTGCTTTAGGCAGGCTATTTAGATAGATAGACATTGCCATAGTTTAATCACTGCAGGTACTTAAAGAACAGACTATACAGGGCTATTAACTGTTTGTCAATTGCTGTTTTTTAAATAACTAAATTATATAAAAAAGTGTTGTCAAAAATAACAAAGTATTGATACATATGGATTCTGAATATTTCAGACTGTTTCAATATTAACTTTCTGCAGTATGGATACACCTGTATGACCTGCACCTTCTCACTCTCTTGTCTCTGATAGTGATTTGACTCACTCTTTTGGGCAAACCTGCTGTCTACATTTGTGGCTCCTCCTTTGCAGTCATCATTCAACTTTGTTTGTTTGACACAGACTTCTGTATGCACAGTATAATATTAGCCAAAGAGCATAGGTTTTGTGTTCACTGCCCTTATTTGGAATTGGGATTTGTAGAATATTACAGTACAGGGCACTTTCTGCTCCCACCACTTACGAGTCATTGTTTGCAGTCAAAAGGTTATTGTCCAGATCTGGATACACGCAGTCTACTTCAGAGGAGCTCCGTGTGGATGATACCCATTGAAGTATATAGGTTCCTTGTCTATAATGGTTATTATGACAAAATGACATGATGATAAAGACAACACACAGTACATTTTGTTCAAGGGCAGAAAAGTAAAGTTTAAGAAAGTGTAGAGTTTTGAAATCAGATCATCACCTGCAAATACCTGACAAAAAAATGTATGAAACCTGCTGTTAAGTCAGAAACGTGTCACACTTGTCACTCATTCTGCAAGATATGAAAAATAATGTTTGGCTACTACGGGTGGCCGTATATTTCAGAGTCAGACGTTTTACAAGGGCCAGATAAGATTGTACATGCCCTTTTTCCAACCTATAGAGCTGTCCCAAACATTTTTGGGACCCAAAGTTGAGTTTCAACTCCAATTCTTCCCAGCTATCTGTAACAGCTTCACTCTTTTACAATACAATGTACATTTAAGATTGTACAAAATATAATACTTATAAAGCAACAACTACACGTCAATAGTTATATGTAATTGCACTGACCAATATTTGTATGTTACCAATACATCCATTAACTATGTGTAGTGTGCTGTTCATAACAGACAAAGTTAGTAGCTAGCTGGTGAACATAGTGGAACATTCAGATTGAAGGTCATTTATGTGTTACTATACAACGCAGGGTTGCCTAATGAAATTAAAGTTTGTCACTTAATGCTACTAATGCTAGTACTCCCATTTGTCCATTTTATTTTCCTGCAACCAGACATTAGCCAGGAGCAGCCTTAAATCTAATTTGGATTAGCCGGACTCTGCTGCTCTTCACCCAAAACCCACTTTCTATTCCAATGCTGATGAATGTATTTTGGTTTTTTTTATAGGTAACATTTGACTAGATCTGATGAAGCAACCGGGTGCTCTATCTGCAGGCACCAAGATTGCCAAAGCAGCTAAAGAGTGGTTTTGTATATTTGGTGGAGACCAAAAGACAGTTGCAAGGGTGAAAATTTGACTTGGATTCATCAGTTGTCCTCATGTCATCCAATGAATGCAAGTCAAACATTCATCAGAAGACATGCATATAGCAGTGTTTCCCAATCATTTGAGGCAAAGTCAACATGCAGTCCCTTGTCACAACTTGTAAATGTTCAATAAAGATCAATCTCAACAGTTGTTAGAGGCCTGTGGAGTAAAACACCTGTCCAGTATTTTACAAACAAAACAAATATTAGAGAAATGTCCAAAAGTGAAACTGAATTATTTAAAAAATGTCTTTTACTTCCTCTTATGTCATTAACTTTATTTTGACCCCTCAGATTCATCTTGATCCAATAGTTGGGAGAAAGTGACCCACAGTATTTTAGTGCTTTCCTTGCAGTGTGATTCACTAATATGTGTGTGTTTATATGTTCAGTCCCAGGGAACTTGGGAAACCGTCTGGAAGCTAAACTAGACAAGCCAACATTGGTCCACTGGATGTGCTACAAGAAAACTGAGAATTGGTTCCCCCTGTGGATCGACCTCAACATGTTCATGCCTATAGGTATAGACTGCTGGATTGATAACATGAGGTAACATTGCCTGACTTTTCATGTCTTCTTTACGCTTTCTGCATCCTTAACCTGATTGGGTTTGACTGTTTATGAAGCACAAGTA
Source organism: Diplodus puntazzo (assembly GCA_963678695.2). Lineage (NCBI taxonomy): Eukaryota > Metazoa > Chordata > Actinopteri > Spariformes > Sparidae > Diplodus > Diplodus puntazzo. The sequence goes on from OZ023161.1 coordinate 6,729,899, forward strand.
ATAAATGATCACTCAGTTCTCTGTAACGCCTTTTTAGCCAACCTCATGTCAACTCATTACCACACATTTTTATATTTTTAATGGAACAATCCACATTTATTTGATGTTAGCAATGTTCATGTCAACAGAGCATCTGGGCTAAAGTAATTCTGATGTGTAAACTAGCTGCTAGGCATAACTCATGCAGATGTGTGACATGGTAACAAAGTGTGATGTCAAGAAGTCACGGAAACAAAGGCGGGACTACTGAAGAGGCGTTACAGTGTTTTCCACGCCAGTTCTTATTTGTATGGACCTGACCTTTTTCACTTCCAAGACCTTTAACATGCAAAAGAACCTATACAACAGGATAAAAAAGGGGAAAAAAAAGAAAATGCATGACAGGTCTCCTTTAAATCTTCCAGTCCGGTCTAACCAGACAGAACGATTATACTGGGGTGAACCACAGTATTTTTGTTCTTTTTAATTTATTATTGTCATCACATTAGAGACTGTTTTTGCCCAAGTAAACTGACATTAATGTCTTTGTGTGTGCCCCAGACTTGTTTACAACAGGACGACTCGGCGGTCATCCAACTCACCAGGTGTGCAGGTGCGGGTGCCAGGATTTGGACAGACATATCCCATTGAGTTTCTTGACAATAACAAACTGGCTGGTGAGATGAATACTGTACTTCTGTGGATCTGTGGATTCTGTAATCTTTCTATCCATTTATTTTTTTAATAAATATAACACAATAGTTTTCCTGTAAACAATGATATACAGGTCTGTGCATTATTCCTACACTGGATATCTTCAGTAAATGCTCTCTGTTGCTCAGCTTCTTCAAACCAGGTGATGTTGCTTTAGACTATGATTTGGTATTGATTTAGTCTGCTTGTTTTTTCAGGTTATTTTCACACTATGGTGCAACATTTGGTAAATATGGGCTACGTCCGAAATGAGACAGTCAGAGGAGCACCGTACGACTGGAGATTAACACCTAGTGAGTAGCAAAACTACAAATGCAACCTCACATACCTCACATTGTCCCAAATGAATAGCAATTATATCACTTTGTCTAATAAATTTAGAATATATAAAGGTTTGGTGTTTTCCATGTGTTTGCTTGGAAGTATGAAAAAAAAGCAAAGATAAAACTGTAACCCCTCAGCTTGACCTTATTACATATGAGGTCCTGTGTAGTTTGTTGTGTAGTGTTTGGGCTCTCTTTCCCTGCTGGCTTTTGGCGTTAGAACAGTTGTGAACAGTGGGTTCCATTGTCGTGACTGTAAGTGAGGCTGATTCCTGACGACAGCAGAGAGACAGAACCAAAACAGGGAAATTGTGGGCTGTAAAACCAAAACAGTGAGCTGAGAGGAATGTGCATATTAGTCAGGTTCTCAGATGGCCAGAAACAAATAATTAATTATACATGTTACAGTGTTGAATGTGAAACAACTGTGGTAATATGTCAGTTAGGCTTGCAGTTGTATGAGATTTGCACAGTACGATGACCATCTCAGGAAATATCCTGTGATTTTATGGAATAATTCAATATGGCATTTCTCAATTGTTATTATAAATATTATCAGCTACAGTGACCCTTTACTAAACTACCCCGACATTAAAACTGCCCCTCAAAGGTGCAAATAGATAAGACTTAATCTAGTCTTAGACTAACCCATTCAAAAATTCACTCAAATGATTGAAGTTAACATGCCAACCAGCCAGACCCGGCCCATTTTGTTCCAAAGTTCTTGTGCTAGCAGTTTAAACACCAACACTCCCTAGTTGCTCTGACCCCCCAGTCTGGACCGCTAGCTGCATGGCTCACTGAGCTAACTAGCTAATGGAAGCTACAGTTACTAGCAGTTAGCTGTCATTCTGGAGATATATTTCCCCCTATTCCTTCTGAGTATGAATTCAACAAGATGCCAATTCTTACATATTGCCCCTGTAACTTAAAGCAACATTATGTAACTTTTTTACCTTAGAATAATAGCCGAACTGCAGCGCACTAAATATGCGCAGTATTGTTTCTCCCACCAGCCCAACCCACAAATTTGCTCAGCCCATAGACTTTACGTTGTGATGATGTCACATATTTTTGAATTGCTTTTCTCAGCTCAAGGAAAGTGATATCATTTAAAACCTCAATGGATTAAAAATTCATGATGGAAAGAGACATAATTGACCGTGATTGCAGTTGGTGTCCTGTCAATGCTTTCACAGACGTCTCTTTAATGATGGTGCTCTATGGAGAAAAAGCTTTTTGGTGCCCAGGGGAATATTTTGCTGAAATAGTGAGAGTGGCCACTGGGCAAAATTGGAGGCAGGACTTAGTATGACACATATCCAGGTCTAAATAATACATTAATGATTTGTCCATTTGTTGTGGACCTTCGACCGCATGTGGCCAAAATGAATTAATAAAGCTTTAAAGAAAAACACTGTTTTCACTGGTATCAGTACACACACTTCGACATACAGTTATCCCTAAGTTCTTGCCATCAGTCTGAAGCCCTCATGTCATCTCCCCTCCCACAGCTGAGAATGCAGACTATTTTATCAAGCTGAAGAACCTTGTTGAGGAGATGTACAACCAGTACCAGAATCCTGTTTACCTGCTGGGACACAGCATGGGCTGCCACTACGTCCTCTACTTCCTCAACCACCAGCCTCAGGCCTGGAAGGACAAGTACATCAGGGGCTTCATTTCCCTGGGTGCACCATGGGGGGGTGCTGTTAAAACACTTAGAGTCCTGTCGTCAGGTAATGGCAAAGTACTTAAAATAGAATACACTGCGAGAAGAAAATGGACCTGTATCTGACACCCTCAATACAGCAAAAAAGTATTTCATACTGTAACACTCAACACCATATTTTTGACTTGCTCTGCATTACAGGTGAAAATGACGGCATCCCCATGATTTCCAACATCAAGATCCGCGAGGAGCAGAGGATGACCACAACCAATCCCTGGATGCTGCCCTCTGAGGCAGCCTGGTCTAAGGACCACGTGTTTATCTCCACGCCATCCTTTAACTACACCAACCAGGACTACGAGCGCCTCTTCAAAGACATCAGTTTTGAGGATGGCTGGTAATTAACAGCTTTGATGTTATTATTCCCTCAGTTTTAGGTGTATCATTTTCTGTGTTCATGAATCAGTCTAACTGGGTCCGATAGTGGCTATGTAGTGGCAGTAGTAGGGCTGGGCAATATACACAATATATTAGTTATTTTGATGTGAAACTATATATTGTCTTAGATTTTGGATATTGTTATATTGTGATAGGACATACATGTAGTCTTTTCCTGGTTTTAAAGGCTGCATTACAGTACAGTGATGTCCTTTTCTGAACTTTCTGAACCAGAATGTTTAACTTGTTCTAATACTTTTTTAAAGTTTCATCGTCCGCTGTTATCTTTCTTTTTTTGTTAGGCCATGACCATTAACAGCAACGTTAATTGTTTACTCCCAACGCCAGCAGAGACCAGTGCTGTTTCCAAAATCACTCTCTACTCCTTATATAGTGCACTACATAGTGACTATGCCATTTTGTAGTGCTGTTCGAATGTCTAGTGGGAAATATTATACCCTATATAGTGCACTTAGAGTATCCCACAATGCATCGCGAAAAGTAGTGTACAACCGGTGGTCACTAACCAAGCAATATATACCATCATGCACTGTGCTGCGGACGAATGCATGAAGGTTTCAATTCAAGTTTCAACTGCGCGACAGTAGTGATGTCATTAAAGGCGCTGGAGTAATGTCCAAAAGTGCATTTTTCTTTCTGCTGATGAGTCATGATATAGTCCACTATGATGGACTCCCTATGTAGTGACTAGGGAGTAGGGAATGAGTGGGTGATTTCGGACACAGCCCAGGACAAACAGAAGTGTTGGGTGAACACGTCGCTAACTGTGCACCACTTGTGGTATTTTCTTTGAAAGTCGCCATCGACACCCAGTGTTCGTCTTTGGTATTACAGGGCTTTCATCAGTTGGCCATAGACGCAATCGTCATTGTGTTCCCTAATTCGGTGAAAGACAGTGATTTAACAGATATTTGTGAACATGAAAATCTTCTCCATTATTGTTTAATATGCATTATTTAATGTATGTATTATTTATTTATTATGTAATGTATTATTTAATCTTGAAGTAGGATCAGGGCAAGGCCATTCTTATGTCTGACATTTTTGCCTGTAGAACAAGTATGTGTCACTAACACTGATTTTCACACTGAGTTAGAAAAGTTAAAATCCCACTTATACAGTAGTGACATTAAACCTGCAATTTTTTGTCCACTTGGGCGCAGCAGAAACAAGCTGTTAACACAACCTTAAAGCTGCTTGTTTTCATTGTAGCAAACTCCCTGAATGTTTTGCCATTAGAAATCCCCTCTCTCCTCTCTACGTCCCCACATGAATTCACAGGAAGATCCTGCTCTCTGTGTATTAACGAGCAGACAGTGCCGCCTCTCTATGGAATTCTCTATCCTGATTTGATAAAGCGGACAGTCATGAGCAGCGGGGGGACCAGAGACACTGGCTACTGACTGAATACTCTTTAACAGTGATTACTGTCATTCAATCATTCAAAACACAAGGAGAGCAAACCAGAGTGAACCTAAACTGTGCAGTTGCAGGCTGGCAAACCAAAACTGTGTTTTGAATGATTAATTGCAGGGTTCATGATGGATGACATCTTTGATCCATTATTACTTTCACATTTTTATCCTCTTGTTGACTCTAGGCACATGTGGGAGGACAGCAAGAACCTCACCGGTGATCTCCAGCCGCCTGGTGTAGAGGTGTGGTGTATGTACGGAGTGGGGATTCCAACTCCGGTAACGTACATTTATGACGACGAGTTTCCAAACGTGGATCCAGTAGACTTTGTTTATGCCGATGGAGATGACACGGTGGACAGCAATAGCATGGGTCTATGCAAACGTTGGGCTGGGCAGCAGGACAAGCCCGTCCACATTACAGAGTACCGAGGTCTGGCCCACCTGGATATAGTGTTTCATGAAAAGGTGCTCAGTCTGATCCAGGATGTCATGGAGGGCAAATCAGACATACCCAAAGAGGTTGATGTCCGATCTGGAAGTAAATAGCAGACAACCGCATGTAGAGTTTCAAAAACAAAAAACACATGGTGTGCTGGATTTTTACTCAGTTGATGTTATAGTCTCTTCAAGTATCTCCCCCAAAAAACATATTCCACACAGCTCCAACATTTATTAGCAAGTAAATGCAAAAGTTCCAAACCAATCTGCAATTAGGAAGTAATCTAACACTGACCCCCCCAGCCCATAACCATGACCCCTTATCTCAACTAATGGCTGATGACTAGGTTTGACTCTGATCTGTTCATTTCTATTTCCGAGATGTGTATTTTATTGTATCTCCTTATATCTGGTGTTGATGGACTGAATCCTATTTTATTTTTTATTTTGTATTTTAAGATCTTTTGAATAATTGTTAGCTCATATAGCTTGTACACATACATTAAACTAATGATAATAATAAATGGTATATTGTATATTGTCATTGAAAATGCCAAATGTATTTGAATGTTTCCACTCATAATAAAGCATCTATTGTCACAAAAGTCACGTGTGTCAAATGATGAGTTTAGATCCAACTCAAGTCAAAGCTTATCTCTCTAAGTGTGTCCGACTGCATCTGCGGTCGATGACTTTAGACTTTATTGCTGAAATAGCGTTGCTGGGTGGATTGCTCTGTAATCTGTACCTCGTGATCATTGCGTTCCTGTTCACTCACTGGTCATCGCCAACGTTTACATCGCTGGAAATCGCATCAGACGGCTTCAATAGCAAACAAGGAGAAGTCCGCTGCAGACCTGAGCACACCGAGGAAAAGACGACCATGACCGCCTGGCTATGAGACACCAGGAGCCATGGCGGCTTGGCACCGGATAACCGCCTTCTCTTCGCTGCTCCAAGTCGGTTTGTTGTTGTTGCTGTTGTCGGCGCGGAGCAGCGGGAGACCGTTGGAGAAATGTCCCGGCGACAAGTCTTGTCAGCCCTCGAGACCCCCTGTGGTCCTCAGTAAGTGTTTTCATCACTATTTTACGTGGTTCATAGTCTTGCTCATCTTACTATCTGTTGACAACATAATTGCGCAACTTACCAACCTCTCAGCCCGCTCATCAACAGCTAGCGATGCTGGGCGATACTCACGACAGGCCAAACTCCATTCAATATTTCACGAATTTATACTCTCTTAGCTTGTATCAAACGTTGTGCTGAACTTACAATAAGATTCAACACTTTTTTAAATGGCTTATTAGTCAGTCCTGAATTCGGCTTGCACGTATTCGTCCACTTTGCATGTACGTAAATGAAATGGAAACTTTTGTATATATTTGGCCTGTCGGTCATCTTATCCTCCTCCATCAAAACAACCAGCGATTCGTCTTAAACATCGCTCTGTACGGTGCTGTTTTGTTGAATTGTATTCGATGAGATGTAATTTTGAGTATTAGGTCTGTGCTGTGTCGATGTCTTGTCCCCACCGCTTCCGAGAATGTGTTTAGTCATCGTTCGCTGAGGATGTAATGTCGCTTTCAGGGAAGGCGTCTTTATATTGCTGTGTTTATGAACGGAGTTTAGCCGGACATTGTCGATGATGGGAACTCCTGTATCAAAGATTATTCTGAAAAAAGGGGCTCCTATTACCACAGCAGTGTTGACTGTCGTTTGCGAGAGTCGGAAGACATTTAAACCGTTTTGTGTTCAAACATACTACAAGTTGTTCCGTGAGAGCTGCCAGAGTGTGAGTGAGTGTTGACAGCAGCAGTGCTGCGGTCATATGACTGACTCCAGCACTGCAGACAATTAAGGTCTCAGAACACTGACGAGGTCTTTATTCCAGACGCTTCCACGCTGGATTTTAACTTACAATAAAGTGTAACCATCAACTAAAATTAAATTCTTAAATCTGCAACTCCCCCTCTTCTCCCACACAATTATTTAAAGGGTCTCAGGTTTAGAGGAGTCTTGTGTGTGTTAAAACACAGGTTAAAACCACAGCCTGTCTGTCCTTGTGTGTGGTAAGAGTGTGTGTAGCCTTGACCCAGTGTGATCTCCTGCTGTTCGTATGTGCTTGTGGTTAAACAGTAATGTATTACAGCCAGGGGCGCCGCCAGGGATTTTGGGCCCCATGAAAAAAAATCTAGTTGGGCCCTTGTATAGGTTGGCCATTTCTCAAAGGGCCCCCTGTCAGTTGTCGGGCCCTTGGAATCGTCCTAACCTTTCCCCCCCTGGCGGCGCCCCTAAGTACAGCTATAGAGAAAACCTGTCTTTGGCTTCTGTCATGTCAAGGCCTGTATGACTAAAGGTTGATAGAAATATTTCAAATGTATTAAAAACCTACTGACAGAAAATCACATCAGAAAGAATAAATCCTTAATGTTGTGTGTTGCTGCAGTGGCAAAAACCCAGTGAAAAAAAACTACCCTTATTATGTTTAGTCATCGTTTATCACTGTCAAAAGTAAATTCTAAAATGAAAAGCATTCAAATTTCAAAAGTAAGTTCATATGTTGACTTAATAGTGTTGGACCAGTTTGCACTTTCATGTGTTGACTATGTTATTGTTCCTCAGTTTTGTCAGGTAATTATTTCAAGTCATCCTCCAATTTGTTTCTGTCACATTCAGGTGCAACATTTTGGAAAAATACACAAAATAAATTCACACTTGCTCCAGATTTGGACTAGCTGTCTAGCTGAGGACAAATGGCAAATAAAAACATGATGCCGGCCCAGTCTCATTTCAAGTCGAATTATTAGAAATGGTAAAATGTTAAACTTAAAAATGGGGCTGAAAAATTGGTTAAATCATTGTAAGATTCCAAATATAGTCAGTTTTGTTATCAAAGTTAAATGTGTCACAACATACCATTATAAATAATGTTGTGGTGCTACAGAGATGGCGAGGCAAATCATCTTCTCAAGACAAAAGGGAACATGCAGCATAAATTACATCATCATGGTTATTTTTTTCAGTAAAAGAACAAAATCTAAAATTGTTGCCAAAAGTAATTGCAATATTATTTTTTTCCCATATCATTCAGCTCTTATTAGAAACACTGTATCTATGTGAAGGCAGGGTCAGCGTGTTACTGCCTAGTATTGTAATGTGTATCCACATTAACAGAAAGAGGTAGTGTCACAAATCTGGTGTTGCAGATGTGTGACTCATTGCTAATGTCGCTCGTTGCAGTTCCAGGGGACCTGGGAAACCAGCTGGAGGCGAAGCTGGACAAACCCAGTGTGGTCCATTACATCTGCTATAAGAAGACGGACTCCTTCTTCACCCTGTGGCTCAACCTGGAGCTGCTGGTCCCTGTGGCCATAGACTGTTGGATAGATAACATCAGGTATACTGAGGGTTTCTCTTTCTGATGGCTTAGACATCAATCAAGAACTGTTTGTCAGACACTGATGAATTTATCTACTGCACTAAATGCACAAGATGCATTTTCTCTTGTGAAATGTTTGTTGATGTCCTGTTTTGACTGTTATCATGTCATGATTAGTGTGGTGTGTGTCTGTGGTAAAGATGACTACGGAGAACAACTTGATTTTGCTGAAAACATTCTGTGGTGCAAATTCCAAAACGGCAAATACCTGGAAGTGCTGTCAATAGGAGAAAGGAGTAGGTAGATCAGTTCAGCGACCTGGTTGACTTTGTGTGAACAGTTATCAACCTACACTAGATAAACTGACCTTTGTACAGTCCATTTATCAACAAGGTATGTAATAACACAAAGGCTGAGATAACATTCTTTTAAATGTCTCCATCAGTATCAATTAAAAAAGACTTGCATGTTGGATACTGAGTGAGCCTTTATTTTAGCCATTCGACTTATATTGTCATAGACATTGTTCGTGAACACAATCTTGTAATTTCCCAGAAAATACATGTTCACATATTGTTTTAGTTTATTCATTTAGACAAAAGAACTGTTAGTTATAATATCCCAACATGAGAACTTTGTCGTGATTGCAATGACCAGGAAAGCATTTGCAGTAATTTTGAATTATTACTCCGGGCCAGCTCTTATTTTGAAATGAAGGCACCATGAATAGTGAGTGGAAACAATGATCAACACTAGCACAACTGGCTGATCACATGATTGGACTTAAGGCGACTGGCTGGTATGACACAGTAGCTACAAACAGCACATTTATTACTGCAGATGCACAATAGCTAATTTAACGTCCAGGAAACACCTAAAACGTAAAATCACTTGTTTCAGTCTAAGTGCAAACAGCACTTAAGTTAAAGTCATTTTAATCCTTAGTCCTCTGAAGTTTCAGTTACACAGCAATATATATCCAAACTTCAGCTAAAATGTTAGCTTACCGGTGATACCAGACCAGCCGTTTTCAGAGTCGGCTGTTCACACGATACTGACAAAGACCTGTTCCAAGCCAAGTGCATAAATGTACCCAGAGCCTTGTTACTCTAATGGCAGACTTAAAATACGTGGGTGAGACGGAAGAGTCATGTTACAGGTCTGTGCCTGTTAAGATGAATCAGGTGAAATGGGCAGAAAACGTCTGAGTCACCGAGCGACAGTTTCCTGATTTGCGTCCTCAGTGCAGCCTGGTACGCCAGGGTGTAATTCAGAGTTCTAACCCCTGTTAGTCAAACAAAAAATAATGCGGATTAGAATTTGTACTGTTTTAAGAAGTAACCAAGAGTCAGTTTATGTGTCTATCCAGCAGGAACAGATTTGTAGCTTACAAACTATCAAAACGTTTGAAATACTTCCCACACATTTCCCTTTTCTCACATCTGTATGGGTTTTAAGATAAAACCACGTAAGAGAAGTTGTTGTCACACACAACTAATATGATGGTACAGCAAAGGTGAATTGAAATGGGAAGTGCTTCTTTTGAGTCGTAGTATCATGTTCTTGTGAGTGTGTGTGTGGTTCACCACAGATGCAGAACTGACACTGATCTGTCTCCTGGTGATGATTGTGTGTGTGCGTCTGACTGTGTTCAGGCTGATCTACAACAGGACCACACACAGTACCTCATCCCCGCCAGGTGTGGACGTCCGCGTCCCGGGGTTCGGACAGACGTATTCAGTGGAGTATCTGGACCCCAGCAAACGCAGCGTTGGTGAGTCCAAGGTCCAGTTCTTTAAAGAAGTGAGGACTGGGGAAAATGTCCTCTGTTCCCAAAAATGTGCCCACTCTCAAAATCTAAAATGATCCTCACAACGATAGACAAACAAGAATCACATTTTTAGCTTTGCCACCGTTTTGAGTAATAAATTGAAATATTTGTCGCCTTAATTTCTTTTATCTTGTGTTTGTGCATGTTTGTCTGTGTCCTAGGCATGTATTTCTTTACTATCGTGCAGGCGCTGGTGGAGTGGGGCTACACCAGAGATGATGATGTCAGAGGAGCTCCCTATGACTGGAGGAAAGCTCCCAGTAAGCAGCCGCACACACACACACACACACACACACACACACACACACACACACAATGCTCGCTGTCTTGCCGGAGCTTCTCTGTCTAATCCAGGAAGCAATCAAACGTTGCGCCTTGGACACACTCCAGCCCTATAATGCAAGTGCTTGGAATTTCAAAGCGGAACCACTCTGATTTTTATCTTCTTTTCTTTTCTCCTCTATCAGATGAGAATAAAGAGTATTTCCTGGCGCTGCAGCACATGATTGAAGAGATGGCAGAGAAGGCCGGCGGGCCCGTGGTGCTCATCGCTCACAGCATGGGCAACATGTACACCTTGTACTTCCTCAACCAGCAGCCACAGGCCTGGAAAGACAGATACATCAAAGCTTTCATCTGTCTGGGGCCACCGTGGGCTGGAGTGGCCAAGACCCTCCGTGTGCTCACATCTGGTAAGAGATGAAGCTGGTATTATGTGAACAGTTTTTGTGTGCTTATAGTTGGTGGAACCATTCCGATAATGCCGGAAAGACGGTGTGTTCAAGTGCGCTTTCAGCAAATGGGAGAAGGGAGTCTCAAACCTGGAGAAATGTAGCGGCTGGTGTGGCCTCCTGGAAAGTTGGTGCACTTTCCTCTTGTTTTTTAGTCTTTGTTAGTGTTGGAGGGCACATGTTAGGCTTTTGGTTTACATGCAGGCCTCTCTCTTGGTAGGACCACGTAGAGATGTCCCAACAAGAGCATAACATGCACACCAACATTACAGTAACGTTTCTCATAAAACAATTAAACTTTTCTTGTGAATCATTATAATAAAAAACATAGTCAATCATGAACACACATACCCCCCCTGCTGAAGTAGAGCAACAAAGCGGTCATGTAGCTAACGAATATATATATTGTTAGACAACCTAAAACCAATTTTTTGGAAATTATTTTACAGCTTAAAATGACAAGTGATGGGTTTACAAATAGCAGGTAAAACCCAATTCAGAAGTGTGAAATCTACCCTTCACAATAAATGTCGTGGCTAGATCTGTTTCCAATCTAGACCAACATTTTACAGAGATGTGTAACGCCCTGATGATTTAAAAAAAGTGCAGAAATATACACACTGCTACACATGGATGAACCTGTTATTGTCCATTTGAAGGCAACCTATTATTCACTGCTCTATCGTCAGATACATTCTGGGATGGTAGGACCGGCCTGGGGCTTAAACAAGAGACAGATGTTCCATCTTTTCTAATTAAAACAAAATGTAATTTTTAAAGAACATATAATCGAGTCACTGTGAAGTAAATATCTGCCATCTGATGTGTTCAGTGCAGCGAAACAAAACCTGAGTGCAAAATCCATCAGTTGGTCTGATGAGACTAAACCGTAAATGCGATTTTAACCTTTAGTCCACTGCTGTTTGCCCCTAAAGGAACTGTAAACTGCAGGTTAATGGTGTCAGGTTGTATCTTTACTGGGCAATGAAGTCCTTTTAAAACTGACAAACATTCAGTCGTCTTTCGGAATGAACAAATTAGGAAGTTGTTATGTGCAGTTTCATAGCATGTGATGGGAAAGGGCCTAATCATGTGTTGCAGCTGCGCTCATATGACCTGTAATAGATGTCTTCATAAGTGCTCTGACTAAATTGCAAAATGGACAGTGACATCAGATCCTGTATGTTGGTAAATGCTGTCCTGCTGTTTTTCTGAACATGAGTAGTGTTTCTTTAAGAAGCCACACAAAGAAACTCCTGCTTGGTTTTGGGTCTGTGACTGGAAATTCTCAGCTCAGTTTCAGTTCTTAGTAACTGGTTTCTTTTCTCCTTCAGGTGATAATAACCGCATCCCAGTGATCAGCCCGCTGAAGATTCGCTCCCAGCAACGCTCTGCCGTCTCCACCTCCTGGCTGCTCCCCTATGCCCACACCTGGCCCAAAGATAAGGTCTGTGCCTGAGTGTATGTGTATGTTTGCAGAAAGGCGTTTGCCATTTTCTATCCCATTTGTTTCCATCTTTGTCGCTCTTTTCAGTTGTCCACCTGGCTTGCTTTCTGAGCATTCAGTGTCTGTCGACAGTGGAAAATGTTGCTCTGTGTTTGCTGGTTGTGCAGCTAGGCAACTGTTTGCTAGCATGTTAGCCAAAACAACCTCATAGGGTAACCCCAAATCTGCCAAAAATCAGCTTGAAACTGAAGTAAAGGTAAACCTGTTGAGCAGTTGGTGAGTAGTACCTACCCACAATGCACTACAGCCAGCAGGAAGTGGGGTACATTTTCAAAATCACTTTCTCCATAATGGAAGTCATGCAGAAAATGTTGTCAAGTAATCTTGCTGCTTTTGTTGGACTAAACCTTCAGCTATCTTTAGAGGCTGTAGGGTGGGGGCGTTTTGAAGAAAGTAACCAAATCAAATTCCTGACAGACTGTCTTTCTCACCCATCTACCACCAGGTCTTAGTGCAGACGCCCACCACCAACTACACTGTGCAGGACTACCAGCGCCTCTACTCAGACATCGGTTTCGAGGACGGCTGGCTGATGCGACAGGACACGGAGCTGCTGGTGACTGACCTCACACCTCCCGGCGTGGCCATCCACTGCTTGTACGGCAGCGGCATCGACACGTCGGAGGCCTTCCAGTACACCGAGAAGTTCCCGGACGTGGAGCCCACCGTAGTGTACGGCGACGGGGACGGCACTGTGAACCTGATGAGCGCCGTGCAGTGCAAGCGGTGGATAGGGAAGCAGAAACAGCCTGTGAAGCTAATGGAGCTCCCAGGGAACGAACATGTGAACATGCTGCTGAACTTCACGACTGTGGCTTACATCAAGAATGTGCTCTTCTCACCATAATGCAGGACGATGGCTTTAATCACACACGCACACACACACACTGATTTATTTGTTTCACACTCACAGCTTCATGAAGGACAGACAGAGACTGACTCAGCTCGCTTGTCTCTCCGAACACTGACTGCCAAATCCTCCCCTGAACATGCCACATTGCTGAAGAAATAGTATTAAAATGTTTTAGTACAATTGAAGAATCAAAATTTAAAAATTAATTTTATAGCTGTAACTGTTAAGTTAATGTGGGGTTGTTTACTGTCGGGGTTGTTAACTTTTATATATATCGGTCTCGGCTTGCAAAGAACCTGAGATTTTACTTAATACATTTGCGTTTTATTATGGAGAACGTGCGTATGTACCAGTCAAAAACCAGGGATATACAGTACGTGCCACTTTCAGAGTTATTAATCACAGTCATATCTTTTTATTAATGTTGTGGAAGACATTTCTAAACTCCTTCATCTCTAATGTTGGTTGGATTAAATGGTGAAGCACATAGTGTTCATATCTTTGTCAGTGCAGCAGGTGACCTGAGCAGATGGCATTTGTTTTTCGAGTGATTCTTCCGTTGATCCGCGTTTTGCATGCAGCACAAGCAGTTCAAGGACTTTGGTTTAATTGTGCCATCCATGTCACACGAGTCATGTGCTGAGGGGCTGACTGGAACCACACCTGTGTCATAGAAGATGACTTTAGGCACGTCGATGTCATATCAAAGTTTAACAGCTTTACAGAACTGACATAATAAAAAAATATCCATTTAATGCCATTTTTTAGGAGCTTTAAACTCCTGCTCATCGTCTTAATGGACAGAGCTGGGTCCATTCATTGACTTTGACCAGGAGGTGCAGTTGAAAGCTCTATGAAAGAAAGCAGTTTTGAGTTGTCCAAAGATCAGACCAAAATTCCACGCTTAGGCTAAGTCACAACAGCTGTGGACGCCGATGAAGATCATGAGACGCAGGTGCATTCTCAGTGTTTATTTATTTTACCAAACTGTTTCTGACAGCTTTCAAGCTCAGTTTTTTTTGTTTTGGTCTTTTTGAAGCGTTTAAACAAATCAAATTCATTGAAATTCTGCTCCTGAAGTTAATTTTAGCATTCATGTATAATACAAAAGTGGATCACCTGCAATGTCTTTTTCTCCTCTTCAAATGTTCTATATACAGTATATTCATGGTTCTATGCCTGACTTTTACCCAGGTTTGGTTTGAATCAGGTGCCTCGGTGGTCTGGATTTAGACACGAACAACTGAGGGGACTTTCACTGTTTTATGTTATAAATTGGATAGTTTTTTTTCTTGACTGTTTGTTTACCCTCTTTCTGTATCCACAGACTTGATTAGTTCTTAGTGCAGAGTTTAAACCCTGACTTCCTGTCCTTGTAGACGTGTAGCCAGAATCCCTCTGACTTGAGTGACTGTAAAGTGCCATCGAGCCCCTCAGGGCCAGACCAAAATGATATTCTCATATTTGCTGTGAACTATCATAAATGTGAGTCAAACATGTGCTGCCTTCTATAGAGTAAATATTTCAAATATTACAATCATCCATTGGACTTGTCTTTGTGCATTTCATTTCTCTAGAATACTTCTTACTCACACTGTGTTAAATACATTACATTTCTGCGCTCTGGGGACCCTCCTGTCTCTGAACAAGCATAGTTTTCATCACAAGCTGAAGATGAAATCAGTGGCATGTGATTTCAGTGAACTACACAGACGGTGAATGGGGTATTGACCTTCCAGGACCATAAGCTTTGTCAAGTTTCAGGAATACAACAGTCATTTTAACCGCATTAAGTGACGACTAACTCCCTCCTGTGTGTTCATTTCAGTGAGGTAAATGACGAGATGTGACTGCATGTTGGAACGACACAGTGAGATGTGAATTTGAAGTCCGCCCACAACTTCCTTTCAAATGTGCTGCTTCTCACACATGCGTCATTATGCTCTTTAAAAAAAAAATGCTAAAAACCAATAGCAACTTTATTTAAATACAGTATAAAAATAATGTAGGAATATACAATAAGATATTTTTAGTTAGTTTTGCCATTGAGCCTTGATTGTCTTTGTAGGGACATACGACATATCTGTCAGGAGGACACAGCTGTAATAGGTCCAGTGGTCGGGGGTACACACGTCAAATGTTACTGCTCGAGAGGAAAGCGGAACGTCTTGTTTCCCGTCCTGCAGCGCAGCTCCACACAGTCCAACCGGAGCAGGAATGGTCCATCTTCGTGTTCATCAACCACACTCTAACAAGCACATAATCAGACACGTAAGAACAGTAACCAGCAGTCAAAACTGCTGTGACTGAGGCCAAGTCGTATCATCTGTACCCACTGTCATCTCAGCTGCTGTCAGAATGGTGCTCAGCAAAATAAAATTGTACAAAACAATCAACTGCATACACATAACACCTACAGTGAGTGGAGAGTTTTAAAAATATATCACCAGTATATCAGCTGATATTTATTTGTAACAAACACATTTTTCTTTCATTGATTACAGCATTCTACACTAATAAATCAACGTGTGAGCGCCCTCTGGTGGACAAACATGACGGAGACATTTTATACAGAACTTCAAACAAATCTTTGGCAATTTTGTACTGCAGTTTCTCATCAGTCACCAGGCATGCTGGAATAGATATAGTTGCAATAAAGTAATAGTTGATATAGTGGTGTAGTTCCAAACACACTGTTTTAGACTTGAGACTTTACAGTCGATTACAGAACTAACTGTAAATTATTTAAAATGAAAAATGAACACAAAGGTCTGGGTAATACACATCATTATTGTGATATATATATATTGTCTTAGATTTTGGAGATCGTTATACCATGACTTGGCATAGATGTTGTTTTTTTCCAGGTTTTAAAGGCTGTATTCCAGTAAAGTGATGTCATTTTCTAAACCTGCCACACTGTTCTACTTGCTTTAATACTTTTCTTTACCCACTTAATAATTACAAACACATTACTGGTGATTATTTATCAGAAATCTCATTGTGTTAGTATTTTGAGAAAGTATGAACAGTCATTCCTACAATATTGATATTGAAGTAGTTTGGTCAAAATATGGTGATATTTGATTTTGTCTCTCTTTTTTTAAGGCCATACTGCCATGCCCTGTGAACACACAATGATTTGAGTACCTGCAGCTTCTTCATGCACTCCTCCATCTGTCCTGTCATGTCTCCAACACACCAGGCCAGACTCACGTGGAAAGATGGATCCTATTAAAACAAATCAGAGGGAACATTATGGAAGAAACGCGCGGATGTGCATCACTTCAGATTCTTTTGTATGATTTCTTCATATGTTTAAAAGATAAGTTCAAAATGTTGTCAGTATCTCCTCACCCTCATGCTGATTTAAAGTTGGATGAAGTTTTGTACAAAACATTTCTGGAATTTTACAGCTAAACAGCGTTGCAGAGTTCCCCCAAACAGCTGAACTAGGTGGGGATACCAACATTGATTTTACAAAGGCAATATCTTTCAACACACAGTTGGGGTTATGCACTTTTTAAAACATGTTCTCATCTATTGCAGCAGGAGAATGCTCCACCACTGTTTTGCTGGGAAGCTCCAGAAATGTTTTGCGGACTACAGAATTTCATTGCGTAGGAGTCAGAAGTTTAATAACTGAATTTCAATTTTTGGGCGAACTCTTCCTTGAAGACAAAACAAATACTAACAATCAGTGATTAGCTGATCATTCTTTCAACAATACATTGCACTAAACAATGTAAATGTGAAAACACACCTGTCCTGTTGGCTAAAATTACAATTTTGATCATCCGATTAACTAATTTAGCACATTCAATGTATTCAGTGTTCATGACCAATTCAGATTTAGGAGTGACAAATGGTCCAGATTGAGGATCACATGATAAAAAAATAATCAACCTTATAAAAAGTGTCAAGGCGAAACTCTGTCATTGTTCTGTCTACTGCCTGGACCAGGTTCAACAACTGAGCATGCCCAGTACACGCTTCCATCCCCAGAAACGTCCTGCAGGAGACATCAGACACAAACAGCACAGGCAGTGAGACATGAAGAAGTAATTATCAGGAGCTTCACACAAATAAGGAAAGCACACCAGTCAGATACATACATAAACGTGTCTTCGATGAGTTTTCATCGTTTGGCCATTGGCAAATAATGAAAATGTATATGTGGCACATAAACCAACTTTTTGGCAACATTTGTAAATTATGAAACCTTGGCTAGCGGCCAAGTCATCCTGTATATCTGGACTATGACAAAGACAATTAAAGACCTTAACTGTACCTTGTTCTCTCAGCGTTACAGTAGACCCTCAGTCTCCCCGCTGAGCACACAAACCTGTCACCAAGAAAATCAACATTAATCAGCTTTTTTGGTCCATTTGCATGTCTTTTCTCCAACTTTATCCTTACTACTGCTCAAGGCAAGTGATGCGCAGGATGCTGCTTGAACACATCACCTTGAGATAGTTATTACAGAGCTTTTCTATTTATGATCATTTTTATTTAATTTCTCTTCATTGTTTGTGTTTTATTTTTGACTTACTTTCTGACCTTGTTTTTTGTGCCGTGTTTTTTTTTTTTATTTCATCAGCACAACCATTTTTGAATATATTTTGTATTAAGGGGTGCTTGTACAACTGAATTACATTTACATTACAAATTATTCTCTGTATAAGCTGTTGATGTCTTGCAAACTTGATAGCAAACACTGGTGTAAAGCAGAAAGAAGTAAAATCAGAAGAAAATATAAGTTCTTATAAAAGTAGATTGAATTGTCCTGTGAACGGGTATTTAAGCGATGACAAACCTCTTGCAGTGCACCAGGCCTGCTCGGAGGCTCTGTGTGAAGGGCTGGATCCAGTGGTGTCTCAGCACCACCGTCTGAGACAGGCTGAGGTGGAACTCCTCCTGCGAGCTCAAAGCCACACCGTGGGCACTCGCTACTGAGAGCAGCTCCTGCAACAGGTCCCTGAACTCCTCCTCAGGGTGGTCTGATGTGGAGAGAAGACAGAAGAGAAACCACATTAAAGGTTCCAGGGGTACTATGGGCCAGGATGTGTGCTGATGATCAGTCAACCACAGTCAAGTGTGCTGATCTTACATGGCAAGTAAACATAGGTGGCCCAGTTGCCTCTCTCGTGTTTGAAGGAACGGATGCGTCCGCCATGAAGTGTGCTGTCTTCAGCCTGAGGGTCCGCATCCTCTGGAAACATGGCCAAAAGGCAACCAGGAAGCGGTAACCTGCTGGATACAGATCAATGAGTGCTCACTTCATTTCCTCTTTCATATTTCACTCAGTGCATTGTTGAAAACCTCATTTCAAACAGTTACCTTAAAAATACAGTTTATCATCCAGGGTGGTGGTGACAATTATCAGAAGTAAATGAATAAACAAACTAATAAATACATTTCCAAAAAATTACGAAAGCGTTTCCCTTGTCATCCTCTCTCCTCACACACTCTGTAAATCACGCTATAATACTCCGCCAACAGAAACTCACCACACAACTCTCCACATACCTCTTTTTAGGAACCTGTTCCGCAGTTTTGGCTTTCTTCTTCGCTGGGCAGTCACCCTCACCATCGTCTTCCTCTCGGCACTGTCGAGAGCAACTTTTATTTTGAGCAGACGCCGCTTCACTTTCCTCCTCCGAGCTGCTGCTGTAGCCCACCAACATCCCGAAGTAACGTTACGTAATGTGTCAGGACCAATCAAACATTATACAAACATGTTAATTAACAATAAAACGGAGTTATTAACACGCCCATTTAGACTACAGGGGAATGAAACATGTTTGTTTGGCTTGCAAACGTTTTTTCAAATGACTTCCATCTGTCAACCAGCGTCTCTTCCGCACAGTCCTGCGCTTCCGATGTAAACAACCTGTTGTAATGCTTATTTAGGTCCGAGTGAAACACAGTCGAGTCTCTAATCAGTTCCCCCTTCAGAGGCTGGCTACAATATGAATACACTGCAATATATACTGTATATATTTTTTTGATTTTACTTCGGTGTGCTCGGCATAAAAAAAACTGATATTTCTTAATTTGTCAATGATGTATTTATTTTATGAGGACATTTAAAAGCGGTGACAGGTTCAAGCTGAAACTGGAGTATGGTGCCATTATTTTTTTTATACACATAATATTGACTTATAACCAGTCACTAAAACATTAATTTCACTCGTTAGGACAACAGCATTGGATGTGGTGATTTTATTTAAATTTGCAGGTGTTTCATTGAAGCTGTGTGTGTTTGTGTTTGTGTATGTGTGTGTGCGTGTGTTGTAAGCATGCCAATTATCTCTTGGTTTATTCATGTTCCCGTGCGCGGGCAGAGCCTCATAAGCTAGCCGATAGCTAGCTAGCAATACATAACAAAATGCATATGTTTTCGCCAGCTGAGAGGATGCCCTAGGAGCCAAACACATGTATATGTGAAACGAAAGCGTTTATGGGGTGATGTGGGAAATCGCGGGAGTAATTTGACCATTTTAATGACCCGCGAATCCCAATTATTTCGGCCCCCGGAGCCACAGCGCCCGAACAAGAGAGCATCCGAGCACCATTTGCGGATGTGAAGAAGGAACCCAACGCTATTCGGGGTAACAGCTAGCCTGCTACAGACTGGGAATTTATCGGGAATACTCAGTACGCTTGAATGGACTCTCCGGGTATGTAAATACGGAATTTCTCATAACTGTTTACATGCACCACTCACTAACAAACGCGCCACCGCAGCGGTTGCTACTAGGCTATTATTGTGCCGTGGCTAGCTTGCTAACGTTAGCTCTCTCCTGCGCCTCTGTGGCGGCGTTAGCAAGCGGCTAGGCTTGCCAGCTAACCTATCTTGATTATAGTGATCTTTGCCTGGAGACGAAAAACGTTATGATGCGCAGACGCTGCCTTCCACTTTTTTTTAACCGCGAATCGTTCAGCATTTGGATTTCTGCATAGACAGGGGTGGGACTACATAACCAGTGTAAAAAAAATATAAATATACGACCTAGCGCTAATTGGTCGTGTCCAAGTGTGTATCGTGAGTGCTCACTTGCTGTGCGTTTGTGCGATCACAGATGTTGCACATTTCCGAGTTGTTTATGATTACGTTTCATAGCACTGGGTTGATTTGAGCAAAGTAAACATACAGTAGAAACTATTGTAAAAATGTTCTGAATCCCCCTGTCCTCTGTGCTTTTTGGATTGTAACTAACACCGATGTAAACACGTCCTGCTGTCACCTACACGTTTTACCTCCTGTCAGAAAGAACTGCTCAGACATCCTGTTTGAGAGGCTGAATACAAAGTCTGGTGCTCGGCTGTTGTAAACAATGCAACATGCCTACTATATTACTTATCCTCATTTTCTTAATGTCTTCCCGTTTCCATTTAGTTTACACAGAGGGAACAGAACTGGCTGTTCAAGCTGATGGAGCAAGTGTGAATCTTTACACATTCAATCTTCAAAAAACAACTCAATACTTTTTCAAAGACACTGTTGTTAATGAGTTATTTCTTTCCGACCATTTATATTTGAATTCTCTTTCATGCAGATACCACCTGAAGACCCTGAATAAAGTGAAAGTCGGGGATTCCTGTCATTGAATCCTCCGTCACAGCCCCATCACCAAGCACGCTTGCCTGTTCCTCAGTGCCAGTTGCTGAAATGGAGTGAGTTTCTTGCCCTGTTATCCTAGCACACTCTGAAGCCTTTGGCATATTATTCAATCTCATTGACCTTTTTTACCTTTTCTTTTCAGTTGGGCCACACCAGCTGCCAAACTGAATCCCTACACCCGAGCCCGCATGACGGAGGCCTGGCAGCAGCATGCAGTCGCTCCACCTCAAGTTGTCCACACCCTCCCCTCAGGAGCTGAGAACGCATTGGGCTGTGCTGTGTATGGCATCGTACTGCAGCCAGATGCTACGTCTTTACAGCAGCAGACCCAGCATGGACAGCACAGCCAACATGGCCAGCAACATGGCGGGAGTCAGCAGCACAGAGCTGGGCAGCACAGTCAGCAACAGCACCCCGCCCAGGCCCAGCAAACATCCCTGCAGGTAGGGGCAGAGGGAGGACACAAATGTGGGGCATGTGGACATGATATCTCCCACCTGGCCAACCCACATGAGCACCAGTGTATGGTTAGTCAAGACAGGTCATTTCAGTGCACACAGTGCATGAAGATTTTTCACCAGGCGACAGACTTGCTAGAACATCAGTGTGTTCAGGTGGAGCAGAAGCCGTTTGTGTGTGGGGTGTGTAAGATGGGTTTCTCCTTACTTACCTCTTTAGCCCAGCACCACACTTCCCATAACAGCAACAACCCAATGAAGTGTTCAATTTGTGAGAAGACCTATCGCCCCGGTTCTTCTGGCAACAACACACCCAACTCGAATAATCCCCAGCAGCCCAGCAGTGATGGGGCATCAGCCAGCAGCAGCTCATCCATTCTTCCCTTTCCCTCGGCCCGAGACCGGCCCTACAAATGCTCTGTCTGCCAGAAAGGCTTCAAACACCTGTCAGAACTCACACGGCATGAAAGGGTGCACACGGGAGAGAAACCCTTCAAATGTGACACCTGTGACAAGGCCTTCAGCCAGTCTTCACACCTACAGCACCACCAGCGAACACACAGCAGTGAACGCCCGTTCAAGTGTGCCGTTTGTGAAAAGAGTTTCAAGCACCGCTCCCACCTCGTGCGCCACATGTACGTGCACTCTGGTGAGCACTTGTTCAAATGCAACTTATGTGAGCTGCACTTCAAAGAGTCATCAGAGCTCCTTCACCACCCTTGCCACCCGCAGGGTTCCCGCCCGTTCCGCTGTGCCACATGCGGTAAGGGTTTCAAGCGGCCGTCTGACCTTCGCCAACATGAGCGCACGCACTCAGAAGAGCGTCCCTTCCACTGTGACGAGTGTCAGATGAGTTTCAAGCAGCAATATGCACTGGTGCGACACAGACGCACACACAAGGACCCAACTGACCGGCCGTTTAAATGCAATCTGTGCGACAAGGGCTTCATGCAGCCCTCTCACCTCCTCTACCACCAGCACGTCCACGGCATGGACAACCTGTTCAAGTGCGCCTCATGCCAGAAGGAGTTCAGCCAGTCAGGAGAGCTGCTCAGACACAAGTGCGGCGAGACTTCCAACACCTCGCCTGACAAGCCGTACAAGTGTGACGTTTGTGGCAAGGGCTACAAGAAGAGCTCCACGTTACAGCGCCATCAAAACTCTCACTGCCAAGAGAAGCCCCTCAAATGCTCACTCTGCGACCGGCGCTTCCTGTCCTCTTCGGAATTTGTCCAGCACCGCTGCGACCCGTCGCGAGAAAAGCCGCTGAAGTGCCCTGACTGTGAGAAACGTTTTAAATACTCGTCAGACCTGAACCGACACCGGCGTGTACACACGGGGGAGAAACCGTACGAATGTGGTCACTGCAACAAGGGCTTCAAACAGCGCGAGCACCTGACCAAACACCAGAGCACGCACTCTAGAGAGGGCCAGTTCAAGTGTGTTTGGTGCGGCGAGCGGTTCAGTGACTTGGGCTCTTTGCAGGATCATACGGTGCAGCACACAGCTGACGGAGGGGGTTACCCTGTTCCCCAGTGCTTATAAATCCTTGAGACTATTTCCCCTCAACAGACGCTCCCCTCTCTTCTTGTTTGTCTCTTCTAGGCTATATATTCAGCCTAACTATCATCACATTTACAGGACACTCCAGGCTACTATTGATGCACTCATTCCCACCAGTGATACATAAAGTGTAATTTTGCTTTTCCAAACTGCCCATCTATACTCCATGTCCCTGTCATTCCAGAAAATCGTGAGGAGGCCTTTTTTTCTTCCTGCACTTTCCTTTCTGTTACATCTCTTCATCTCATCTCTACATCTCAGATGAAAGCTGAATCTGTCCTTTCCCACTTTTTCTCAGCCCCATGCTCAGACAGTTGATAGCAGTGTCTGAAGTTACACAGAAACAGGTTAATCTAGAAAATACTCTTAAAAAGAATCTTTCCAAATTTCCTGCCCACAACAAAAATGTCTTTTTTTTTGTAATAGTTTGGAGAGTAACAGAAACTGTACGACAATAGTATCCACTAGAGGGGGATCATTACCTTATTTTGTCTCCCTCTCTTTCTCCGATGACATCTCTTCCCTGCTCTCCAGTCTCTACCTCCTTCATTCTTCCCATTTCTTTTTGCATCCTCCTCTTCCTGTCTCGGCCTGTCTCTGTTTAGCATCAATAGACAAGGAAGTTTGACTAACACATCGACCGATTCATTTGTCTTTGGTCAGGTGAAAGATGACTTCAAACACTTATGGTTTCCATCTCCCCACAGTAATACAGAAACAGTCTGTTGACCCAACTGCCCGCTTCCCCAAGTTTTAATATGTTTACACTTATTATTTAAGAAATGGCCAGTAAGCTCCTCAACATATGTGAAGGGAAACACTGCTGGGGGACTTTTAGGATTTATTGTCTTATAGTGAAATAATTCGGATGATAAAATATCTGTGAGTGTATGTGTGGGTCGCAGTGTTTATGGTTACACATGTTTGTACCAAAACACCAGTATGAAGCAGCACCCAATCCCAAAGGTGTGCAGACTAACCGACCAGCTGAAGTTAACCAATAAAGTCCCTGATGATTGATTCCGATCTCACATTTGAGTATATAGAAATATATATTTCACACTAATATACTTGTCATATTCGTAGAGAGGTCAGTGCTGTGCGACTAATGTGTCCTGAAAGCATCCTCGTTTGAACATTTCACATCCTTTCCCACTGTACATACTGTGGTTGTATGAGACGAGTTGGAAATGTCTGAACGTGTCTTTTCTTAAAAACAATATGTAAGAACTGTTTTTGTATTATTGCTACTTTTTACCATGTGAAATGTTTTGACAAATGCTCCTTGTTGTTTTTGTAGTCCATGTAGTGATTGTATCGGTGTGTCGCAGGGAATCTCAAAGAGCCCCCTGCGTGTGTGTGTGTGAGTCTGAGTGTGTGAATGTAAACAGTATTCTGTCAAACAGGGAAATTCAGACTGTAGAGAATTGTATTAGAAATGTCTCAACAGACCAGGGCCTTTTTTTAAAACATTTTACTAACCTTGCTGGTCTGTGTGAGCTGTTTTTGCGGGATGAACCTGCATTTTGTGTTGAATATTTTCAAAGAAATATTAATATTGTTTTTTCCTGTTACATGTTGCGTTAATGTTGACGTTGTGTCCGTCAGAGTGAATGACACCCTCCTCCTCTATGAATGCTATGAGATTCTTGTTGCGCATAAGACGTCTGGAACACAAGTTGGTTTACATTTCAGCTGTGATCACCACTGTTTCTTGCTCTGTTCATCTGGGGAGCTGCTCTCCCTCTCCCCTCTCCTTCTCTCACTGTTGATTCATGGTTTGAGTGCAGTATTGAATACAAACAGAGGAAGCCAAGGAGACGGAAGTCATTTTACATTTTTTTTATTCTGGTATAAAATTCTTTGGTTTTTGTTTTAGCCTTAAAATGAGGCCACAGTGCCTCCCTGCTTGCTTTCTGTCTCTTATCCTTCATCATGCGAGGTCAGATGGTTGGTTCCATCATCCTTCACTTTTTTATTTTCTAAATCTGGCATTATAAGACTTTGAGAACAACAACTTAAAGTATTGAAGTACTGTATGTTTTTTCACATTTGTTTATATTTTTTTTTAATGAACATTCTTTTAATTGATATGAATATCTATATTCCTCGAGGGAGAGACCAGGGCCTTGGGGTAGGTTTGGGATAAAGCTGGCTGTATTTTTTTAGGGATCGACCGGGCTGGACCGGATACCAATGAGTGATGATCAAGGATACTGATTGGGAAATTTGGAGCCCACACATGATGGAACTTAGAATAACCAGTGATAGAATGTAACCAGTCAGATAGTGCTGTGGGCAGGACAATAATTGAGAGCACAACGGTGACTACGGAAGAAGAATGCTGCATCAGAGCCAAAGCATTGCATTTCTAAATTAATCGATTTGATGAGCAATCGGACACCAAAACAACACTGATACCGATAATTAGAAAAATGCTCAGTATCGGCCACCAGATAATCGGTCTATCCCTATTTTTTATCACAGTTTTTGCAATGTGCAATTGTTTCTGAGGCCAAATTGCACAAGAAACAACCTCTACGCATATAATAATGTTGGTGGTGGTCTATTAGTTGCATAATATCAACAAAAATCATCAAATCAGTAAGGGTGGGTTCATATTTGCCAAGAATTCCATGCAATTGATGACTTTTTACTTGTAAATTGGTGCTGATCCGGTATCAGATGTGCACAATGAGAGAAAGTCACTCCAGGTGCAGGGCAAGGACCTGAAATACTGTTTAAAAATAATATAAATTTGATACAAGTGTATGTTCAAAGCCTAAGAATTATCCCAGCCCCAGCAGCACTGGTTTAGTTATTAGCATTATGAGGACGACTGCCTGGTCATGCATTTGTCCTCTGTGTCACGTAGTATTGTTCAGTTGTGTAGAACATTCAGCGCCAGGGAGAGCTGCGCTTGTTACGTCTTGATTAATTCTGGGTTTATGAAAAAAACAAAACTTCCCGTGTCCATCAATAATTCATGGAAAGGAGAGGAAAGTATCCTGTATAAGCACAAACTAAATAAATCCATCCTTCTGTGTTTTGACTGAATTTGAGTTAAGTTCACCCACCCACCCTCCTCTTGCCTTGTTCAGTTCCAATTAATAAACCCGTCAGACCCTGGTGTCTCTCGCCCTCTGCATGCTTGCTGTGTTAGTTCCTGTGTTCTGTCCCTGGGAACTGGTGCTAATCCTCCTCCTCACAGCACTGTTCCCTCCTATAGCTTTTTCAAATTGTACTGTAGTTTATGTGAATGATGTTGAAAAAAAAGAAAAGAAAAAACTTTGTGGCGACGTACAGTACATGTACATTCATGCTAAGATTATCTGTATGTATGTAGCATTCAGTTACACAGCACTAACAAATAAAAAAAATTCATTTATAAACTTACACGAGTCAAGAGATTATTTTAAGCAGGAAATCAACTGAGAGAGAGATTCTGATTTATGAGAAGTGTTTATAGTTATTGGTAGCTTTTATTAATTTCTAGAATACTTACTTAATTTCTTGAAAAGTTATATTCTAGCAGACCACAGTCATTCAATTCTTCATCAGTGTCAGTACTGCCAAGATAATTTATACAATTAAAATGTAGAGAAAATACAAGCGTGAAACGTCTGACTAGACAGAGGTGTTGTATCTGACTTAAGCCATCAGCCATAGCTCACATAGTTTGCAGTGTTCACATTTTTATGTCTTCGCCAACTAGTGGAAAACAACATGTGAAAAAATGCATTGCAGTTACCAGATAATTACCCGTGGAAGGTGGCCTTCCCCTCCGTGTCATTGTTAGGGTATATTTATTATTAGTGGTGCATTAATGTGTAATTCTGATTGAGATTATTTTGATTACTTTAGATGCTGTGGGGTAGTGAAGACATACATCGTATTCATGAAACTAATATTTTGTGTAAAAAAAATCTTCATATATAAAAAAAGAGACCACTAACTGTTGTCAAGTAAATGTAGGGGAGTAAAAGTTCAATATTTTCGTCTGAAGTTGTTGTGGGGGGGATTTGGAAATGGCTTACTCAGTTACCTTAAAAGTGTTCCTGATAACATTGGTATACTTTAGCAGATTTAGTTTTCACCAATGTAATATTGTTTTAGCACAAGTGGTCACATCACACAACTAGACCCTGATGGCCACTTAATGACGTCAAAGGAGTAGCAGATGCCTCAGGAAGAGGCGAGATGTTGCACTGCTAACACCCTTCCCCAACCCGTTCAGTCACCTGCCTGTGGGAAAAGGTGGAAATGCAAAAGGCCCGCTCTAGAGCCAGTGTTTGGTTGGTCTGTTCTGGACTACTATAGAAACATGATGGAGTGTGTGGAAGAGGATCAACAATGATCCTTTGTTTCAGGTGATTAAATGTAAACATAACAATGATAATCATAATCATAATAATAATTAATATTTCTTCCATTCCTGCAAATAGATCCACCCAAACCCTGCACACTGCACCTTTAATTAATCTGCGTGATTAAAAGAGTGCTCCAGTGGGTATGAGTGGCTTTTGTCGGAGGAAAACAGCGCTCACGCCAGCAGCTACCGTTGACAGCATTAACTATTTTTTTTTATTATTAATTTTAAAAAATGTAATTAATTAATTAAATAAAATGTGCGAATAAAAATATGTGTAATGTTGTACTACTTCTGCCCCTCTAGCTCATCCTCATCACTAGGGGGCGCTGTGTCCCGGCTGCTCGGTTGAACGACACATTCCTCATCCTCACCCCGGCAGCCAGCTGCTTTCACATCCGGGCGGCTCTCTCGCTCCTCTTCAATCGCAATCCGCCTTCCTTCCCTGCGCTTTCGACCGGGGAGGTCTGCGGCTGTAGAAGAAACCCCCGAATCCCGGGCCCTCCGTCGGCGTCTGGTACCGGGCCACTGAGGCGCTGCTTCCCCGCACAGCCGGTCTCACATGACGCGGGCTCCGCCGATGGTGGTGCACGGCGCCGAGCGCTCCCCGTCGGTGCGACATCTCCGCGCTGAAGTAGCATCGCTGGCTAACATTAGCTAACAACATCGATCTCTCCGCTGCTCCACCCCCCTCTCCCTCCGGCCGACCCCCGCTACCGATCCGTCACATCAACAGTTGATTGATAGCTTACACTGGACCACCGATGGCAACCCCCCCACCCCGACCGTCCATCGGCTAGCGCAGGAAGCCCACTCGCCCCCCCTCTAACGTTTCGGATTTCGGGCCCACAAAGAGAGGAGCTTCGGAGTTTTAACCCGTGATATTATCACCAACCCCCTCTCCTCCTCTGTGGCCTTTTAGGGGTCCGTTTCCTCTCTACCTCAGCACCCCGATGCCTCCCCGTCCCTGTGTCTAACCTCTGCTGCACTATCGCCCAGACTCTCATCAGCCCCCTTTCCGAGCCCCACCGACACCGGCTCTGCTGCTTCTGACAATCCGACCAAGGAGCGCTGCTCGGCGCGCACTGACTGCGGCGAACCCTGGGCGGAATCTCTGGTTCTCTCCCTCCCTCTCCCCCTCTTCTCTCTTAGCCTGGCTGCAGAGCGAAGCTAGCTGGCTGGCCTGTTCCACTTCACACCCACCCACACACACACACACACACACACAGCAATTCCAGTCTGCCCGTGATCCCCACCACCCCAGCAGATCTCCGTGACATACGCCCCACAGCAGCGCCCGAGCCTCGGGTCTCGCCATGCCGGGTCCGGTGGCCGGTAGCAAGTCCCGTGTGTACGCAGACGTCAACACGCTGAAGAGCCGGGAATACTGGGACTACGAGGCCCACGTACCTAACTGGAAGTGAGGATATTTCTCTTTACTGCAGGTCGCTGTGTTTGCATGCATGTGATGTCTGACCACAGCAGATAATGGATCTCTGTATGCATGTGTGTTGGTGGAAGAGGGAAAGTGTGGCAGATGGGTGCCTATTATTAAACATTTGCTGTGAGGGTGTGATGACACAGTGGTGGTACAGTCTGTCAGTCTCCCAGCCCACTTGCCCTGCGGCTCTGCACCGTGTAACACTTTCCTCACCTCCATCTCATCTCAGTCCCCGTGTTCACCCCGTCTGTTGACTTCAGTAACACCCACCTCAAGTTCAGAGCCACACATCACTTCATTCCCTCGAGCAAAGCTCATCTCAGTGACAAGCACACTTTCAAAATTACTCGATGACTTGATTGCACGCCGAGGCTGAAAATAATCTTCCTTCGTTCTCACATAGTCACACAAGCTCGGCACTGTTTCCCTGTCTGTCCCTATAGCAACCAGGAGGACTACCAGCTGGTTCGTAAACTGGGCAGAGGGAAGTACAGCGAAGTGTTCGAGGCAATCAACATCACCAACAATGAGAAGGTGGTGGTCAAGATCCTGAAGGTGAGCAGTCCGATCTCCTTGAGCTGCATGCTGAATGTCTTTCCTGTATGTGTGATGTGAGGCCTTCTCCCTTGAAATATGAGTAAAATTGTCAGAGTGATAGTGTGAAATGAAGAATGAGTCATGCATCGTTAGAATTCTTGAAAACTCCTGACACCGTTTGCATGAATTGTAATTATTTGAGTAATTCTTCATGCGAAAATGCCGAACATTCCCCGGGAAAGAATGCAGCAGCAGCAGCAGCATGTCAATCAGGATCAGATTTTTTTTTTTCTTCTATCTTTTCTTATACCCCAAAGACCTCTCTTCTGAATCTTTGCTTGGTTTTCTTGTGCAACTAGCCCGTCAAAAAGAAGAAGATCAAGCGGGAGATCAAGATCCTGGAGAACTTACGAGGAGGGACCAACATCATCCGGCTGGTGGACACAGTCAAAGACCCAGTGGTAGGACCGCTACCTGTCCTGTTAAGATGAGGGAATGAGTGGAGAGTGTTGGACTGAAACTGTTTTGAGACATTAATTGGCTTTTTTTTTTAATTTGGTGCCATGATTTTACAAAAGGTTAGACGAGATAACACTTGCTGAATGTTTGCCTTAAATGCAGCTATTGTATGGTATGGATGCGCTAATCGTATTGTTCATGCTGAGTGCATTTTCCTTTGAAAGTATTCTGAATTCTGCATATCTTTCCAGCTTTTTCTTCTTTTGCAGCCGCTTGTAGAGGCATTACTACTTATTTAAAATATATATATAATTGTTGTCATCTTGCAGCCACTGACAGTCGATCAGAGGAATAGCCTAAAACTGGTGGCATGTGCGTCCGTGAGCATGTGTTCTACAAACAATCACAGATGACATTGATAATACACTGATGGAAAAGCGAGACAAAAAATGGCTGCTGACAAATTCCTACTGAAAATAATGTTATCCAGGAGGATTGTGTGACGAGCAGTCCTGCTGCTGTCTAACAAAGCAACCAGTATGCGACCTGCTGCATGCACATGCCCAGTGTATTCAAATGGCCATGTGATCTACATTGTCAGACGCATTGTATAGATGGAGATTCTTTCTGAAACAGCACTAAAGTGCTTGTCTTGATGGAGATCGTTCTTGTTTCAAAACCTTGTACACATGCACTATAGGCCTCAGGGTGAGCCATGAGCTCCACCATGAGACCTTGTTTCAGAAACAACTTACAGTAGTTAATGGTGCAGGATATTTTTTGATCTCTTTGCATTGTGCCATGAATTACACATTTGTCAGTTGAATCGACAATTTCCAGCTCGACAAAGTCATTGTTGGTCATTAAACTGTTTAAGTTTAAGAGTGTGGAAGTAGGTTATTAGAATGACTACACACCCCACAGACATGGAAGTAATGTCGTCTCATTTGAAGACGCACAAGAAAATTGAATCAGAAAAGAAAGATCTTTGATTTTTTTCTGCCTCACTCTTTACTTTGTTTATATGTGGCGGACCCTGCCACCTTTTTTGCTTCAATAGCGTTCTGTGACAATATTGTCTGACAAGAACGGGTTGTTTGGAACTGGACATGGAAAAAATAAATATTTTTTGTTTGTTTTTTTGTTTGAGTTTGTATTATTACCTCATTAATATTGTAAAAAATGTAAACTCTGAATTTGAATTTATTCTCCAAAACGACACAGTGCCCCTTTAGTGCTCACCAAAACCCGAAACCACAACTTCATAGAGTTAGTCCTGCATAATAGTAGACTCACAGAACTGACTGACTCTCTTTTTGCCAATGTGACAGCCTTGTTGGTGTTAGTGTTGTACATTACACAAGATGATGTAGTGCACTGAGCGGTATAAGCCAAAACTAAATGGTACTTTACAATCTTCATAACAAGCTGACTGTCTTGACTTTGTAAATTATCTTTGAAAGTACAAACATCACATGTTTGATACATCACACGATTCAAACAGGATGACAAAATGACTTGTCATACATTTTTTTTCTCTGAAATAAGGTCTCATTAGGAACACCAGGAGGGGAGGGACCTTGCTCCTCTATCAGATCACAACTACTAATTAAAGGAGCAGGACAGAAAACAGCGGCTGAATTTCTTAGAACAGCACTGACAAAGAAACAGTTTTTAATATGAAATTAAATGAGTCTCAACTTGATGAGAGCAAATCTGGCGCCAGTGCTATGTCGTCCTTTATCTGTGCATCCCTAATATGTTAATGAATAAATACAATATCCACGTGAAGCACACATTTTAGATGGCATTTCTTTTTTTTTGTTCCATTCAGTCTTAACAATCCCCCATAACACTCCTCTTGCAGCATATGATCAAACAGCTGCCTCACATCTGTGTCGCATATGGATATTTAAAGCACACGTAAGTAACTGCCAGCAGTGTACTGATGGGTAAATCATGGATTTAAGAAGCGATCACAGGTGTTGCAAATGATTTAATCACTTCTGGGAGGCACTAATTGATTACAGACTGGATGTGATTATTGTGTTCATCATGGGGGTGAAACCTGTCGCCGTGGGAACACTGTAATCCCTGTTTTATTTTTACTCGTCTCGTGGTTATTTTGGTTTACGGTGGCGGGCTTCCTGGAATTCGCAGCTGTGAAAGCCTAAGAAGTGGAGTCAGAAATCTTGGTAAACCCTTACCTGGAGAATTTGGGGAACAAATAGGCCGCTTAGCTGCATTTTTAGTCTGAAGTCTGTGTTAGACTGAAAAGCTTTTTGTTGAACCTTTCAGAGGTGGAAGCCATGGAGGAGCACTGACTTAGTCTTTGTTAGAATCATTATTATATTCATAGTTTTTGGAGACTTAAAGTTTTGAAATCAAGCCTGTCTGTCTGTCAAGCTTCAGATCACGGTGCGGTTTAAATCTGGGATTAATCAGGTGACTGAATCAGCAATGAGCTCTTCCCTGCTCAGTTTTTATTGTTGTTGATGATTTTCATTTGACTGATTTCGACTCTCTGCCTCCCCTGCCCCCCTCTCTCTCTCTCTCTCTCTCTTTCTCTCTCCCCCCCGCTACGGTGGCTGAACAGTCCAGAACTCCAGCGCTCGTCTTTGAATGCATCAATAACACAGACTTCAAGGTATAACGATCACCTCTCTTCTGCATGATTCTGGGGGTCTGCTGTTTGGTCTTTGATGTCACATGAAATGTTTTGTGCCCTCACCGGACCCTGCTGCCTGTTTATCACGACCCGCACTGCAGCGTCTTGATCTGTAGGGGGCAAATGGCGCAGGGGGGCATCAGCGTTTTTCCTGGAACTAATTTGAAATTCAAATTTCAGTTCAAATGCTGATGTAAATGTCTTCTTCCCCCGCAGGAGTTGTACCAGAAGTTGACAGATTATGATATCCGTTTCTATATGTATGAACTACTGAAGGTGAGACGTTTTTTTTTTTTTGTTTTTTTTTGTTTTCACTTTTTAAAATGTTACATTTAATGAATAAGAAATGTTCCCACTATTCCTGACAAGATAACAACATATTTCCTGCTGATGTGGGCTCATTGTGTCTGCCAGGCTCTGGACTACTGTCACAGTATGGGCATCATGCACCGTGACGTTAAACCCCACAATGTGATGATCGACCACCAGTTGAGAAAGGTAGTTGGTGCCCCATATAGTTTTTTTTTTTTTTTTATTTCACACACCCACACTCTCTGAATATTATCTCTCACCCGCTCTCTCTCTGTTTATTTTCTCTCTGGCATTCGTCTTCCTTTCATTACTCCCCTGTTATATTCTCCCACATTTGAAAATGAGCTAGATAATTGTGGGTTGGTAATGCATTAGCATTGGCTTTTATAAGCATGTTGTTCCCGTAATGTGTTTGAGTCCGGTCTGTGCGAGATGATTAAAACGACTGCAGATTTATTTTCCATCTGAATTAGTAGGTTTTTTGATGCTCTCTGTGGACGGGTGCTGCAACACAGTTCATTCTGTTCCTGGCTAATGATTTCATTTAGTGTGAAATATAATCTGGAGACTAATGAGCACGAGCAGTTATGGCAGAACAAAGTGTGTCGATCAAGAGAGATGAGGAAAGCCGAGCGAGGACTGAAGCCCTAGGCTCTGGCTGTTAGCACAGCGCCAGTGGGCATTGTTGTCTTGTTATGGCTCTTGGCGCCAATGGCTATTACTGTAGTTGTCACGTTAGTTGTGACTGTGACTGGCTGGCTTTTTTTTTCTATTCACAGCACCAAATATAGTTACATTGACCGGGAAATATTCATGATGCCAGACACAACCATAACCTGGTGCTTCACTGTGGCTTGTATTTAGAGTTACACATTAAAATGTTGTCACAACCATAGCCGTAATCAAAGCAACGGTGTACAGTCCATAGCTATGGCCACGGCTACAGTCAAATCACAACTACGACCGCAACCTGTCACAACTACAGCTCTAGCATTAGCCACTCAAAATAATTAGCCTGTGCTAGCAATTGTAATAATAGCTCCAAAGACGAGCACGAGCCGCAATCTCAGCACAATGTGACTAAAGTAACAGTTTCCAGAGGAAAAGAGATCAGCCTGTTTAATTCAAACTAAACTAAGTAAACCAACTGCAGAGCTTTAACAATAGAGCCTGATCAACAAAGCAGTTGGCTGATATTGGCCTGTCACAGATAAATTGGTACCCGCAATAAGCCCGGCCAATACTTGATTTGTGTGGTCGCTTCTGATACCACTGTTAGTTCAACATTTGGTTGTCAGTACACCTGCAATATACACTTCTGTTGTCAAGTTACTAGATTTTCCAATTTTGATACAATACCTCATGGAAAAAATGTTCTAAGTTAATTATAACAAGGCTTGTTCACTTTGTAAAGCACAACACAACCTAAGTTCATTTAATTGTTACATGGGATCGACTGATATGTTTTTTTAAGGGCGATACCGATTATTAGTAATCATGGAGACTGATGACAGATATTTGAAACCAGTACGCTGTTACAGTTAAATATAAGTCATGGTGTCCAAATTTGGAATAGCCAGCAATGGAAATGTCACAAACTAATTTGTGTCGATATTTTTGACAACACTGCTTAACACACAATTTTTAATGTGGTTATCAAACACTTGTGACAAAGACATGTAGCAGAGACCGGGTGTTTACATTTCAGCGATAACCTTCATGTGTAAAATTACAGCAGTGCACTGAAACCGTAAACTTACTGGGAATTTAACCATTCTAAATTATCCCAAGCATCTTTTTCTGCATTATAATCTCTAAAAGATATACAGTTTACTTGTTGCCATCTACTGGGACACATTGAAAACATACAGCGTTATCTGTGATTGGCCAGTATCGGCCAGCAGAAATAACAGGGTTTCTGACATGAAAACTTAAAAGGTGCCAGGGATTGATACTGTCATTTCGGACAGTAACGTTTATTGTTTAACTTAAATATGTCTTGTTTCCATATATATCCGCTGATATGTCAGAATGTTTTATTTCCTTAAATCAGCTTCTGCATCAACCCTAAAAGTCCAGTCTGAGTCCAGCTCTACTTTACATACAGTTGACATAAAACACAGTTACAGTTGGAGTGATGGATAAAGGGTCAGAAAGCTTTGACCTCATCCCAGTCGCCCAATCTGTGGTCACAGCCCCTGGCTATGGCTACAGTGAGAGCTTGAGCCTGCAGGGGTTTCTGGGAATTGGAGTGGAGAAAAACACACAAATTAAATATCAGCACCAAAAGAGAAAAAAAATTCAACTGCTCATTTTCATTGGGGTTTCCTACTGATTGAAACTTGAGCTGCAGCTGTATTAATACACTACTATCTGCTGAGCAATGCAATATAAAATTCAGTAAAACACTTCTGGCCTTGTCCAGCAGGGGGCAGCAGGTGAACACAGATGTGAAAAAACTCAACTTCTCCTTACAGAATATATCAGACACACACCCACACTAGACCAGTGTGTGTCGATAAGTGATGTTAGGTCACACCTGATGGTGTTGTTCATTCACACTTCCTCTACATTCTGTCTCGAGGCTGTGAAGCTAAATGAGGATGAATTGTGTGTTTCCATAGCTACGCCTTATAGACTGGGGTTTGGCAGAGTTCTACCACCCATCCCAGGAGTACAACGTCAGAGTGGCGTCACGATACTTCAAAGGCCCCGAACTCCTGGTGGACTACCAGGTAACACACACATAAACGCCCACACACACACACATCTGCCCACATTTAAACAACCATCAGAGATACTTCACTTTCTGTATCGCTTTACGCGCAGGAAGAACACGCGTGTTCACACAACATACATTTTTAAAAGGCCTGCAGTCACACATTGATGAGACAATGTTGTCACCACACATGGATAATCCTGATGCCTGTGTTCTCATCATCGGCAGTGCTGTTTGATGATTTTGTGTTTCAGATGTATGATTACAGTCTAGACATGTGGAGCTTGGGCTGTATGCTGGCCAGTATGATTTTTCAGAAAGAGCCCTTCTTCCATGGACAAGACAACTACGACCAGGTACCTGCGGCACACATGTGTAGCTCGCACACACACCGGGAACAAAAGCAGCACACTCAAGTTGATTGAAACAGATTAGTACAGAATGTTATTTACTGATTTCGTGCACACTTACTGGAAAAAATCCAAACGTCTGGCTGACTTCTGTGCAAACACAGAGGTGTTCGGTGCATCCTGTGTCCCAGTTCGGCACAGGATGTCAGAAACATGTAATGGAGACAACCAGTGTTTGTGTCCTGGAATTGTATCGGCTGTTATCTGTGGTGCCTTACTTTCACGTGTCATCAGTTTTAGCAGAAAAAGAGGGCGCTGTCATTCAGCACGAACAGAAAAGAGCTCTGGGGAGATTTCTAAGATTTTAACTAAGAGGCTAAGAACGAACGTTTTATTTGCAAAGGGTTAGTGGATAAATGTGCCAACCACAATGTGACAGAGTTCCTCGTGATTCAAAGAGCCTCACAGAGTTTGTTGTGGTCTGTTGTGTTTTCCAGTTGGTGAGAATCGCCAAGGTCCTGGGGACAGACGAGCTGTTTGGCTACCTGCGTAAATACCACATCGAACTGGACCCGCGCTTCAAAGACCTGCTGGGACAGTACGTCCACTCTGACTTTGCCACTGGCCTTCCCATCACACACATTGTGACATACAGTAGCTGCTCCGGAGCTGAATCTAAAGTAGAGTTTGAGACCGAATACAGGCTAAAAATATCCACATGAGCCCTAGCCGAAGAACATCTGCCCTGCTACAGTCCTTGAGCAACTCACTGAGATTGCTAATTTGATATTTTTACACTTTCAGTGCTGCTGGCCCTCTTCTGACTCACACTTGGCCTCTTAAAACAGTCCCAACACAGACAAAAAAAGGCATTATACATCTGGAAAAGGAAGTCCCATTATAGGCTCTATCCTTGTAATCCTAGCACGCCTCATTAGGACCATCGATTCCACTTTCCAGCACACAAAGAAACGTGTTGTCCTGTCTGCCTTCATAAACTTGTTGGGTTGAAACTGCGTCACAGTGGTAGTTACAAACATGAGTTCACCTTCTCCACTGCAGCTCCCTGTTATTGCTCCTGTTATGTAATGTGCTGAGGGGAAATTTTTGGGGAAACGTCTTTGACACCAGTTTGAGCCACACTTACACACTCTTAAAGGTTCACTGTTAATTTTTCTTGTGAATCACCAGAGCGCAGTGTGTTACCCTGAAGCCTTAGAAACCTGATTTGATTAAATCCAGGGTCATACCAGCTAGCTTTTCTTTGCCTTAAAATTTTTCTTTGCCCTAAAATTATAAATTACCCCAACGAATGTTGTTCGTGGTTTATGTTCTGTTAAAATAAATAGATAAAAAAGTTTGATAACTGCGCACATTGGACAACATCGATATCTGTGATAGGCCAATATCCCACCTGATATATTGTCCGGACTCTGATCCACAGCACCACTAGTTCCCGCTGCTGTTTGAGTCCTCCAGTTTTTCTTTCTGTTGTCATGTGCTGGTCAGATAGGGACAGTTTACAGTCAATGCTCATCCTATATGAACATTAGGGAAAAAATATCAAAAACAAACCAGAGTACAGGACACAAGAGAATGTCCTTATATCAGTTATGTGGGTCAGTAATGTCACTGAGGCACTATCAGTAGCCGTCCCCTCAGCGGTGTGTGTTGTGTACCCACAGGCAGAGCAGGAAGCGCTGGGAACAGTTTGTGCAGACAGAGAACCAGCACCTGGTGAGTCCTGAAGCTCTGGACCTGCTGGACAAGCTGCTACGCTACGACCACCAACAGAGACTGACTGCCACAGAGGCCATGGAGCACCCGTACTTCTGTAAGCAGGACTTCCACACACAGCGCACACATAGCATACACAGTGAGCCTTTTGGGGTTTTCTAGGATTTGTAGCACAAGCTAAACATATGTTTGATGATAACTGCTATGATGTTGTGATAAAGTCAGGCAAGTGCAGCATAAAATACATTTTGTCTGGGTTTTAAAGATGATATAAACTCAAAGTAGCATTAACTTATATTGAAGTCTTTAAATGCAGTTTCTGTCCTGCAGACCCAGTAATAAAGGAGCAGTCTCTGTCGAACTCTGACAACAACATGGTTTCCAGTGGCAACACTACAGCACGATGAAACACAGGTAACAGTTTGAAGATTACTCACTGGTCACAGTGTATTTTGATGTTTTCTTTATGTAATATATCCTATTAAAGCCACCACATGTAAAACTTGACAATGACTATTTAAGTTTAAAACATTAAAATAAATGGACTCACATCATCAACAGAATGTGAAGAAACAACAGCGTTGACGTGTTGTGGAGATGTCTACTGAAGTTAGCATGCTTACCAGCTAGCCTCTGCCTATCCTGCCTCATACTAACACTTTGTACTAGCAAGAAGCTGTTGTCCAGATGTCACTACTTTTGCAGACTTGTGAACTTTGTGGGTGTGATCGCACTTCACAAGCGCTGAGTGCTACCTAACCTACAATTCATCCTGTCCACAAAAGCCCTCAAGCAGACTTTTTGTAGAAGAAGTTTGTCTGGGACTTCAATGGACAATTTTATTGCCCACAATTCATGACAATACGCACGTGACATTAAAGTTCTTGTTTTGAATGTGTGAAACAATTACTTCATAAAATGTTTGTTGAATCACGTCAGCCAGAAATTATATACTCCCACACAATGATACAAAAATATATACATTTGCAGATTGTACACATATTGTATTGTCTTTAGGACTGCCTAGTAGTGGCTCATACCCTGCGGACTTGATGGAATTACATTGAACACGTCACAGTACGCATGACTGAAGAATGCGAGGGCTCGGTCTGCATGTCCGGAGGGTGGACATCTGAATTGAGCCATGGTCTAAATCACCTCCACACTGTCAGACTGACCTCAGGCAGTCCTGGAGGCTGTGTTCAGTCCCAGTTTGGTGCCAAGCCGTATTCAGTGTCACGTCAAGCTGCCAAATCTAGTTGAGCTGGGCCCTGTTGCCCATGGTGACCCGCGCTGTGATCCGAGGTCCCAGTCCACACAAACTCTAGAGCCACTGGCTCCCGGCTAACTGAGCCATGAGATATACAATATGATATTATGATGATACGAAGTTAGATAAAATAAACAAATATCACACAATGTATACTGTATATAATAATAATAATAATAATAATAATAATAATAATAATAATAATAATAATAATAATAACAATAATAACAATAATAATAATAACAATAATAATAATAATTTGTATACAATTGTAAATCTGTATGAAAGTTATGATGAAAAACAAATGAGCTATATATATATATATATATAGATATATATATAGATATATAGATATGTATATATATATGTGTGTGTATATATATATATATATATGTATATATAATATATATATATATATATATATATATATATATATATATATATATATATATATTATAGATAAATATATATATATATATATATATATATATATTATAGATAAATATATATATATATATATATATATTATAGATAAATATATATATATATT
The DNA here is from genome assembly GCA_963678695.2 of Diplodus puntazzo. Taxonomy (NCBI): domain Eukaryota; kingdom Metazoa; phylum Chordata; class Actinopteri; order Spariformes; family Sparidae; genus Diplodus; species Diplodus puntazzo. Next base: position 6,769,263 of record OZ023161.1, read on the forward strand.
ATAGATAAATATATATATATATTTAGATCTATAATATATATATATATATTTTTATGTAGACATAGAATATAGTCAAAATGCCTCACAACAACAACAGTAAATGTTATACCATATAGATAGATTATATTCAAAATACAATTTAGGCGGTGTTGATGCTGAGAAAGCCTAGCGTCAGGTTCAATTTAAGCTAAATGGGCTTCTGAAGCCTAGCAGTCAACACTTTTTCCAGGGTCACATTGAGATACATTTCAATGTCACTGATTTTTTTCTCTCAGCTGTCAGAGAACAATGTTTTTTTTGTTTTTTGTTTTTTTTTAACAAGACTGCTGCCCAGGGGATGTCATTAGAGTTACAAACTATTCAGTGAGGAGAATAAGGATAAACAGCCAAAGATGGGTTTTCATTACAGCAATTTGATCATGGAAAAAGGTCAACCTTGCAGATACAATGCCTGTTGAAATGTCATGTCCACTCTGCTGTGTCCTCCTCCTCACTCTCTTGTGTTCTCTTTCTCTCTGCAGAAGCGGAAGAAGAAGGATGTTTGTTACCTCAACTTTGTACCCGGTTGTGACAGTAACTTTGACAAGTGTACAGTGACAATGGATCAAAGTAACTCTGACCAGTTACATACTCAGATATGTGCATACGGATACACACAGACACACACACATACATACACGTCAATGCAAGCACACCCTCTATACAGACACTTATGCAGACATGTGTACGCACACCCTCCTCCTCTGTATCAGTCTGCGATTGGCTTGTCCTGGTTCCCTGTCCAGCAACCTGACCAATGAGCTTGAAGCTGCTCCCCCGTCGTCCCCCAAATCGTCTTTTTCCTCCCAGCTCAGTCTCATGTAGGTCAACAAGGACAAACTACTTTTAAAGACAATTCAGTCCCTCCTCTCTGTCATCCCTCCTTTATGTCACCCCCACTTTATTTGCATCAGCATGGAGAATGAACAGGAGTGTGAGCCTGTACAAGCCCCCCCCAACCTGTTCAGCCATCCATCCATCCATCTGTCTGCCCCCCCTTACCCATCCTGTATCCCCCAACAGACAGACAGACGTCTTAGCACTACTCCAGTACTGAAAGCGGCATGGTGGACTCTCTAGATAGAATGATGATGATGATGATAATAATAATATTAATGACAAATAAATGATTTTTATTTAGATGAACTCTGCATGTGTCGAGAGTGAATTTATTGTTTGTTACATTTTGCCCTGATTTGAGAAACACTAAAAGATAATTTTTTTAAAAAGTGATTAAAATCCATAACAGGCGTTATGTTGATGATAGGTAGCACTCCTTTTGCACAATTCACATGACACTTCACTGAGCTGATTCAACTTTATGATCAATGCTACAGTTAAATTGTGTTGCATTATTGTCAGGGGTGTTTTTATTATTTTGTCCACCCCATTTATATCAATATCATGAAGCTAAGCTTAATAACAAACACCTCTCTGCAATATGCAGTACAGTACAGCACCATAATCCACAACATCCAAGATGCTGATTAAATTGAGCTAGAAACATCTACTCAGTGGCTATTACTACATGATGACGTGGGTTAGGGTTAGGGGTTAGACAGACAGACATATAAACACCTGGCAAAATACACCGAATTGCATCTGTCTTAGCTCCCACTACAAAAGGTGTCTACAGGACCACGTTTTGCAAGGAGGAATTGTTGCAGTACTGTTTTATTAGAGTGCATTAGTTTTAGGTAGGTGAACCCAATAAAGTGGAAACTGGGTGTATATATTAAGTATTTGTTTAGGCACATATAAAAACACGTGTGTCTGTGAGTTTGCAAAAAACTGTACCATTATAAAATCCTTAAACTCACACCTACTCCTCCCTCATTAAGGAGTCAAGATTCTACGAGCTTGCAAATGTTTTTCCTCTCACATATTTAAAGCAACATAATGTAGAAGTTGGCACAGTTTCTCAGTGCAATGCCACTGTTGTTAATCCAGATCACAGGTATACAACTACAAACAAAACTCATTACAGTATAATGTGTTGAAAATGTGTATGTTGAAGTAAACATGTATGTTATGCTGTGATCCAATATGAAAACAGCCTCTAATGTCAAAATCTGCACAGACATCCCTCTGCACAGTGAAACTCAAACATTTGACTGCAGAAAGAGGAAGAAAGATGCATTTTGACTTGAGTGGGGCTTTAAAGAGAGATCACACCCCAAAAAAGCACAATTAGGCATTTTTTACAGGCCGTTCTGTACAAAGATTTAGAATAATACTTAAAAAAAGAAACGGTGCAAACTGACATTGATTACAGAGAGTCATGTAATCAGTGAACACCTTCCACTGGCTCTATTTTAAACCCCGACCTGTAACCATCACCCTGATTCATATGTGCCATAGCCCACACTGAAAACTGGCCAAAATGTTCCATGTGACATGTGGACCTCTGCAAAAGCTCAGGTTGTACAGTAAGACAAGTACACCTGCACAGAGCAGACGCTGACCTCTTTAATGAGATGCTGACACCTATCAGCTGATGAACTCCTTAGTGTGTGTTTGAGTATGAAAGCGGAGCTTGAGTTGTGGAAAACCTGCGACAGGTTGTTCACAGGCAATTAAAATGATGGATGACGCTCTCTCTGTTCTTTAATTACACAAACTCAATACACCTGATAGCACCAGACAGCACAGAAATAATCTGGCGGGTACAGCAAAGTGTTTAGCAGGTAAAGAGACACATTTTTCACACAGGACTTGGAAGAGACCCAAACAGCTGAAAGAGAGTCGATACTGGACATACATTCATGAGGTGGACACAAACATGATTCAAAGAAATGATAATGTGGCTCTGTATCTGCTGGATGCTTAAAAAGAATTAACACTGGTTTATACTTTAAATGGTGCCACTGTGTCAATATTGTGTTTATAACTGGTTTCCGCTGCCTCCAGGTGGCCAAATCATCAATTAATGCAGCCTTACACCTAATGGCTCTTACCTGCTAACACGACACTATGTTCACCTGCTTGTCAACACTTTGTTTATCTGTTGTTAGTGCTGGGCAGGGTAAAGTGGGTTTATCAGAGTGTTTTTGTTTGTTTGTTTTTGCTGAAAATGAAAAAAATACTTAAAACATATCTCTGGATCTCCACAGCATAACAATGTTGTCGAATTCTCCCAAACAACTGAATTAAATGGGGATTTGTTTTAAAACATTAAAAAAAAAACATTTTTTTGTTTTACATTTCATGCTGTTAAAGGCTCCAGAAATGGTTTGTGGAATACGAAACGTCAACCGACTTTGTGTTGGCTTATCGGGTAATGGCCTAGATAATGACTGAAGTTTCATTTTTTGTTGAACTGTTCCTTTAATGGATATCGTCTATGCTTATTTTAAACTTTACTACAGAGCTGTTTTAGAGAACTCTTCGTTATTTCATGATTTGAGGTTGAACAAAAACATTTTTGGCGGTCGCATTTTGAAAATTAGTTTTCATTGGTGCATTTCTTGTGGGAAGAAAGGAAAGTGCAGCAATCTAAAAATCAATGATACAATTTTTTTAACGTTTCCTGCCACTGTGATGTGTAGTAGTGCTGAATAATTCAGTCATCCATCAGACTGACAATGTGTGTTAATTTTAAAGCACACCAATAACACTGATTTTCTCTTAGTAGCACTATAATTAATTATACTATTGTATAATTTTGAAGTATACTGTTATGAATAATTACACTGTCTTTGCCCACATAATTCTCTTTTACAGGTCACTGTTGTTGAGTGTGTGTGTGTGTGTGTGTGTGTGTGTGTGTGTGTGTGTGTGTGTGTGTGTGTGTGTGTGTGTGTGTGTGTGTTGTAAGTCTGACATATCAGCTTCCCTCTTGTATAGCAACCAGAGCTTTGGCTTCCTGTTCTACAACCTGACTCCTCGCTCACGTTCAGGTACATTCTCACATGCACACACACACACCTATATAGAGAGACATATACCCTAAAGCACAGGAGCCCTGTGTTACTGTTTTAGCATCTTGGCCATGAAACATTCAGCAGCAGACTTGTCTGATCATTGGGGGCTGCTGTCCGGTCATAGGGGCCCCCAGTGTCAGGTCTCCCTCTCTCTCTCTCTCTCTCTCTCTCTCTCTCTCTCTCTCTCTCTCTCTCTCTCTCTCTCTCGCTCACACACGCATAGTCGGTTCTCTGTTTTCGGATGTGCAAAGGTGCAGGTGAGCTGTAGTTTCCACAGTATTTAGACAACAAATAAATTATTCTGGGCAGTAAACAAAGTGGTAACTTCTAGCCCTTGTGTCTCTTCTCAATTTGTACTTTTCCATCGACCACCTCTCCTTTGCTTCATGTGATTCTCCCTCACTAACAAGTATTACAGACAGTGTTACCTAAAATGCCGTTTCATCTGCAATTTATTGAATTTTGATTACATTTTGTATTCCATAAATAACATTTTAGTATGGAAGCCCTCAAGGGCCATGCATTCATACATTTTATTTCCTCCGTTTTGCCTTGATAATGAGTTAATTTCATTTGTTTTTTCGATCTCGAGATCTCGATATCTTGAGTTATTATCTCAAAATAACAACTGCCATTTTTCCGAGATAACGGGATAATTTTCTTGAGACCTCGAGATAACGAAACTTTGTTTTCCCAAGATAACGATATAATTAATAGTTATATAGTTAACGAGGACATCAAGCTCACTTAGATTGCACCGTCGATATAGCTGAAGCCTTGCTAACCGTCTTTTTAGATTACGCACACTAATGTGTATATTATCTGTAATAGCAAGGCATAATGCTATTTCAGCCTGTGTCAGGCCTTGATAGAAAAGACATGTGATGCTGTGATCGATATGATCCTGCTCCTCTGACATTGCTACACTGAATGATGTTTCCTGCAATGATTTAATATACTACATTATCGTTTTGGTTTCTCAGGATCTCGAATTAATTTAATCGTTATCTCGGGAAAACAAAGTTTCACTATCTCAAGATATCGAGAAAATGTTCCCGCTATCTCGGGAAAACGGAGGAAATAAAATGTATGAATGCATGGCCCTTTAGGGCTTCTGTATTTTAGTGCCTTTTGTGACGTAGTTTATTTCATTTTTAAGATGGATAGGTATGGATTTTTGGTCTAGATAAGAGGCTGTTAAATCTGGACATACCTGCGTCAATGATAGATCAATAAATCTAGATTTCTGCCACAATGTTAATGGCTTTGTGAGATCATACTTATCACATGGCAGAGCTTATACTACCATTCCAACAATGACAGTGTTCGCATATTCAGTGGTTTGCATGGGGGGGCAGGGGGGCTGCCCCCTTGGCTGGTTAAAACATTAAAAACTGCCCCCTGAGTCAAAACATCTCATAGTCCCTGGACCACACAGGTGGCCTCCTGTGCCGTCCTTGGCTCGTCTCCTGCAATGTCTGTCGTCCCCCCAGCCTCTCTTCTTCCCAGGCACCCTGACTGGGCACCGATTAATTCTCCTGCAATGTTGATCCTCTACTCTGTCTCTTTCCTTCCCGGGCACAATGGCTGGAAGTCTCTACTCTCTGCACCCCTGGATCTGCTGGTTGCTAGATTCTCCCTGTTGGTTCTCCTGTCCCCCTCTCTCCCTCCGTCACCACCTGGCTGGTTGCTGATGCGCTCCCTGGCCCTGGATGTGCTGGCCGGTGGGTCTCTCCCTCTCCAGACCTCCCAGCCTCACTTGGGGCTCGCCAACGGACCCAGCCAGCACTGCCACTCGCTCCTGGACGTGGAGGCGCGGCCTGCCACCTTAGTGTACCCTCCTGGTTGCTTGTCTCTGGTAGAGGGGAGAGAAAAGGTTTGAGCCTATTGTAATGCAAAATCACCTCAGTCCCTCCCTTAACTAACACTAAACGATATAAGATCTGTGATTCTCTCTATGACCCTATAAGGGCACCTAAATCTCCTTTGCAACGACAGACACCCCTTTTCCTAACCTTAGAGCGGATCCATACCAACTCCCCCTCTGAGTAGTACCGCCACTTGACCCTAACATCAAAGGCTTCCTTCTGCCTACCAGAGGCCCTTGCCTGATGGCCCCTTACGGCACCCACCACTGTGGACAATGTGTCACCCAACCTGGACACGTACTCCGTTGCTGCAGAGAACCTCTCCCCCCCATCAAGATCCAACATAACATCCACTTGGGAGCACTATCTCCTGCCCAAACACCACCTTATAGGGCGTAAACCCTGTGCTTAAGTGCACACTACTTCTATATGCCAAGATCACATAAGGCAACAGTGCATCCCAATTGGCCTGGTTCTCCTCCACAAACAAGGACAACATCGACAACAATGTCCTGTTAAACCTTTCCACCATCCCATCTGACTGGGGGTGGTAAGGCGACGTGCGGGTCTCATGGATGTTTAACAGCTGGCACACGTCTTTAAACACGTTTGACTCAAAATTTCGTCCTTGATTGGTGTGAATGGTGCGGGGGAGGGGGGGCCCAGTCGGCAGACCCACTGCTCTACCAAAACTTTGGCCACTGTCTGAGCTTCCTGGTTGGGGAGGGGAAAGCCTCTGTACACTTGGACAAGTAATCCCCAATAACTAAGATATACTTATTTCGATCAGGGGTTTCAGGCAGCGGCCCTAAGATGTCTAATGCTAATCGCTCATACGGCCTTGAGGTGACTGTGTGTAGACTTCGGGAACCACAGTCTACACACTCCTGACACCAACACTTGACATCACCAAACCACCCCAGCCCGTAGAATCGGTCCTTCTCCTTGGCTTGCCACTTCTGTACCCCCAAGTGGCCTGCAGTAACTGAACTGTGCAACTGTTTGAACATTTTTGGCACCAGGGCTTTGGGGGGAACAACCTGCACCTGTTTAGCTGCATCAGAATTTACAGGTGGTAGCCTCGCCAACCTAGCACCCTGTACCTGCAACTGAGCCGAAACTGGTACGAACCTCTGCAATTCACTAGGAGGCCCTAGACACCCATTCTCACCCCCCTTAAGAGCAATGACTTGTTGCAGCTCAGCATCCTCCCTTTGAGCCTCCGCCAACTCGTCTTCCACCTCTTGACCTGGGGGCACCACAGCACCAATATACTGTACAGCACATATAGCCTAAGCATCTGGGCCTTCCGCTGCCTCGCCTTCTGTCAATGTGGGTGAGGCGGCTGGCAGGAACGCCGGCAACCTGGAGAGGGCATCTGCATTAGCATGTACTCGCCCCGGACGATGCACAATCTTATACTGAAAACTAGCTAACTGCTCCAACCACCACCACAGATAGAGCCAGACTTTCTGGAAGAATAAGCACCCAATGTCAAATTAGACTCGAAATTGATCCAGAGCCATATACCAAATTTTAGGAGTGAAATTTTGATTTATCTTCGCTCCTGTTTCTCAGTCTGACTCTTGCAGTGGTGCACAGAAGTGACCGGCATGTTTTAGTATTTACTGTAATGTTGACTCCAGACTGGAGAGAAATTGTTCTTAACTTTATGAACATTGCGTTGGGGAATGAGAACAGAGAGAATCAAAGACTGGTGAGTGCTGAGTTTAGTGACTGACCTAAATTCAAACACACAAACACACTGGTTGTATGCTGTTACTGGCTAGCTTACAGTTAATGTAAACTTAAGTAAGCTGGCTGTTTGAGGCAAATTAACTATTAGATGAGGGAAAATTTGCTTTGCTGGTGGTGATTTCGCCATTACCACCATTGCTGATGAAAGTTAATGTGACATGACGGCCCTTCTGTCCTCACTCTCTGACTCCCTCCCAAATGTAACAGAGGTGACTTCAAAAATGGAGTGCATCGTTACCTTTCAGTTTAAACATTATTAGAATCACTTGGGATATTGTAAGTACAGAACTCAACAAAATATCATAATGGTTTAGTAATTTTTCAACATTTCAATGCTAAAATCCTCTATATTATACCTTTAAGTAGAGTTCTCAACGGGCCTGAAAATTACAACCCGACCCGGCCCTCCGATTTTAAGCCCGAACCCGACGCAGCCCGACACACCTGCATGAATTGTCTGCCCGAACCCGGCCCGAACCCGACCCCCCGCGCGCCTGAATTGTTTTCCTCATACACTTGTTATCATGATCAGACAGACAGCAGACGGAAAGGTGACGTGAGCCAGGAGACAGGTGCTGCGTCACCGTCAGCAGCAGCACCCGCTCCCGCTGCAAAGAAGACACCGCGCTTCGACCAGTGGGAAAATATATTCGGAGAGACAGAAACAGACGATTTCCTCACTCCTCGAAAAGCAAGGGTGAGTTCACCTGTGGCAAGTTTACTTTTAGCCAATTCCATCTTCTCCAGCCAGACTATAGGCGCGAGTATACGTCAGGCAGCGGCATCAGTTCTGCGTCTGCCCCTCCACATGAAGCAGGCAGCCAGACTTACTCTTCACCACACCTGAACAGCGATGATTCACAACAGGCTATATAATTTACAACCTGCAAGAAATGTGTTTTATAAAAAAGGAAGCCCGAGGCCCGACCCGACCCGGCTCATTTGCGCATCTTTTCGGCCCGAACCCGGCCCGAACCTGCGTTTCCGGTCGGGTTTGTCGGGCCGGCCCGACCCGTTGAGAACTCTACCTTTAAGTAAAGGCTATGAGTACTGCTTCTTGTATATTGTGTTCACACCCACTGCTCTCACCGTACACTGCCTGCACAGCACCAAATGGCACACTAAAGTAGGACCTAGCTGGCAGAGAGTTCTATAGCTAATGCCAGATGTTTTTCACAAGTTGATGAATACATGAACCCTGACTTATTATTGCCTGTTACCGGCTGAGCTGTGTCATTTAAAGATGTGTCATAGACGCTACCAAAATGTGATTTATCTAAAACTTGTGGCCTCTGAGTTAAACATTGCAGTTGTGAATAAGAATCTTTATCCCCATAGGAATAACTGAGCTCCAATATCTGCGGTTATTATGTGGAAGTCCTTATGTGCATCTCTGGTCTAAAGACAACATTTAAAGGGCACTCTAAACTAATTCTGTCAATCAGCTTCTTAGTATGGGTAATTGTGTCCTACAGGAACACGTTTTTCTTTTTTTTCATACATAATTGGTTATCGAGACACAATATATGTTTAATTAGTAAGGATACATTTCACCCATTTTTCCCCCTTTTAGAACACCAACACCCCCCCCCCCCCCGTGCCTGGAGTTTGACCATATCATCGCACCAAAGACAATTACTGGCCTCTTTCAGAGTACTGACTGAAAAAAAAAGTGAAAATGTTACTACTTTACAACTTGTTGTGATTGATTTCTTAAAACTTTTATTGCACATTCAAGAGACAACTTTACAAAAACAACACAACATGCAAAGAACAGAGAGAACCGCTGCCATTCCATTCACATTAAACTGTTAATTCGCGACCACATTTGTCAGATATCATCATAGCTTTTTCAGCACGTGACCTTTTTTATGTGATGTAAGCTGGTTATCAATGTCTATATTTAAAGAGGTCTTCATATTTTTAAAACATGCACAGTAGTGTTTAGAGTTGTTATACATATTTTTCTTCAATAACTACACGAAATGTATGTATTGAATGAAAAACAAAGCAAACAAGCTACAAAAAAAACTACAACTAAAAAATCTTGTGGTTAGGTGTAAGATAAGGGAAGGAGGCAGCTTGTTAGAATTTCATTCCTCAGTTCTTACAGAGAATCAGACTGAAAAGTGATGTTTGTCCTGAGGGACTGAAGGGGAACAAAAGATTTAATTGAAAGAACAACAAGAAAAGTTACACTAAAGTTACACTCTGCTGAACGACAAAAACAAAAAATACTCATGAATTTCTTTAAAAATGGAACTTTATGCTATATTTGTCTTTTTAAAAAATCTGAGAGGCTCCACTTTCTAAACACAGAGTATGTAGGAAAAATATAATTCCATTCTCTTCTGATGGACCGCAAATAAAGCGAAATTGTCCTCAGACATCCTCAGTCACAGGACTAGCTGTCCAATTTGGAATCTGAATAAACTTCTCCACTGGAGGACTCATCTCCCAGTCACTGTGAGAGTCGTAACTGGGAGGCAATCAGGTTTCTGCTGGGGTTTAAAGGGTTGCTTGCGGTCCCTCAGGGGCTCCTGGGTCAGCCAACACGTTTTATACTGCGTTTATGTCTTAGACAGCTCGGGACGCATTTCTTCTCCGACTTGTTTCCTGGCGACGCCGGGGCCAGAGCTGCAGACCCCTGCTTCCTGTGCAGAGGGGGCAAACCAGACACAGAGGCAGAGAAATGAAAGGAGGAAGTGTGATTGAGTATTTGTCCTGGTCGTGACACAAGATTATTTAATTATTAACTGTAGACTCCCGTGGCCTCCACTGCTTTGATCACATTCCAGTCTGTGGCAGCCAAACAGACTGATACAATCCACCCCAAGTGCATCAATAATGTAATAACAGTCCACATAACTATCCATGCCTAACCACAAATATAAATCAATAAACATTATAAGCCTAGGTTGCAGCTTCTGTGGCACTAAAGGTCCAATATCTGTACTTACATACTTATATCTTAATAAGAATGACTTCAGGGTTGCTAGGTTGTGAGAAATCTCTTGACTGATCGTACTTCCTCAAAATGGCTGGATGTTGCCCAAAATTCATTTTGTTTTTTACATTACTTAGTAAACATTTATAACTACAATTTAAACATTCATAACTGCATTTTTTACAAAATAGAAAACACAAAAACAGCCAATAATTATTTTTACAACCTGGCAACTCAAAACTGGTTCTTCTTATTAATGGTTTATCATGGTTTATTATTACGGATCAATACAGCATTGGTAAATATTTATCAACCATTAATAACATGATCAGTTAACTTTTATTTATTACTTCATTATACTTCCCAAATGTTCCAAACAGTAGTAAAATATACTCTTATTATCTAAAACAACAAATTAAGACTTCCTGGAGAAAGAAAGTTCATTGTTGAGTCTCACCCAGGTCCTAATTGCCAATCTGGGGATGAGACTCAATAAACAACAATCTTTCTCTAAGAAGTTGCATTTTGTTACTTAAATATATTTTATCTGCTAAATTTCTACTTTTTGACCGTTAGAGTAGTGCCTATTGGACTGGTTTCTTGATTTTCTGTGTATTTTGTATGAGGCTTAAACATGTTGTCCATTCCCAAACAGAAGAAAAGAAGGGATCACCATTATCTGATTTACAATTCATGGGATTTTAGTGCTAATTAACTTCTCAGTTTAGTTTCTATAAAAAGGCAAAACTGGAGCGGAACAGTTATTAGACACAAGAGGACGGAGAATCAGTGGTAAAAGACAGTACAGAACAGTACACACAGATGGTTTATGTGATGCCACTTAAAACTATGTGTCAATATCTATGTCATCTTGTAAAAGAAAAGGTGTCAGTGCAAATGGCAGCACCACGTATTGCCAACAGGCTCCAGATTACTGCAGCTGAGTGGCTCCTCACCTGGCAGAGGCAGCAGAAGTGGCAGCAGCAGCAGCCTCTCTGTGCCTGACCTGCCTCATCACCTTCAGCGTGCGACAGATCTGTCTCAGGGTCATCTTCGGAGCGTGGCACACCAGACGGGGACGCGGGGTGCAGCGAGGGCCCCGGTATGCAAGGAGTGACAGATAGTGGCCCCCTCTGTTTTCTCTGCCAAACAGCTGCAGGGGCTGAGCGGTGGCGTAGCAGGATGCAAACTGGGAGTCAAGGCGGAAGAGGAGAGAGAAGTTTGTCATATGTTGTGATCTGTTACATAGATAGATTAGATTCATAAATACTATACGCAGATATATATTATATTTATATACATGTTATATATGCATGTACACCCACATACATAAATAGGGTTAATTCCATTTCACTAGAAACAAAAATAGGGCAATGCAAAATTATTTACATTTTGAGATTAATCTCAATATTTGCAATGAAGCAATTAGTGAATATACAAAGATTTGAGTTCTTTTTTCTTGACATGTATTTTATTTTAACCATTTCAGACACCCCAAAAGCTCTGTCCACAATTCTGTTTAATTATTTTAAATTCAACTTTTTTTTCTCTCTCTTAGTTACTTTTTTGATTTGGCTTCATAAATTCAGAATGGCGGAGAGAAGAGGAAATACATCAAGTACATCTGATGTAACTGTTAAATCCTCTTATTCTCAAACTGGTAAAATATATGTACACTTCGCAACTAAATAAGCTGTTAGAAATGCTTTGAGCCAGATTTTAATCACATAACTTGAATATTTTTTTTCTGTGACAGGACATCTGTCCACCCCACTGGATGTTATGCACCAAAGGGTACATTCTGCTTTTTTAGATCTGCCTTATTTTGTAAAAATCAAATGAACTTACTTTTGAATTTGATTAAGCATCAATATTAAATAAACTTTAGATTTTATCCAAATATAGACCCAATAGTCAGAAAATACAACTAGAGCTAAAATATGATTGAATGTATTTATAACATTATCTCTTATTCAATTGAAAATATTGTTTTGTTTACCTCTCTTTTTTTGAACAAGTTACAAAGACAAATAAGAGGGCTATTTGAAATATATAATCCACCATGCAAAGTTTGTACACTTGATCCTTCCTCGTACAGTATAACTACAGTGTGCATTGGTCAACTGACAGGTGAAGTAGCACACTGCTGAATGTGTTTGTTACTGCCTAAATAAACACACTATACATTACACAATGTGCAGCGATGTACCTGTCTCAGTAAGGCTCTGGTTTACACTACACACTTTGTTGAGTAAGACACAATTTGATCACTGATGCATCATGGGAAACACTGATAATTATTTAAACACAAGTTGCTATTATTGGCCTCCCAACACTTTAATCTAGTGGATCATAATAGATACCGAAATGCACGCAGCGCAACTGAATGAGGCCATATGAGCTGCTGCAGTCTCAGCAGCGTGTCCCTGTCATTCACACATACATACACTTGCACACACCCTGATCGCAACATTTTAATTAGCGTACGAGGAGCCACTGTTCCTCTCGCAGACTTAATCACCCTCTCCATCAGAAACCCAAGACACACACACACACAATTCAGCTGAGCAGATACATTTACAGGCCTGACACTTGATCATGTAGATTTGCCTCCCGAACGTTGTCTTCTCATTCACACACACACACACTTGCACACAATAGCTGACCTGTTACAGTTTCTTTAAATTGTCGTGTACAGAGAAATTAGAGCTTTGATAAAAAACAAACAAACAAAAACACACACTTCCTCAGGATTTCTCTTGGGGTGCTCTCCATTGCATTTGACAAATTAGTTTTTTAAACTCATTCCAAAAACATGAAGAAATGTTTTCAGTTCTGAGTGAATGAATGTGAACATATCTCATACAGGTCTGACAAAAATACGGAACTTTCCATTTTCAGCATGATAGGTCACCTCCGCTGGGTTTTTCTCTTAACTGCTCTGCTGTCTTATTACATAAACTGTCACTTTGAACCAAAATAGTGCATCACAATGCATGAATGACATAACACTTAATCACAACACTTAATTCTACTTTTATAGTACAGAGACAGTGTGGTTTTATGAATGCATAATCCCAAAGTGCAATATTTAGACATACATATGCATAAACACAGACACACACACACAGACACACAGACACACACACACACACCACAAAGATACTTACAGGAACGACAGTTGCCATGGAGAATTGTTAATGCTCTGAGGTGAAGAAATAATCAGAATAGGACTCATTGCCTTCTTATACATGCCTTCATGACCAGGCTGGATGATGGACCAATCACCTTTCAAAAGGGACAAAATAACCCCACCTACTTGTGACATCACCACAGTGAAGTCACTCTTGACTTCACAGACACAAACACACACGCACACGCCTGTAGCCTCATGTTACACATACACTGGCACGCAGTCTATTATTGAGGACTCTTGTTGTGCAGAGTATATTTAGAAGCAGCTGTAATTCTGGGATTGAGGAAAAAATGGGGGGGGGTGAAACTGACAGGAGGGAGAGAGGGAGGCCGAGACAGAAGAGGAAATGGCAAAAGGGGTGAAGACAGGAGAAAACAGGCGGCCATAATAAACAGTTAGGGTGAGTAGGGAAGCGGGCGTCACAGAGTGTAACATGACGTGCCTCAACAATGGGATGCACTGGCGCGTTAAATATCGTCAATCAGTACAATATTACACATCACTGATGGGAAGAGACAATAGATGTGAGACACCCTCAGTCTGATGTGTTTTGTGGTTTCTAAGGAAATGAAACAGGATAAGGGCTTTACCGTCAACACATTGGACTGTGCAAACCATCAGTCGAACAACACGAGTAAAGCACATGCTACTTGTTTAACAACTCAAAGTTACCAAAGATTCTAAATGACATGGAAGCACAAAACTGATGCACAAGACATCTCAAATTTTAATTTTTTTTTAAATGAATTGTTTTCCAAAATGATCTGTATAATTTGGTAATAGGTACAGGGAAAACATCAGTGGTGCCCAAACATTTTAACTTGTGAACAAAAGGTAGCCTCACAGATTGCAGCCCAAATGAGGACATGAGCTCTCATCACTTCTGGGTTCAAAAAGTGATTTTCTTTCTTTGCAAGATTGAAGATTTTCTAAATAAGACAAGACAGGTAGGATATGAAACCTCACCGTACTTTAAGAATAAACTGTTGTAACCAGTGTTGACAAACCAGCCTGCTGGGCTATAGCTGAACAGTCTCAACAGCTCCTCCAGCTTCTCCACATTCTCTGCACTGTGCTGTTTGCTTCCCCTGGTACTTTGTTCCAGAAAAAGAAAAAAAAGTTCTCTGTGCCCACAGTTTGCAATTTTGTTATCTTGTGAGCTTAACTGGCTGCTGAAGGAACAATAAGTCTGCACACTTTATTAAAGCAACATTACGTGGAAAATTTGGCATTTTGTGCTGCAATTTGGTGGCCGCCACAGTTTCTGAGTGCGACACCACTGTCGTAAATACAACTTCCAGGTTTGTAACAAAAGCTAATGTTTTAACAATGAACATGTATGTAACGCTGTGATCCTACCATCTCACTTACATAGTGCAGAAACAAGTGCCAGAGACACCATTCAGCCTATTGCAAGACACTGTACCATCAAAATGATTTGAAGCTGTTATTTGAAGGTAAGTTACATGATGTTTCTTTTTTTCCTTAAAAAATATAAATTAAATAAAGAAATCGGGTATCAGAATGTTTGTTTTATATCTATTCTCTTAAATCATACTGAGACCCCTCAAATTTAAGGGGTCCCGCCCCTCATATTGCAACCAGAAGTTGCAATAAGTTAAGAAGTTAATTTCCAGAGGAATTTGATGGTAAAGGTCCCATCAAACCCAAGTACTATTTATTTATTAATCATCTATTATAAGAAACACCATTGTGTCCGTATATGCGTGAATTGTATGCCTGCCTGTAAACAGAAGTTCAACTGACCTGCAGTGTGCTGACTGAGAGTCTCTCTGGCCCACACAAGGACGTAGAATAATTGGAATTAGGTACTGAGAAGTTTAATTGGACACTATCTCAATTTATTGTCAGTTACTGGAAATTGGGAATTCACAGTAATTCTGTAATGCAACCATAAAAATAGCATTCTGGGTTTAGTGTTGTAGGTTTACATGTAATAGATGTGATGCAACACTGTGTGCTTAATGTTCCTTTCTTTGCCTAAAACAGCAGATATCTAGGACCCATTAGTCACATGTAGGTTCAGTAGACTGGAGAGCTCACTTTCAGAAAGCTGAGTCTTTTCCCACCTTTCCATGCCTATGATGGTTAAGGTGGTTTGAGTATTTTGTATTATAGACTGAGATTAAAAGAAGGGAGTGACACGAAAAGAAGAAAAAGGAATTGTCTTAATGTTTGATGTTAAAGAGATACTGGAAAAACTACGGTGGCCCTGAAGTACGAAAAACAAACGCAAATCAAAAAACACGAACGCAAATCAGAAACCACGAACGCAAATCAAAAAACACGAACGTAAATCAAAAAACACGAACGCAAATCAGAAACCACGAACGCAAATCAAAAAACAAGAACGTAAATCAAAAAACACGAACGCAAATCAAAAACCGTGAACGCAAATCAAAAAACACGAGCGTAAATCAAAAAACACGAACGCAAATCAAAAACCACGAAACGCAAATCAGAAACCACAACGACATTAACCAAACCGGAGGAGGTAGGTACCCTCGGGTGACAGGAATCGTCGCTGATTGGACCGGTCCGTCCGCGTTCGTGTTTTCTGATTTGCGTTCGGTTTTTTTTTGATTTGCGTTCGTGTTTTTTGATTTGCGTTTTTTGATTTGCGTTCGTGTTTTTTGATTTGCATTCGTGTTTTTTGATTTGCGTTCGTGGTTTCTGATTTGCGTTCGTGTTTTTTGATTTGCGTTCGTGTTTTTTGATTTGTGTTTGTGGTTTCTGATTTGCGTTCGTGTTTTGCAGTAGCTCATATTATTTAACATGAGCTGCATTCCCCGCATGTGTTTCTGTGAAAGGGTGGCTGGCTCACTGATGCACCCAAGTGTTACAGAACCAGCATTAACCACATTTGTTCCGGCAGTGCTTCTCCTGCAGGGACCAGGCATAACTCTCTCTACTGTCTGAAAATATAGATGGTGTGTTATAATGTTCATGTCTGTTTGAGGGTACCATCAGTTTGGCGTACACTAATGTTCAGATTGATGCATAATTTATTCATTATCAACAAAGGAACTGTGAAATATGTCTCTAAACTCACAATACTAAATAAGGGGTGTGTGTGAATGTTTTACCTTTGGAATCGGCTCATATAATCACTCAGGTGTTGAACTATTTGCAGAAAAAACACACATAAAATGTCACACATTAGCTTTGGTCTTACCCACTGTTTCATCAAGTCCCTCGACATCTCTCTACTGCTGTCTCTCACAGCACCCATTTACTGTAGCTATGTATACCATGGTCCTTCTCTGCCCCCTGCTGTTTTCTACAAAACTCAGCCTCTATGTGGATTAAGAAACCATGCAACATGTTATATTCACTTGTAAAGTAATGTAATTTTGTTTTCACATGGGTAACACTTTATAATAACCATCAATAATAAATAGTACATTTATAGTTCAATAATTTTACTGTTAAAAAATAATAACATGTTCCTAAAACATGTATTAAGTAATTGTAAAGGTTAAAAACATCAGTTGCAACTCATCCAAATATTGTTTATAAATGAACCACATGGTATTTATTTTTCATGAACAATATGATCAATTGCAACTCTCCAATAAACAATTGAGAGAGAGAGATACATATCAAGATATCAAAAACCCACAAAAAAAAAACACAGAGATGACCTCAGTGGCCTCAATGGTAGCCACCGCCCTGGCCTCTTCCTTCGCTGAGATGCCCTCCTTGAGCAACACATTAAAGGTCGAAGGATTTGATAACTGCAGACACTGTGGTGACTCGTCATACCGGTATCTTTAAGGACCCTGTGGCATTGTGACAGAGCAATATATGCTGATAAGAATGTGTTTTAGAGAGGACCAGTGTTCAGGAAAATTAGGCCTCATTTCAGACCAGGATGTCTACACTGGATATCACAGTTGTTTTAGTGTTTAAGCTGCATCATACATGTCTAGAGTCAGAGCTTCATACTCCTTATCATAAAGTCATAGGATTGTTTTTGTTTGTTTGTTTCTGTAGAGCAAATAAATTCTATTTTGCAAACCTCCCACTTAATCTCTAATAGCCTTCTCTGGTTACATTATGACTTGTCGTGAATGGTGAATTTGATTGTGCCTAACTATAGCTAATAATCATACCAGTGGCGTGCACAGACTTTTTGAAGGGCAGGGGCGAAAAACAAAAAAAAAAGGGCACACACAGCGCGTTCTCGCCACGGAAGAGGGCACCTTAGTGTGCATTTTGGCTCCCAAGAGAGCAGTTTATCATGTTTTAACCAGCCAAGGGGGCAGTTTAGTGTGTTGTGCCAACTAAGAGGGCAATTTAGCGGCGTTTTTCAACAACTGGCCACGCCCCTCCTGTGCACACCACTTAATCATACCATTTCTACCATCGTGCTTTTCCAACACGTCACATATTTTACCAAAACACGCTGGACGGCGCTCGTGGACAACTCCTGGGTGGCCTTCGGAGCCACGTGCGACTTCCCTGTTTTGTTCAGTGCAGTCCTAAATGTCCTTCCTTACGCACTTAAACGTGTTTTTAAACTGCTGCTGCAGCTTCCACGCTCTTCCAAACACCACGCCTCGCAAACTTGGATAATATAAAACATTCACACTTCAATACTAGTAATTTCATTACTATTTTGCTGCGCTTCACTTAAACCTCACCTGTGGAATGCGTATTTCCGACACTACATGAAGGCAGCAGCTCATCTGTTTGCTAGAGATAAAGCTTAAAGTAAACAAATACACGCCCTCTTCTTTAGGAGACCTAAAATAGGTCACGCTTTATCACGTATACTCAAAATATTACCAGTTACTGTCTTTGATTGGACATTTCAGCTTGGGAGATGTTGCATAAACTCGGTATTTAGAAAGTGATCGAAGTGAGCAGCGCACAAAGATCTATATAATTGTTAGTGTTAAGGTTTCCAGATGTCAGGTTTACGATTACTAAAATGAGTTAGATGTACTAGATTTACATTTTAGACATAAAAGCTTCACAGTAGCCAATGGGCTCTGATCTTGACCTATCGATCAGGAAGTCATGACAGTTCCTTAACGCAATGTCACTTACTACCTGACGTCCATAGTAAACCTTAGTAATAGCCCACTCTTTTAAAGATGGTGACATGAATGTAACCAGATGATTCACTAATCATCCATTTGCTCTACAGGACGGACTAAGCGGACTTTATCTTCAATGTGCGCTTTCACAGCAACAGGTGCATCTGGATGGAGTGCTGCATTTATGGCACACGTTGAAAGCACGTACCTATTAAGCCTTGTGTAAAAATCGCATTTTCCTGGTTTTGAGGTGAATAATAGTCACAGGAAAGACTAAAGCAATGTTTATAAGACAAGGACAGCCATCCAGGGGAGAACATTATTTGTTGTTTCAAGTTTTATAACGCCAGCGGGCTGCTGTGACAGTCAATATGTCGTATCTACGATCCTTTCTGAGCGTTTGAACTTCTCACAGACCCCGCCTCCCGTCGCTGTCCTCTTGTCGATACTGAAGAGTTTTTGAGCCTCTGGGCGTCAACGGCGAAGTTTAATTCAGTAGACAGGTCGACGGTCCTCAGAGGAGGTGTCTCTCTCGTTCTCTTCTCTGTTTTCAGTTTTTGGTTCAGGTGGACACTTAAACTCCACTGTCAGGATGTCTCCGTCCACGTCCCCCCGGTTCTTCTCGGAGAGGGAGGTGGCCTGCCACTGCACCAAAGAGTCCTGCTGGGTTCTGCTGGGGACCAGGGTGTACGACGTGACCGCCTTCTTGCGGATGCACCCGGGCGGGGAGGCGCTGATTCTGCGCCGGTCAGGGAAGGATGTTAGCGGGGAGATGGAGGGACCCCCGCACCGGCACTCCGAGAACGCCCGGCGGTGGATGGAGCAGTACTACATCGGGGAGCTGGCAAAAGACAGCGGCACCGACGAGGCACAGGTAGAGTCTGGGGTACCTGGCCGCATAGTTAGCTAGTGTTAGGATTTATTATTTCCCCGTCTGATTCGAGTTCCTAACACTATGAATTAATTACCATGCACTGATATGAATAAAGTCCATCACACATTACTGACCTCAAGGCAGAGGGACAAGTTCAGAGAAAGGTAGGGGGAAAAAATCGGTTGCTTCAGTGGAGGGTAGTCCAGTCCAATGTTAGAAACTGACATGAATATTTAAACAGAATTAGCATACAGAGAAACTCTGTTTTTTGGAGGAAAGTGTATTTTAAAAACTAAATACATTCTCCCGCCTGGAGAGTTTCCCCTCAGGCTAAAGAGGTGATGTTGTAAAAACAATGGCCTCCAGGCAAGGCTGTGGTCCCTGAGGGACAACATTCAGACAAAATAACACAACTATAGTTAATTTTTTTTTAATTTTTTTTTTTTTTAGAACTTTAGAACTTTCTCGCATGTTAGACTTCATTTGGGAAGTCCTCTTGTGACATCTCTTAAAAATAGTCTAACCAGAGTAAAAACGAAAGCCATGGATTCCTCACACTGAGCCAGTATTTTGACAGCCATGACGTATTTTTGGGGCTCTAAACAGGCTAGGAAGTGTTTAATCCCTACATATTGAGGCACTGGAAAGGCGATAGGGGCTCGTTGGCTCTGTGAGTAACAGGTGGATAATCGTCTCTCACATGACTTCTCCTGGACAGTATTGATTATATGGGAGGGGATTAGGAGTGTGTGGAAAATGACACACAGGGAGGGGTCTGACTTAGTGTTTGTGTAATTTCTGTGAGGAGAAGGAGGAGGGAATGAGCAGCGCAGGGTTGGGCGTACAGGTGATATGGTCGACCTGTGGGGTTAGGATGGGTTGGGATGGGGGTGGGGGCTCACTGGTGTTAATGAATGATTCAAGAGGTGTGGGTGTGAGATGGGGAAAGAGAGAGAGAGAGAGAGAGAGAGAGAGAGAGAGAGAGAGAGAGAGAGAAGGAAAGGAATCAAAACTGGTTTGTCTTGTCCCAGTAGGGATAAAGGTGACTACAAACAGAGACAATTTGAGGAAACTCTCCAACACCCGTTGTTGGTTGAAGCCACATAGAATTAAGCTCTTTCTATCCCTGTGTCTTTGTCTCTGGGGGAGGAGGAGGGTGAAACCAAGAGAGTTTGCATAAATCTCTAACCAACAAAGTTGACATTTACATGGCTTTCCCACTCTCATGTTGTGTGTTGTTGTGTGTGTGTGTCTCAGTATATAAAAGTTGCACAACTGCGGTGTCAAAACCCTCTGCATCTATTCATCTTAGTCCTCCCTGTATATGATCTGACCTCTTCAGTATCTGATAAGTCATAACTATAAAAAATGCCCCCCTGGACTCTAGATTGGAAGGTGACACACAACACATATGCATGTCTGTGTGGGCTGAATGGTGGAGAGGTGTGTTAGTCAAGCTGTTAATGTTGTAAATGTAGTCAACCACAGCTTTTTCCTCATATTTTCACATATTTCCTTCACATCTTGAGATGTTAGGGGCTTTTCTTGGTAGCAGCTACCATCACAAAGGGTCTCGAAAAGGGTCATCATGCTTCTTATGTAAAAAAATGAATCTGCAGCTTGTTTGGACATGATTCTGCAGTGACTTCAGTGTCTTGCAGGTCCAACTCAGGGTGCGTGGAGAAAGCCTTGACGTAACATGTTTTTGAACAACTTGGTGTCAAAAAACTGAAGTTTGTGATTCTGCAAAAAGATGGAGACTGATATTGAATTCATACTCATCGTACTGAGGAACTAACATGCCCGGGTGTGAAACATATGTTCAAATGTGATAACGGAGACCATGAGACAGATTTCAGCCCACTGACTGAGTCACCATGACATACCAGTTGGTACTGAAAAATTGCCCTTACATTATTTGCCCTCCAGGTATGGCTGGAAAACAAGTAATGCTCACTTTTTTTTCTTTCTTCAGTCACTCAGGTATCAAACTTTAAATGTTCAACCAGACTCACATTTTGTTCTTCAATGATTGGCCTGTAAATGGCATTTTTAACAGGAAGCCAAATACCAGTGCAGAAATTGGATACATAAACTTCAGGCCACACAGTGTGACTCTGAAGAGGAATTAACTGTGTTTTCCTACAGAACGTTCAACAACAAAGGTAATATCATCATAAGTAGTGTCAAAATAATGCTGCTTTGGATTTTTAAGTTTGGTTTGACAAGGAAATACACAAAATTGTGTGATAATTCTGTTTTACATTTGAGGGCTTTGGAAAACACTGATTGACATTTTCTTGCATTTTATAGACCAAACAACTCATAACCAACAGATTAATTGTAAATGAAAATCATTCATAGTTGCAGTCTTAGTTCCCTCAAGGCATGGATCCTCCATTACTGAGCAGCTGAAAATTGGACTGGGGAAAAGATCATGAATGACATCACACACCCCACAGTTTGAGTTTGGTACGCGCAATCTCAGCACCTGTTGAGTCATATCTGGTGATGAAAAAATCATTTATCGAAAGAGAAGTGGGGTTGTGACGCCAGTGATACAGTGGTATCAGTATCATTAAGGTGGATGTGTTTTCAACTTTTACTGCGCACAATTTCTCCCGTAGCTGTTCTGCTTTTTGTCAGTTTATGGCTGTCTGGCATTTTAACGGAGCCGCATATGTCGATGTTACCACATGCACATATGGAGGCTTCACCCAACCATTATTTCATTCTTTGTTAATTTACTGATTATGCTCTTTTCTCTTGTCTTATTTTTCAATGAATCAGTCTAATGTCAGAAAATAGTGAAATAGCCAATTTCCTCTGTGATCACAGATTGAGCTCAAACACCTGTATGGTTATCGTTATAATGGGGTTTAGACAGTTATAGTGTCATGGTGTGTGTTACCTTGAGATTCCTGGGCCTATACATTGCTGGTCATTTCCACAACAAATCATTTTAAGATCGGCAACACTCTAAAATCAACTTTGTGCTGCATTGAATATGACTTTAAATCCGTTTTTTGATATTATCAAGTAAAATCTGACGTGGTTCATTGTCCAAGAGTGTAGATCATGTTTCCCATAGCCCAAGCTGATCTTTTTGTCCTCAGATGTTCAGTTTGCTGTCATCATAAGGAAAAAAGTGTGCAAAAAACAAACAAATAAAAACATTCTGTAATAAAGAAACCAGATAATCTTTACATTCATGAAGCTGGTATCAGAGAATAAAAAAAAATGCAAAGCCCTTATCAAAAATAGCTGGCAATAAATCGATAAGTAGACAACTAGTCAATTAATTGTTGCACCTCTACTCTGAAGACATCATATGCCAAAGTAGTCTATAGTGATGAACTGGGAAGCTTTCATTCCCATTCAGGGAGAGTGCTCTGCCTGCGCTCTGCCATACAGGACAAAGTGTTTGAACAGACTTCAGGTACAGCATGGCGCATATTACTCACTTGTATAACATTCTGTTTGAGGTTGCTCACAGTACAAACAGAAGGAGATTAGAAGAGATGGTACATTATCCTCCATGTTTACATAAGAAGTCAGTCTACATATTCTTTAGTGTAGAAGGGGAATCCGGTCTTCTCACGTCCATTATTTTCTTGTGATTGATAATTGATCTGTGGTTTTGGATAATAATCGAGGTGCTATTTGAAGGCATCTCAAATTTCTGTTTATGACATTTATTTTACAATTCTATTCATGATTATTCATTTTCATTTGGAGGCAACAATGGTAGTCTGAGACAGCCAGGGCTTGGTGTTTGTGTGTGTGTGTGTTTGTGTGTTTACATACATGTACTTGTGATTGAGAGCAGGTTTACAATCAAACCAAGGGGCTGTTTACACCGTCAACAAATCAAGCTGCTTTGTAATAGATGCTAATTACCTCAATTCAAAAACAGTGCTTTTCCACGATGAGCCAGAATGACACGGCGAATATGGAATCAAAGTTTAATTGGAAGAATGCAATGTAAAGCAATCAGCAAGAGGAAAAAATGAATCCAGAGTGCAGACAACAGCCAAGATTCATTTTAACTAGTTATGAAGTTACTCATGGAATTAACATTAATAAGTAACAACTGATATGTCATTTAAACAGGTGAAAGTGATGGCCTACACTATGGGTGAGAATTGATAGGATTTTATTGATACTAATTCTTTATCGATTGACTTCTGATCAATTTGTTTAGCTAGCTAGTAGCCTGAGAGCTAGCTGTAGTAGTCTGTCTGTCCTCATCTAAAATAGATGAAATCAAAGAATGTTTGTGCAGCTGTGTGGCATTCTTGTTATTCTAACTAGTGGCTGACTGCTACAGGATTTTTGATCCTGATGTCTAGGTTGATGTAAGGGAGTGTAAAAATATTCAATTAGATACATAAAGACATATTTTGCAATGATTCTTCAAATGTGGTTATCAAACACTGAGGATGATGTAATGTTGGCAGGATATTTTTGCAGTTTAATATAAGTTATTGTCCAGAATTTCATCAGTATGCGGAAACAGAACACAATTTTCTTTAAGTATGTACTGTTAAAAAAAGTTTATATATAAGCACAGATCAGACAACATATACACCACGATATATTTGTGATGCCAATATCTGCCAATAATATTGACCGTGATAATGGATGTGCTACTTGGAAACACAGCATATTACCAGTGTTTCCACCACTACTTCAAATGATCATTTTATAGATATTACGATAAGAACGATTGTTGTAACTTCTTCTAAACAGATCCATTCTTGCTCGGAGAACATTTTAGAAAATATGTGATTTATAATGACATGCATTTCATTGCACTGGGTCAGCTTATTCAGCAGTTCAGTAATTAATATTCCATCAATCTATTGTAATCAGAATATGAGACTAAATGGTCTTAGATATTAAATTGTAATAACATTAGTGTTGTATTTTCCTGGTTTTACAGGCTGCATTACATTTAGGGATGTATTGAATTGGTGCAATTTTTTGAACTCACAGGACTCTTCAGCTTGTTATAATACTTGCATTAAGACACACACTCAAAAAATTTAACTGGCAAAAAGACTTTTTGTTCCTAGTATGGGTCAAAGATGTTGGATCCTATATTTGCAATATTCAACCTAGGTAGAAATGTGTGTGGGGTCTCTCCGGATAATTAAACTTTTAGCATCAATGTTTTTAGCAATATACTTGATTGTTTACTCTGTTATATTTCTGAATTATATTTTGTGTTTTGTGAATATTTTTGGTCACAAATAATATTGCGACAAATTTATAATGTCATATTTTACTTTATTGCATATGCACATGCATATATGCACCCATATTCCAATGTCCATAACTAATTGTGAGTAGTCTAAGTTCAAGCACCAGTACAGATCAGAGTGTATACATTTTTCACCACAGGTTGAGTAATGACAGAAACGATTATCCCTTTTATCAGTTTGCAAATCATGGGTGCACCTTTGTTTGCTCTGTTCTCTGGTCACTTTGTCTTGAAGGAATCAAGCCAGCACAGCCTATCTACCTCTGGGCAGGATGTGGAAAGTCACATTCCTTCAACTGTTTCACTCGGTCAGTTGCTTTCACTGTCTCTTTCTATATACAGAGTATATGTAAATGAATTAAATGGGGCAAAGGGCACAGGCAGCCATATGTATAGGAGGAGAATGAAGCTCTATAGTCATGAACACAGGAGGATAGTATAGACATTGTTAAAATGAGTGGAATCACTAATGTGTGTGTGTGTGTGTGTGTGTGCGTGTGCGTGTGCGTGTGCGTGCGTGTGAGAATGAATAAATGAATGAATGAATGAACAACAGCGATACTGTGGAAGACCTCAGCAGGATGAGAACGTATGCAGATAATGGGGCAGGAAGTTAGTCTAAAGTCCTTTCTGTCTTTAATCAAGTAGTTAAGTGAATTCTCGAGGGGAAAAGGGCAAACAGAGGATGAAAGTGAATCCCAGCACAGATAAACAGGGAATAACAGAGTGTAATAAAGTATAAAACTAGTAGGTTAGAGTTTGGAGTTGGGCATTGTGGTCATGATGGTGGCTGTCAATGAGTGTTGTGGATGGAATGCCGGAGGGCGACTAGGTCTGGCTGTTGCGGCGCTGGAATGCAGACTGCATGGATCTTTCTGCTCAATGACACGATTGTCCTTCATCAGAGGTCAAACTGAGGAAGAAGAAGAGAGACTGAAAGGGTCAGGGAGGGACTTGTCACATTAGGTTCAATATTAACACCTGCTACTGTAAGGGGAAAAGTTACATCTTATTGTAGCACATTAGAGTAATAAAAGAATGGTTATTTTTTAAAGACTCTGTCTCTCATTGACTTTCACTAACTATGAGCCAATCAGAGTCACAGTATTTACTACGATCAGTCCTGTTCAGGAGTACTCTACACCAGCGTCAG